>JAOTQP010001652.1:38116268-38164974 GCA_026413545.1 Cichladusa arquata | reverse complement strand
ATCACAAACATCCCCAAAAGTCTATTTATCTACATTCTAACAGTCTAATTTACACTTTACTAACTTTTGTGGCTTGCATTTCTTCTCTCAATGTTGGTAGATTGTTCCAAGGAGCTAAATTCAGCCCCTGAGACACCTGGGTCTCATTCAGGGGTCTTTGAGTCCCTAACTAGGGGGGTTTTGAGACCCTCAGGGAAGCCAGGGAAACACTCTGGACTCCCACAAGGGAATGGAAAGCAGCTTGGAGGAAGAGGACCTGGGAGTGCTGACCAGCACAGCTGAACATGAGCCAGGAGTGCCGGCCAAGTGGCCAAGAAGGCAGTGGTATCCTGTATCAGAAATAGTGTGGGTCTGGGGCAGTGATTGTCACGGATGAGGCTGCACGTCGAGTACTCTGTTCAGTTTTGGAAAGATATTGAGGCACTGAAGTCCAGAGAAGGGCAACGATGCTGGTGAAAGGTCTGGAGTACAAGTCTTATAAGGAGTCACTGAGGGAGCTGGGATTGTTTAACCTGGAGAAAAGGAGGCCCAGAGGGAAGCCTATCACTCTCTACAGAGCTTGCAAAGGGGTTTTAATCAGATGAGTGAGGCCTCTTCTTCCAGTTAGCCAGTGACAGGATGAGAGGAAATGGCCTCAAGTTACACAGGGCAAGGCAATTTTAAGAAAAATTGCTTCACAGAAAGGTCAAACACTAAAACAGAGTGCCCAGTGAAGTCGTGGAGTCACCTTCCCTGGAATCATTCCAAAAGTGTGTGAACATGTCACTTCAGGGGATGATTTAGTGGTTGAAATGATGGCTGTGTTAGATTGATGTTGGACTTGTTCTTTTAGTCGTAAACAATTCTGTGATCCTATGATTCTATAATTTTAATGATAAAGTCAGTATACAAATTACTTACTATGGATCTTTACTGACCTATTTTTTCAAAGATAATATGAATTGTCTTTGTAAATGATGCAGTTTTAACACTTAAGTTTGAAACCTACCCTGTGATTTTAATTCAATATCGTACAAAGTACGCTCTAATCTGTTTGAAAAACTTTCAGCTTTGAACTTTAATCATAAGCCAGTTTCTGCATATTATTTAACCCAAAAGAGCTTTTCTTTGGGATGAAGTAGTTAACTGCAAGATCTTTTTTTTCAACTGATTATTAAGAAAAATATTTAAAGGCTCTCACAAAGCTTATATACAAAAGAGCTTCCTAGCTTCCAGATATGTAGGCACAGAATTATCATTTTGTATCATCTCTAATGATGACGTATCCATGACATATAGTGATGATATATACTCTTAATAGCTTTGCATGGAGATCTTAAAATATTGTCATAATTTGTTCTTCTTTCCTGTGGTGATAATAGTATTATTAATGACTTGTTAGCTGAAGCTGAATAGAACTTTAAAATTTGCAACCATAATAAAAATTATTTTTTCCTGCAGCATACAAGATTGTTACTGTCTATTTGATATCACTCAAACCATCAAACAAGCTTCAACATGCATTAAACATATTTGGTAAAAGTGCTTCCCACATGATTTCTTAATTCATAGCTAGAAATTATTTTTAGTCCTGGAAAGGAAATTTTCTATCCATTTCAAATACAGAGGAAGACAACTGCTGAAAAAACATGGAGATAATATATTTTAAGCATGGATAATTTCTTTTAAAACATTCAAATAATTTTAAGTGGGGTTTGTATATATAAACTTACAAATTCATCAAGTTCCTAAGTTTTACATTATAGTACTGCAAAATGATGTATTATAAAAGTAAAATCATATCAAGATGGAAAAGTGGATTTAATAAATCTTATTTTACTGATTCCATTCATTTATGTACAAACACAAAATTCGCCAGGATATTTATGTACAAATTTTCCATTTCTCTTGGAGAAGGCTTTAGTGAAAAATGGGGCTTTTTTCTTTTCTTAGAAGCTTTAGCCAATTAACTTTTACAAGGCATAAATAGACACTTTTCCTATGCTATACTGAAATATTCTAAGATTTCTTAGAAGTGCATAAATGATGACAAAAAGCCAAAAAAACAGGTGAAAATTTCATGTACACATACGTTTTAAAATGTGGATCTGCCAGTTAATTCAATGGCAATCATCAGTATGAGAAAGGGACAGAAAAAAAGGGAGAAATTTCGGTGAACTGGATAAAATAATCAATCATTACCTCTTACAGGTCAAAAAAATAGTAGTCTAGTTAAAATTCACTATGTACTTTGATAATAAATATTTTTTTCCATTAAAAGACATTAGCATTAATATTTCTATCCATAGACAATGTAAATAAAAATATTTAGGTGTGTGACAGCTGTGCCTGCTAGATAAGAGAAGCATTGTGAAACAGTGGAGAAGTAATTTTCCTGTGACTTATTTATATTCATCACTGCTATAAAAATGAAGGAGAGGGGAGGAAAATCAATCCCAGCATTTGGATGGAGCAGCTAAATAATTATTTTGTGAACATTGTGAATTGGTGTGGCGACACCCTTATTCTGGTTCATTTCCCACATTTTTAAGATACTAATCAACACAGTGAAGAACTTTCAAGTGGCTCTTAAATGTATTTCATTCTTAGATTTCATGTGTTGTAGGACAGCTGAGCAGATGCTAAAAGCTGTTCTGTGTCTGTTATGTCTGATGACACACAGAGGCCAAAAAGTTTTTTTGACATATAGCTTGATTGAATTTCACAAACACCTATTATCTCCTGTCTGTCAAAGAGGGGGTCACTAGTTCCCTTTAAGAAATTAAAAAGTCTTATTTCTATGGATATAATGTGATGCTCTGCCTCACATTTCTGAAACCTCTTCTAGGCTGCAGCTGGCTTTGCTAAAAAGTACTTCATATTTTGCATATTAAAATATCAAATTGTGAATTCACTGGAACTTACAGTTTCACCAAATCTCTTCCACTTCCCAAATCCTATAGAGACCTGCTATAAAAGAGAAAGAGTGGTCTTACAATACAGTGATGAAGTATAAAATAATATTATCTTCTGAAAGAGCATGGACTTGATTTCTTAGGGATACCTTGTGCTGAATTCCTTATGTCTGAGAAACTGATGCGCAATTTGTTTTTAATGGTACAAAATTATTACTCTCAAAATTCAATTTTACAAATAAGTTGGCTATAAGTTATCATTATCTCCATGTGTACACGCCAGTGATCTCTACAAGAGTGTTTTACACCCTCATAAATCCATGTATACCTTTTGGGTTAGGAAAACTAATTGTGTGCTCTAAAAGCAGCAGATGGTCAAAAATTCACTATGGAGAAAAGTGAGTTCTAGTGCTATCAGTAGAAATTAACTTTACCAACTGACCAAGTAATGTAGTCTACAACCTTTTTGTCACCTGTGGACAAGGAAGAGGAATTCCTCCCACAAAGGCAGGCTCAGAGAGCTGAGAGTGTTCAGCTGGACAAGAGGAGGCTGCAGGGTGGCCTTACAGCAGCCTTCCAGGACTTAAAGGGGGCCTACAGGAAAGCTGGAGGGGACTTTTCATAAGATCACGTAGTGACAGGACAAGAGACAATGCCTTCGAATTGAAAGAGGGCAGGTTTAGATTAGATATACAGAGAAATTCTTTGCTATGAAGGTGGTGAAGAACAGGAGCGGGTTGTCCAGAGAAGTTGTGAATGTTCCCTCCTCGGAAGTGTTCAAGGTCAGGTGGGATGGGGCTTCAAGAAATCTGGTCTACTAGAAGGTATCATTGACCATGGTAGGGGGTTGGAACTAGATGGCACTTAAAGTCCCTTCCAACCCAAACCATTCTGTGAATCTATGATGACTCTCAGGAAAGCAATTTATTGTTCTTTCAACTGAGAAAAGACAAGGGGCTATCTGAGGGTCTGAATTTAAAGGCAGAAAAAGGAAAGATTGAGAGAAAGAAAAGTATTAGATTCAACAAAAAATTGTTTCATATGACTTTAAATAACACTGTAGGAAGATGCCACTCAAATATATTATCGCCTGCATTCCCAAATAAAGCTGATAATTTCAGAATAATTTCCTTGAGGGCAAAAGTTCTCTTTAAATCTCTGTATGAACTGACAATTATTTGCAAAGGTTTATATATAATTCAATTAGCAACTACGGATAACCACATATTTTAAATCAAATGCCAAATACGCATTTTATGATTACCACATGGCGTACACTGTAATCCAAATATTTCCTTCCCAGCTCTTTATTCTTCCCTTTTTTATGCTCTTTCCCACTGGCTGGTGCTCAGTAGACCTTGTTGCCTGGTCTTAGCAGCTTTCTCTGCCATGAAGTCCCTGTGCTCAGCTTTCATCCATAATCTATGCCTGGTACTCTTTATTTAATAATGCTCAAATAAACCCCTATCAGACTAGTGCTCTCAGAGTGACTCTCCATTCTCTCACCTGTGCTTAAGGTTCAGCAAGTCCAGTGGGTCATGTAATCTACAACCTTCATGCCAGCCCTCAGCCTGGGAGGGCAGGCTCTGAAGAGCTCTTCTCCCACTCTTTCAAACGCTCCTCTGTGTGTGTCTGCACACACACAAAAATGAAACAGAAGTTCTGTATTAGAACTGTATTGCAATAAACAATTCTCTCAAACAACAAATACCAACTTCTTTCCACCCCCACACGCTTCCACTATTGGTAAGAGTAGCATTAAACAAACAAGTAAGGGGTGTGCACATGGTTTCCTGCCATTGATGGCAAACTTTGAATGTGGCATAAGCTGACAGATACGTGCACAGAACAAATCAAGATGTGCCACATAGTTTTGGTTCACCAAAGTTCAATGTTTTATTTTTCCTCTGTTGCTGAGAGAAGCTATTTTGAGATGCAAAAGAGAAGGCATATGTTTATGGGTGTCTTGATTAGAAAATGTGACATGCCTGAGAATGTTTGTCAATTTATCATAGTTTTGTCTCACGTGCTGGTGATCTGTGGCTGTAGCTGGAGCAAACTTCTAGTCACGGTTGCTAAAATTGATACTCTGAGGACATACTGAGACAGTGGAAAAGTCAACATGTACATTTTGGTGAGAATTTCTGCAACAGTAGGTTTATCAACATTTTCTCCAGTTTATTTAAAGTCTGGGTTTGGTGTCGTTGTGTCATTTCCCCCTACTCCCTCCCACCTCCCTCTCCCCACCACCCCCTCCACCGTCACTGAGGGTAGTTGCTGCAAAATGTGTGTGTAAAGTCATCTTTTGAAAAAAATGTATCTGCATCAGACAGTCTGCAGCAAAAGAAGAGATCTAGTCTCAGATGTTCTCTGAGCCATTTCACTGAGCATAAAATATCTTAGAGAAAATTGTTTAGATGAGATTAGAGTCATTCCACATTCAAAGTCTGAAATTATTTTGCAGGCCAGCCCTGCATGGTGTGCCTGTGATAAGACCAGTAAGAACTAGGCAGCAAACTGCTAGGTCAATAGATGGATTATGAAACTCTTTTGCTGTTATATGGATGCTTCTTAGTTTCTCCAGAAGGCAGAGCTTTCAGACATGACATAACAGTACTGACTAATCAGTGTCTCCATATGGTGCAGAAATTTAAGAGAAAAAATTATGTTGATAGGAAAAGTAATTTGAAATGTGTGCATGTATGTATAAATGAGTATGTGTAAGTACATATGCAATGGAAAAAAGAGGTGTCTGGAAATTCTGGAAAAGATCTACATGCAGCATCTCATCAGATAGAAGTTTTCCTCTTGAATTGGCAGCAAAATGAATGTCATCATGATATAGAATACAGAAGCAATATTTTCTCTAAGTTTCTTTTTCAGTTGCATCTGGAACATCTTATCAGGTTAGGATATATGGGCAAGAAGAATAGTCAATTGCTTGGGTTGCTTGGAATTCAAAAATAGTAAGAATCAAAATAAGCAGGTAAATAAATAAAAAAATAGCTAAACTTTTACATGACAACCCTGGAGTGATGTGCTGTGCTTGTAACCCCTTGTGTGAAGATGAATCCCCCTTCAAAAAAAATTTGATTAACAAAAATGCTCCATTTTAGTTCCCAATAATAATCTTTTTTTCAATAAATTTTTTGCTTCACTTTTTTAAAAACAAATTTTTTACTGCATCCGTTGAAGTGACATATGGTTTAGGCCATATCTCAGGTGACAGCTCTGGGGGCTCTGAAACAGGTTATGTGAGGAGAAGAGTGTGGAGTAAGAGGTGTGCTTTTCCATTTTTTTAACTTTAATCTTACATCTTATTTTGGGAGATGTGAAAGGGTATTTAATGCAAATCAAAACAAAATGATTCCTAAATAAAAAAAAATAAATTATTTCAGATTCATAGCATATAAAAATAATAGCATTATTTCCGTTTTCTTTGTTTTTAGTTTCAGGAAGGACTATGAGAACATATGTACATGTCAGATAAATCCATGACTGTATCACTTAATGTTTAATGCTAGCACTAAAGAGATATCGAGGCACACAACAAGAAAAATCTGTTCAGGCCTGTGTTCTCTTCATGTTCAAATTCAACTGAAATAAATCATACAATCCACTTCAATATATACTTTTGGTTAATGTTTTATCAATACAAAAAAACCAATAGAAAATTATTAGGCATTCATCAAAGCCTTTTTTTCCAAATTAAAAGTCTAAACACAAGACAATTTATAGGCAAAAATTGCTGATAAATAAAAATTCTAAATATCAGTTATCTTTGAGCATCAAGCTAATTCAAATTAAGCTATCAGTTAATGGCAGCTAACTTTCCAGAAATCAAAGTATTCTTATGTTGTTATCGCTGATTAAGAGTTGACAAGATAAAATGACATGAAGATATAGTAGGGACTCTTTAGGCATAATGAACTGAGATTGTTGCCTTACATAAATATATTTTAAAATAAGTTGGTGCTATGCCTGCTCATCAGAGTTTAATTAAATCATGTCATATTATGAAGAAACTGGAGAGCATTTAATTTAACATAAGCTGGACAGACCAGATTGAGAGGTAATTCCTGTTAAAAATTACAGCATAGGTCAGTCACCATATTATGGGACACTAGACCATAGCTGGAAGAACATTTTGTTGAATAGGGAATTTCAGAGTATCTATAAATTTGATATAGATGGAAGCAGCATTCAAACACACTATTGTCTCAAGTCATTCTTACCCAAAGCACCAAAAAAAGCAAATTTTCATTGTTCTATATCATAGGTGAGCTATTCACAGTTATAAGAGGCATGGTTGCCACAGCCTGCTAAGAGTTGTATATCTAAGTTAATTACAAACTCCTGGCCAGGAATAAAAAAATTACTGCACTAGACTATAGAGCTACAATATATTAGGGCAATCCTTTATAGCTCTGCTATTTATGTGCATTTGTGTGCATTCATATATTCATATTTATGTACAATACTTAGGTTCAGCTCTGTTTACAGAGGTACTCTTTCCCTCAAATACAGAGGTCTTATAACAACCTGTACATTAAAAAAAAAAAATAAAGGGATAAAATATAACTTGTTTTTTAGCACACAGTGTAAAAGAATAGATAGTAATCAATATTTGTTTTTCCTGATATTGCAGTAAAGAAAACCAAAAAAAAAAAAACAATGGAAGGGATTTTGTTGTGTGCTTGCAAGTGTGAAGCATTGTACATGTGATGACAATATATGTAAAATTGAGTGGTGGTAAGTAAAACAGAGAATTTGACCTTCACCTTCCATACTTCACTGTTAAATTTTTATTAGGAGGAAAGTTGAGCTTAGTGGGGAAAATAATTTTTTGTATCTTACTGTTAGAAAATCAGAAAACTCTCTTGGCAATGCATAAATTTAGAGAAAAGTGAAATCTCTAACTTTTGTTTCACGTTAAGAGCTCTCTCTAAGCTGTAGCTGAATTCAGATTACCTATTATCTTGCCACATTAAAAAGCTAAGTAATTATATGTTCTTTTGTGTAACCATTTTATGAGCTTACTTTCATGACTTTTTCCAATAAACTAGCATAATCTCTCTGAAGAAAGAGAAAGTCACGTGTAAACCTCATTGTACTATTGCAAAAGTCATACACATCCCTACCTCCACCCACTGTTCGTTTGGGATTCAGCTTTCACTGAAGTGCAGGATTATCTTTCCATTGACTTCTGTTGACTCCCTGTGTGCATGAAGCTCATAAAACCTCTGGCCTGGCTTATAATTACATTTCAACAGTTATTCTGATTCTCAATCTTGCTTTGAAATACTTTTATCTTGGCAGAGATTTGTCTAACTTCCTGTCTGCTACTCAAGCTTTGGGAATTATATTAAAAGTATAACCTTTGAAAAATGGATTGAGATTAACAAGTGCTGCAAGTATTTAATAAATGTTCTCTTAGTGCCATAAAGAATTGGGGGTTTTTCAAGCTGTCAACCAGAGAGACAGTTATTACTATGAATAATAGATTGAGTTTTGAGATAATTTATATTAAAAAATAAATCCTGTAGCTGTAAGACTTGCAGAGAATGTCAAAATCAAATTAACTTGGTAGGACTCTGTACCTGAAAATAACAGCTGTTCAAAGAATGTTTGTTACATAATTTACTTGAAATATTTTCTATTTTTTCCCTTAAAAAACCAAAACAAAACAACAGGATTTTTCTTTCTGTCTACATTCTCAAAACACCAAAGTTTCTCTTCTGGTTCTGGACTGGACAGGTTTGTTTTTAGCCAGGACAGGGCATGACCAGGGCTCTGAGGTTATTCTATACCACTGCATGTCATTGCCAGGGATGGATGCAGGAAAAAGAACTCTCTTTTGGGGGAAATGGAGTCCTTCCAGTAAAGAAAACATGGTGGAGGAAACCGCCTGATATTGTTCATTGCTGGGGGCTTTTAATGAAAATAATTTCTTTTTTATACCTTTTATTATTCATATTGTTTCTGTTATAGTCATATTTCTTATCTCATTGTCTCAAGTAAATTGTTCTTATTTCAACCCATGATCTTTGTCTTTTGTGCCTCCATTTGGAGAGGGAAGGAGAAGCAGCACCTGATTTTAGCTAGAGCACTAAAATTGGAGAATACCATTCCTAAACCCTGACAGTTTCCACAGTATTAGAGACCATTATGTTTATTTAAATGTCTGGAGCAGTGGACATAAGTATGTTATTTGTGCTACAGAGCAAGATTAAAGCTGATTACTGATAGTCAGATAGCTAAATGAAGTCCAAATGTTTACTTAAAGAACATTTTATTTGACACAAAGAGAGAGACAATGGGTACAGAGGTGAAGACAGCAGTTTGTTATGTTCACAGTGCATGCATTAGCTCCCTGCTTTAAAAAAAAATGGCCACAACCTCAGCATATTTTGCCTTCATTACCCTATACCTCATCTGAGGTCTTGCCCTTCAAATTTCATTGGTTATATGATTCTTTTGGACATGGAAGTCAGTGTTAATTCCTTTTGAGGCAAAAGTAGATTATGCAGAATCTTAAGAAACTTCCCTTAAGGAAAGACTTTTCTTTAAGAAACCTTCTTAAAATAATCTTCTCAGACAAAGAGAATAATGACAAATAGTTGATGAGTCTCTTGTAGACAGTGGATGCAAAATCTTCCTATGCAATCTATATGAGCATTATAAAATCACATGAGCATCTTATATCACTTATGACAAGCTATGATTTGTTACAAACACATTTTGTGACTGAAGACATAGGGAGGGAAATAATAGGAGATACCAAAAGTGTAAAGTGAAGAAAACAAAATTAATCGCCTTTGTAGATTTTAGTATCCACACATAGCAAATAAAGCTAATTGTTGAAGAGATGGGAAATAACTTGGAAAGAAACAAGCAGAGCACAACTTTGAGAAGACAAGAAATCCAGAAAATAGTACAGGAAACTGAAGGCTGAGGACAACAGAATAGTTCACAGGAGATAATTCTGCTCAATTCTCCCAATGGAGTATATGCATGCAATCATTTTTCAGTATTTCAGTATGGAAGGCTTCAACAAAGGGGCAGTCGTTCATAAGGATGACCAAGTAGGGTTCCTTTCTAATGTACATTTTGACATATTCTTAAATCAAACCAGTTTACCTGACTTCAGACATTTTCTAGTGATTGGAAGCAAGCCGGACATTTCATAAAGTCAAAGAAGTGCAGAAGTTTTATGGAACAGAGTTCAATTTGAGTATGTGGAAATAAGTTCGAAAGACTATATAACAGCCTCTAGAAGACTATGTTAGAGATCTCATCAACTGATTTCTTGAAATAGTGCTGAGCAGTAAGAAACAAAATTTTGCCACCAAAAAAAAAAAAAGAAAATAATAACATGCGAATTTTTGCACTATAATTTTGAAATTAGCAGCATTATAGAATAAGTAGAATAAAATGTATGACCTTAAAGGTCTTTTCCAACCCAAACAATTGAATGATTTATACATAGATGTTTGTAAGTATATATAGATGCATGCATACTCCTGTGTTTCTATTTTTTAGGTTCTATCTGAAGGTGACGAAATGGATAGTATAACCTGAATCAATTATTTTTCCCTTTAGGTAATGTCAACAAAACTGTTTCAATATAATTATATGTATGGCTAATTTATAATTCTAAATGATAGGATGACAATAAAATATTATTCTAAAAAGCGAAGTCTGTTGAGATTGTTCTTTTGATTCTCATGAAAGGTGAAAAATTGAATATATTTTAAATCTAAGATCTTTAGGGCAACATTATGTCTCTTGGTACACTGCAATCTTCTTCACAAAGGATGCCCTCCAGAACTCAAGGATTAACAAATAAAGAAGGCACTTGAACGCTAAGAATCCACTTTTTGACATACAGAAGGAAATACTAAAAGCATTGCATAACATACTCTTATATTTTGGCATTTCATATTAGGTCAGAACAGCAAGTTTAAATGCAGGATTTTTTTCAGTGCAATGGGTAGTTCACACTCAAAGAAGCAAGAAATCTTTTTTACAGCCTACAGCTTCCTCATGAGGGGAAGCAGAGGAGAAGGCACAGATCTCTTTTCTCTGTCGACTAATGAGAAGTCCTGAGGGAATAGCAGTAAGCTGTGTCAAAGGAGGCTTAGGTTAAATTTAAAAGGTTCTTCCCCCAGAGGGTGGCTGAGCACTGGAACAGGCTCCCCAGGAAAGTGGTCACAGCACCAGCCTGACAGAGTACAAAAAGTGTTTGGATGCAATATTCTCTGGCACATGGTGTGACTTTTGGGAAGGGTCCTGTGCAGGGATAGGAGTTGGACTTGGTGATCCTTGTAGGTCCCTTCCAACTCAGGATATTCTCTGATTTTACGATTCTCAAATGAAAGTGAGATTTCAAAAGAAAATTTTTTGCATTTATTTTTTTCCATTTAGTTTTTTTTGGGTTTTATTGGTTTGTTTCGTTGTTGTTTTTTTATTTAGTAGTGTTACTTCTAGTATGACTTGTAGCAAGGACTTTGGTTTTTGGTTGCACATTCTTTTCTTCTTTTTAATAAAATTAATGCCGTTAGTAAATTTTTGAGTTGTTTATATCATCCTATATCAAAAATAGCTTTTAAAAAAAAAATTGATGCATGTTTTCATTCCATTGTGGAAAACTAGACATGTATTTTATGCTGAAGCACAAATTACTTGAACAAACAGAGGGAACCTGTCAGTACAAAGGCCTATAAGATTCCTTGATTTTTATAGAATTTCCCATCTTCCTTATTGTGTCTCAGAATGATCTCTCATTATAAATAGCAAAGTAGTTTTGCAAAGTCCTTTTGTGCAGCTCTTAGTCTTAGTGCTTGGAAGATGTAAATTTAAAAATATTGTAAAAAAAATGCTTGAAGGAAAATTACATGAAATCTGTAACAGAGCTTTATTACTATCAATAAACTCTCCTATCTGCAGCAGAGACAGTTGTTAAAACTACTTGGAAGAAATTACCAGCAGGCAATTAAGCTAGAAAAACAATAGTGATATGGTATGAAATGAAAAAAAATGCTAAGAAATTCAAATTCACATTTAATATTTCATCATTCTATTCTTATAGAACACATGATATCTGTACATGGAGGGTAGATCTGAGCACCTTTTCACCTCTCTGCTGACAAACTGTCCCAAAATAATCGTACCTGCAATTAATCTAAATTCTTCAAGAGAGCTAAAATAATCTGAATTTTTGTTTGCTAAAACTGCATGCTCTAGAATGTTATTTTTTAAAGCATATTATTTTCCAATGAATAGAAATTTTAGTTTTAAAACCCCTCACAACTCCTGCATAATCACACAAGGAAAACTGAAAAGAACACTAGGAATGAAATCAAGTCTAAGGTGGCAAAAGAAGAGATCATACAAATTCTGAAAGATCATTTAGATAAATCGATTTTCAAGCATACAAGGTGTTATTCTGGGAAAATATGTCTATAAATAAAACCACTGATTACACTAGCAAAAATCCTATCCAAAACCAGATGTTCAAAGTCACTTCTAAATGAAAAAATATTTTCTGAAAGAACTTTGGAGGATTACTTTTTATGCATGCAGGAGGAGTTACAGCTTTTGGATTAGATTCCCAAAGTATTTCCTCCTTTGAATCTGCAGAGATTTGAGGAAAAAATAGTAAAAGGTAGACTTGGATTGATACTCCTATCTCTATTCCAGAAGTGTAAAGAATTAGGATTCCAAGGTACAGCATGTGGTTCCATCAGTGGAAACAGCACATATCTCACTGAAATGTCAGCGTGGTGTCTGGAACCAGAAGACTTGGACAGACTTTATATATCTTTTTTGAGATTTTACCAAAGCAAATTGTCTCCTCTGGGGCATGCCTGAGTTAGTTAGGTAATTCCCTCCGTGTCCACTGAACTCCCCTGTGCTGACAATTCAGTTTTTATGCATGTTCAGAATAGTCCTAACCAAGTGAAAGAGAGAATAGAAAAATAGGAACATAAGTCCCCTGTGAGGTGGGGCATGCTCCAAAGATGTTTAACACACAGTGACAAGTTCAGAAATGTAGAACAATTAATTCAAACTTACTTGCTGCATACAGAACCCAGAACACTACACTCCATTCTGAGAACATCCACTTGGATGGATACAGACAATTGCTTGTTCAAAATCATATGTTAGCTAAGTCACTCTGATTTGTTTAACCACATTTGTGCAATACTCTTTATATGCTAAAACATGAGTGAGACCTTATTCCTTTCTATATAGTAGTTTAGTTGTCAAAATAGCTTTTGTAACTGATGATTTCAATTTTTGGGAAGGAAAATAATTACCAATATAATATTTTATTTCCTCTTTGTAAAACTCTGTTTCTACTATTCCAGTGGTTTTGCACTCCAGCCTCTGATGTTAGAGCACACTAATATCTTTTTGCGAGAAATAGAAAAAGTAGGGGCTAGAATATTTTGGAGTAAGAAGTTTACATTTGTTGTCTTCTTTTTAAACAGATTCAACTCATCTGCTGAAGAAGACAGTTAACAGCTCAGCAGCATATGGGATGGACAGCTACAGAGATTGCTTACATATTTTGCATTGAAGAATAATTTGTTAAAAGAATTCTAAGGGCATGATTCAAGACTGCTCATGCCCTGTTAAGCAGCTTACACTTATCTGTTCAATGCAGTCTTGTCTGATGCCTGTGAACCTGCTCTTCCCTGCATAGAGACAGTGTGCATTCTGGCACACTGCTGAACACAGAGTAAGAAAAGTTTTTCAGATAATCTAGTTTTGTTGCATTCAGAGCATGATTCTAGTCACAGAATATTCCATGTCATGGACATATATTTTGAAACCTGTATAACATTGATTAGGCTTTTCTATGTAACATCAGCATTCACCATGTCTCAATACTTTCTCTTCACAATTTTTTTCTTATATTTCTTTTTCTTGTATTTATCTGTCTAGGACACTTCTCTCTTAATATTCATGAATGGCACAGAAGATAATACTACATCTCAATTGCTATTTTGAAGTGCAATATTCATGTCTATCACCCTTTCCAGACTCAGTCCATGAACAAAACTGCAAACAGCACAAGCGCAGAAATCAACTGTAAAAAAACATGAAAAAGTATCAGGAAATGTGAAAGTTAATCTCAACTTGACTCACAGAGTGAGTATTCCCTAGTGAATTGGAATACAGTTTGAGATGTTGATAGGGTCTCTGGCTGCTAATCATAAATTAATCGAGTAAACTAATTGATTAAGATTTTTTCAACCACATTGCTAAATAGTTTGCAAAATGTCACAGAATATACCTCAAATACTGCAACTGACATGAAATCACATACTCAGATGAGCTGTTAAATGAAATCACTAAAATTCTGTAAGACTAAATCCTGTTCAAAGGAATATTTTTCATTTTGAAGGGTGATGGAAAAGGAGATATGAATTATGACAAATTCATGTTATTTTCAGTAGATTAAACCTTATGGGAAAATATCTATCATCATTGCTCATCACTATTCATCTAACAGGTTATCATGGATTATCATCAGCAGATGAATAAAGTTTCAGAACACACGAAAAATAAATGTATCATTCTTCAGTACTTTTCTGAGAAACACACCTATACTCTGTGGCAAGAGACACCAGACAACTCTGCTTCCCGTAGTGTACCAGCCTCTACAAAACTTGAGAACAGGTCAAGCCCCTGCATTTATTACCCTTCTAAAGACACTGTAAGAATTTCTGAAATACTGCAGGAGCCAGCAGTAAACATCAGGGGAGCTTAACACTGCCAGACTATCATAGAAAACCAGCCAGCCTGACTCTGATGTCAGTCTCCTTGGAAAAAATCCAGTGAAAGACAATGGAGTTATGTTGGACATGTAGTGCTGTAATTGTGATCTGAATCTCTCCTACAGAATTTAAGGGTGTCTGTTTAAATGAGATTTCAGACCTTTCTATAGGACTGACTGTTAGCTGCAAATGCAAAATTGTTTTACTACAGCAAGTGTTAGTATTTATTTCAGAATCTGATAGTTATTTCAAACTGTCACAAAACTACATTTATTCAATGACAAAATATATTTTCAAGTGTACTTTAATTAGTCATAGACATGCATAATCTGAACTTGACCATCTGATATAATGACACTATTAAAAAGAAACCTATTGTTGGAATTGTATTTAATATTAGTCTGCCAGAACAAATTTCTATCCTGGAAATTTTTCTATAAATAAATTACAGGTTAAAATTCATTAAAAGTCATATTTTGTGAAATGAAATAATTAAATGTGCACATAAATGGCAAATTGGAAGGTGAACTCCAAACTAGTTTTTCAACTATATTTTTTCTTTGAAAATATCTGATAACACTAATTCTATTTATGTATTTTTTATTCTGCAAAACCTCTACTCTTTTTTAAAAAAGCCATACATGAGTTGAATGCAGATCTATTTGCCACATGCATAAAACAGAAAATGTCTGTACTATTTGCTGAAATGTGTCAGTATACAGTTACTGAAGCATAACAGTGAACAGCTTGAGGTTCATCTAATTCTGTCTTAAAAGCAAGTTGAAAATTAAGTCAACATAGTTTGACAACAATGTTATCTTTACATTTGAACTTAATTAGATAATCATGAACAAATTTTAGCAGTTTAAATGAGTTAAAAATACAAATGTGTAAAATAATCCTATTAATTCAGTGTATAATGGCAAACCCATTATTTTCATTCTTGCACTAGATGAAATTCAAAGTTGCAATTAGCAGTCATCAGAGGACTTTTTGTACTTGGGAACCAAAAAATCTTCAGCAATTTGAGATTAAAATAACACTTGGACACTGTAATAGTTACTGTTAGGATCAACGTATGGTAGTTCAACATGTAAGAAGAGAGCAAAATTATCTTTAGAAAACATTTGGCATAATTTGGCTGGTACTTCTGAGCACTAACAAAAGCTACAATAAAACTTAATTTGAACTGAATTGAGAGACAAAACATGAAAAGATAGTAATGTAGAATGTACTTGGATTTATGCCTGTGGGTTCTTTCAAAACTCTGCCAATTTTCATGGATACCCAAGTTTAAGAAAAGTCTTTTGCAAATGTGCTCTAAAATCAGAGGCTCTAGGGTCTCAAGAATCAATAATGTGGCCCATTCAGTCATATGAATGCTGAATGTTTCTGCTTCTAATTTATTTGTATTTTTATTCTCAGCAAAGTTTGTTTGAAGCTCTTCTCTGTAGAAATGTTTGCATGTATTCCCCTATGCAGTGGTTGTAGCATGTGACTTTGAATTATATTTCTGAATTGCCTTTTCAGCTTGATGTATTCTTAGATACAAATATCCCATTCTATGGCCATTGTTCTTCTGCAAAGTGGGAAAGCACAAACCTATATCCTTGTGTTGGAGTATGAGAGAAAAAATATTCTTTCTGATGTCAAAATAAAATAAATATATCTCATTTAGATTGCTTCTTTCCTTTCCTCTCTCATTATTTTAGTCCAGTTTTTAGCTTTAAATTTTGTTCTGTGTGAAATGAATACAAATCCAAAATTTCCAACAAGTCCACTTCCAAAACTTAGCTGTGGTTCTATATTTCATGTTTTCAGATGTAGTCAGTATAGTTCCATCAGCTAGAAGTAATACCTTTCCCATTTTCACTTTCCAGTTGAAGTGCTGGTGTGAGTTAGAGAACTAAAACATCCACTTCTAAAAGACAAGTTACTGGGTTTCTGCTGAGGGATAACAAGGTGAAGTCTGGCCTGTCCATTATGGACAGTTTCTTTGTCCTGTAAGAAATTGTCAGACACATTACATGTCCTAATTGGGAGTAAGAAACTTGGGCAGCAAGAGTAAAGTTCGAAACAGAGTATTATTATTTGTGATGGGAAAAGGTAGGCAGGACCATTTTCCTCCAAAATCCTAACAAGGCTCCATACCTTATTGATTTTTCTTGCCTGGAGACTAGAGTAATATAGGAAATAAATCTTAAGTATTAATGTCGTTAAACTATCCTTAAGCTCTCCAGCAAACCATCTGTAAAATAAACCTCCCTCTCAATTACATATACATCTAAGAAATGTCTTAAAAGGTTCTCTACCCAAGTGTATGTGCATTGAACAAACAGATGGAGAACACTGCTAGGACATAAAATACATCATACACTGTAAAAAGACTGTCCCCTGAGAGCCTGCCAACCTAACTAGTTTCCACATATACATCCTTGTCCCTTCCTCCTGTCCAACTTTTCAGGGAAAATGCAAGACTTTTCTGCCTTTATATCCTTCAGGTTGTCAAAGCTATTATAAACACCACCGAAAATTTGGCCTTGTTAAGCACTAGTAAAGCAGCATGTTAGGCTTACCCTCGTTTACTGAAAAAGCGCAGTAATTCAGTAAATACATCAATTTTTAATTACTTTTATCAACACTACTAAAATTATTCAGGATTAATAACTGGGCAGGAGGAGTTTGTAGCTGTTTCTTTGACCTGCCCATTACCTTTTCTTCCTTTTATGTAACACAGTTAGGAAACAAGAAAACTACACTAACTGTCATTTAATCAGGAAAATTTATCTAGTATGTGTTCCCTAGTCTTGCTAGTAATAAATTAAATTAAGATATTTTATTCTGGTCTTGTCAGAGACATTTGTTCTTTACATTTCACTAAGATCATCTATTTCCCACATATATTGCCCTATTTAGTCCCAACACTTCAAACTGCAGATCTTAAATGCTTTTTGGTAAACAGAAACAGCAGTTTTATTTAGTCTGTGTTAGATTTCTGCTTAAAGTCATGAAGTATTTAATATTGCCATATTAGTCATGTAATTCAATTTTAAATGAGTAAAAAAATATTCAAATATTTAAGAAGAAATTCGCCTATTATTCTTGTTGCTATATATATATAAATTATTAGCTTTTTAGTAATTCTCTTCAGAATACTTTATCTCAACCACTATTCCCATTTCATAAAGTTGTAATACTAACATAGTTTTTTTGCTGTTTATTGATCCAGATCTGAGCTGTTTGAGCCAGCTGATTTTTCTGTTTAATTGATTAACAGAGAAATTACATTCCAGCTGAGCATTTGATGATCAGTAAGATCCTATTTTGGATGGTAATTTTGTTTGGTAATATTTGAACTGTCTGAAATATTAAATTCATGTTCACCAAAGTCAGACAATGAGTCAGTCATAGATTCTGAGCTAAAACTCTAAAATCCTTCAGGTAACTAACTACGCCACAGGTTTCTATCACTTCCTGTAGAAAGGAAAAAGATAAATCTTGGAATACATGTGAAAGAAAAGTAAAGAGTGAAATGCTGTTACCAATCTAGGATAGCTGCAAAGTTAATTCTATTACCTTGGGACAAATCAACCTTTCACAGACATAAATGTGAAATTACACAAACTTCCATATTCAAGAATTCATTTTACTGGTATGTTAAATGGGAAGACTCTTGATAGTTTTCATTTCTATTGTTTCATGCTGTAAGCAGTAAATGGTCCATGAGATAATTTAGGGTATCCTAAAAAGACCTAATTTCTTTCCTGTACTCTTGATGTTACCATAACTTTGTGTACATTGCCACACCGAGAGTTTAAATTAATTGTATGCCCTTGTTACTTGTCATTAAATGCTTCTTTAAACTTTCTGTTGCCCTGTGCTTTAGTGAAATAAAAGTTAGAAATACACTAAAATAAACTAAAACATTCCATCTGTTTGACTTTTTCACACTGCACCAGAGTTTTTTTTGGACAATTGTTATCCTGAAAACTATCCAAGTCAGGCAGACATATGATGAAGAATATGTTGTATTCTAATTACCAATGAATTGTTTGCAATTTAAATATAAGAAACAGCTTATTATAGTAATCATGTCAACTGTAGTGGTGTCCAAAAATAAAATCCATATTTGGAGTCAGTTTGTCTGGTACAAATATGATTTTAACTTTCTAACAGTGATGGCTTCCATATGATGCTGGAGATGATCAAAATAAGAGGGATGGGAAATAATTGGCTTGAACAGAGGTTTTCCTTTCTTCTTGATAGAAAATGTTTTAGCAGATGCCTCTTAGAAGGAACTATTCCAGCACTCTGGAAATGAAGCACATGAAACTCACTATTTTAACTGCCAGAAATAAATATTTTAAAAGAAAAGGGCTTTATTTTGACTGGTATTGGGGGACAGATTTTAAATACTTACTGCAAGTTACTTTCCTTAAAGCTGGAAGTATACGTAGAAAAACAAGTCATACTATTTTAGCTATTACTCGACAATGTAGAAGTTTGGGGGTTACCCTGCTCTTGAGCTCCCTGCTCCTAGAGGGAGAAAAACTCAGAAACTTCTCATTATGAAATGGAACTTCCTTCAATGGAACATGGGAATTACATTTCACTTGAAAGTTTCCTTGGCATAATGCCATAGCTATTGCCAGTGAGCCAGGAGAACTCTGTGGCCAGTGGAAAATGGAAAAGACTTTTCTCATCAAGTTGAACAGGAGCCTTGACAATAAAGCCAAAATAATAGAGTGTTTGGCTTCTGAGTATCTAGAAAGTGGATGTGATCCCACTTATTAGGTGTACTTGTGTAAGGAGTAATGCACAGCTCTAACTGAACTATAATTCTTATGATAATTTATGGATTACCATCACTAAACTGACTAAATTAACTCACTCATGTCAAAGATGGAAAAGTATTTTGGGACAGTAGATGGCTTTTTTTCAGGTCTTGTTACTTCCTGCCATATGACAGATCAAATAAGTTTAATTATGTTGCCAGTTTGTATCCTAGAGTATAACTGGAAGAAGAAACAATGGCTAGTATTTCAGCTAAGTGTTGATCTGGCATGAAATATTTTGATCAAAATTATGAATTATTAAGCATGTGTTTTTTTCCTCTAGCAGAATAAATTATTCTAAAAATCTCATGAGTATTCTTTAAATGAATGCTCTCCAGTAAGTAACCCATGTTGAATTACACTGAGAAGAGGTGTATTTCATAGTAGATAACTATAATTTATTGAAGACAAGTACTCATAAAGCATTAATATTAAAGATGACTGACATCGCCAGCTTTCCTAACTACCTTAACAAAAGAACTAATGTTTCTTAGTATCTTCAAAAGATCTTTCCCAGCAAAATCAAACCAGATTGTTTCATACTAAGCACTTCAGGTTCAATTAAACTGGTATTTTAAAATTAAACTTCGTTTTATTTAAAAAAACAAAAAACCAAAAAAAAATACTGATACTGATAGTAATTGAAACATAAACAATGCATAAAGCAAACTGTACTGTTCCACATATTTTTCCTGACAGTGAGAGTTGATTCATATAAATATTCCAACTACTTTTTCAACATAATGACTTAGGGAGTTGTGACAAAAGACCTAAGATCATCAGTTCAAACAATCACAGCACTAATGATGATAAACCCGATGATGTTGCAAGATGAGCAGCAGACTAAGTCCTCTGATTCATATTTCTTTACAGAGCAGATTACATCCATCTGGATAATTGACATTCTTCTTGATTGATTTTTGAAAATTGAACAGAGATAAAGACACTGAAAGGTCTTTTGATATATTTTTGTGGCTATCACACATAAAGTTAGTATAAGGCAAAGTAGAGAATCACTCCAGGGGATGAAAAAAAGACTGGAAGGAAAAGAACATGAAAAAAAATATTAGTATCTCTAAACACACAGATCTCAGGAGGCTGAAAAGATATTCAGAATTGTACAGAGCCTTTACTTTTTCCTTCTAGCCTGACCTGGTACAGCTTTTCCTAGAATGACTTATCATCTCTACACTTGTAAAGTGATGTGTGATTGTGGCACAGTGTGCCTGAGATATGAAAAGTACCTTCCCTTAAAGTACAAAACAGTTTAGACAAAAATCAGTCTAAGCTATGCTCAGCTGGATGTAAAAGGATTAGAAACTCAGGCTGTTCAGCTGAAATATGTTTGTTATATATAGTAGTATACAGAGTCTATATAGTAGTGATTGATTTTTAAAGGTCAAGAATGTAACTAATGGAAAATCCTAAAATGCTATATAGCTATACAATTAACTCTTTTAGCTTTGTTTAGTTACTATTCTTGATAGGTTATAAAATAAATTTTAAAAATAAAACTCACTAATAGTTATAAGCTTTATTTAACACCCCCACAGTTCTTAAGAAAATAGTACATGCTTCATAGTTAGGGATATATTAGAGCTCCAAATGCAGTGCTTATAACCATATAAAAGCATTCTAAAAAAATTTAAAATGAGCAAACATACATTAGGTTATTCCTCATTATAGCAAGATATAACAAAAGCAAATGCACCAATGAGAAGTTAATTGTCTTAAAACATCTCTCAACAGAATATTGAAGTATATTTCAAAATATGGCAGAGATAAATTAATTATACAAAGGAAATATATCTGAGATTTCTCTAAATGGTTACTTCATTAATACATAAAATGCAGTAAATTACTACATTTTAATCAATACAACATCTTGATATTAGGTGAGGAAATAAAAGGCATTAAGTTAACACAGCTGAATTCCTAGAAGAGGTATGGTGACACTCCAGAAAACAAATTACAATTTTAAATTCTGCAGTGATGGGGTTTGGAACAGACATTGGATTGGGGAATATGGCTTTATGTCTTCTAAGGGGGCTTGCTTTCACTGGAATTGCTGATTTCACTAAAATTTCATGGATTGAAGTAAAATAAAAATATAAAGAGAAAAAAGGTAAAAAATACCCAAACCCACTCCTGCTTCCAAAGCTGGGTTATTTACAATGAACTTAAATGTCAGTAGCATCATGGCTGAAGAAATTTCTAATCAAGGGATAACAAAACTTCACCATCCCATCAGATGCAAATAAGAATTTTTCCAGGAAAAAAAGACCATTGAAGACACATCTCAGAAAGCTGATGTTGAGGCAGAGCTCTCAAAATGGTTTACTGGTGGTAACGTCAATGGAAGTTTATGGATTTATTAGCAAACAGAGCTCAGCTTATCATGGCACTTGGAATGGCTACAAGAATTTTTGAGCAGGGAGAGCCATTCGTACCGTACCGATTGTGGCATTACTGAGCAGGGTGTGGGGCTTGCACATGCCAGCTGAAACTCCTACAGCAGAGTCACCTGGAAGAGCAAGACACTCATTTGCTTCATTTCACAGCATTGAATTTAATAATTTCTGCAAATATGCCTTTTTCTATTATTAATAACTTTCACTTTCTTTCTCCCTATACAGTCAGTAGTTTACACTACAAAAAGAAGCTTGCTGAGGCAGGGGGTATGTGGACTTTGTTTTACACAAATGTGGTCTTGCTTACTTCCGAGAAAATTCAGTAAAAATTACATCACATTACTTAGAGGCAGCATGTAGAAACTTGCTAGAATTGCAAGAGTACTGAAAGACCACAGAGTAATGTGTATTGCTAAGGAATTTCATCAATCCTTTTTGAGAGAGTTCAGTAACAAAGAACAGAAACTAGCTTAGCATGAAGAAGATATAAATAATACTAAAATTATTTCCCTAAGTTTTTGCATGCTTTGCTTATTATAGCTATTGCAGAGTTTCAACAAAATGGCTATATGAATTGTTTTAATTCTAAAGAAATGAAACCTGGTGTAACTAGAGCATGAAAATTAGTAAGCACAACAGATTTCAATACATTTTGACTATTGACTAGTCACAAAGTTTTTCTTCCTCTCAGAAGACATAACATTCAAATTGTTGCTGTGAGCACAGCAGAATACTTTATTTTCATCAATCTATAGTTTATTATTACAAAGAAGGGACATGGAAAACTGAGAAAGGTCTCCATCAGTACCATTAAAAAAATAATCAAAAAATTATGGGAAGGAAGATCTGAGAGTTATATCAGAAATCTCATTACAGTTAAAATAAAGCTGTAAATTTAAGTGTTGATTTATGTGACTTTTCAGTTTGTCCTGGCTGTAACCAACTCTTCTGTCATTCCCCAACACTTTTACAGGTAGATAGAAAGCAAAGGAGGTATTTTTTACAAGCTGCTGGTTATAAACTTAGTTACAATTTTGTGTCTGAAAAACTTTGCTCGAAATGTTGAAAAACTGGGAGAATTATGTCATCATGAATTCCTAACAGCTGAGGATGACAGCACCCTTGACTTGGTGCATGTACAGAATTCACATGAATTGGTCATGAATTGGTCATGAATTGATCATGAATCATTTTGTTGTTGCTTGTATGAAGCAAAGGGATGCAGAGTCCCTAGACAGGTGCAAAGGAGAGCAGTTTTATTGCAAAAACCAGGCCTTTTCAAGCAGCTAGTCCATTATCAGTTACATTCCATTTAAGTACAGTATAAGAAATACAATTCAACCAACCATCATACACCACAATGTGAGCACATATTGTTTATAGAACTTGTTTCTCGACCTCAAATTCAGCTGGGTAACTTTCCCAATGCAGCAGGCCTGAGCCACGACTTTACAAGTGCAAAAAGGCCCCGTTCTATAAAGTTTTATTGACGTGCAACAGTTACTGTTACAGATTTTGAATACTCAAAAACACCCTGATCTTCCTTCATCTTGGCCCCTCAGAGAGACCTATTTGTGAATAAGACCTCAGGCAGAAGTGACTAGCAAGCTGTGCTGAGGTAAGTGCACTTGTCTGACACGTTGAAGTGCAGATGCATGAAAATATAACTTTTTCATGATCTGTTTCTCTGCCTGGGCTTTGAGGTATCATATATCATCCTCTGATGTTGTGGAAAGCACAGAACTGTTAGGACACTTTCATTTTACCAAATGGTGAGCTGAAAGATGGCAAATGGAACCTGAACAACCCACCCTACCCTGTGGGTAATCAGTCTGGGAGATGTGGTGCACAAAGGTAATTTTTCCAGTGGAAATTGTAGAAGCAGTGGCCTGAGGCAGCCATCCTGGCCTTAACGAGAGCCCTGTGTAGAAGAGCAACTTGTAACACCTATCTTAGCTTTGATAAAGACTCTCTGTTCTCCTGGGAAAGGTGCATACCAGAGGAATGACTACAGCCATAAACACCATGCATGAATGTTTTTCCGCTGCCTCCCAGTGCATGTGTCCAAGTGAATGGCTGATAAGGGCAGAAATGTCTGCTCTAAGGAACAAGTTTGGTGGTGTGGCTCTTTTGTCTTTCCTTCTTCACATTCCCAAGACTTTCTTTAAACTTTCCTATAGTAAAAACCTAAATACTGAAGTGTGTGAAATAAAGATGGATCCTGCTGGAAGAGGCAGCGGTCTCTGTCTTGTCCCAAGCTGCAGCAAAAATGTGCAAAAATCTGCAGTTTCATAACTATTTTCAGATCTTCATGAATGAATAGGAGCTGAGAACTCTTTTTTTTTGCCTGAAAAGGAACCAGTTTCTAAACACACAAATATATTCTGCTCAAATACCTTTGATCCTGCTACATCACTATTCTGCACAAATTATCTGCTGTTTGTTCAGGTCTACCATGTAAAACATTATGACCTCATAAAAGTCAAATATGATGCTTCTCAACAAACCTTCCTAAAGAAAGCAATAGTGTGATAAACAGATATTTTTTGTGAAAGACAACCCAACTTAAAACATGGAATCTAAACACATTTAGAATAATTTCATAATTTAAGGGTTTCTTCCCCCAATGACTTTAACACTGTGATAGTTGCAAAGTCAGAGGGTGATGGTGCAAGGCAATTAGTCCCGTATTTTGGGTTTTATTTCTTTTGAACATGTTTTCCGTGACAATGGCAAGCATATGATTCAAAGGTATGTTTTTTAAGGTCTGGAGAGGCCATCTAATTCCTCTGTGACTATCTGCTCATCCACTGGCCATACTGTTAGTCTTCAACACTGATTATAGTCACAGAAATCTTCTTGTTACAGTCATAAGGCATTAGGGCCAAACAAACCCAACACTTTTAATCCCTGCAATACTAATTTAGCTATTGTTCTCAGAAGTTTATAATCTCTTTCTGAGCTACAGAAACCCACCATTGACAAGGTGAGAGATAATCTCACTCACACAGCCTTGATACAGCTAATTATTCTGCTGTTTTTTCATAGGATGTTGACACAGAAACTCATCACAACTATTATTTTGCACAAAATAAGACAAAAAAAATCAATATTATGTAACAAGCAGAGATAACAAATATCACAAACATAGCCTTTCACAAATGATTATGTATTCAGCTTAAGGGATTCATAGTAACCTGTAAAATCTGAAACA
The DNA here is from genome assembly GCA_026413545.1 of Cichladusa arquata. NCBI lineage: Eukaryota > Metazoa > Chordata > Aves > Passeriformes > Muscicapidae > Cichladusa > Cichladusa arquata. The sequence goes on along the minus strand of JAOTQP010001652.1, from coordinate 38,139,831 downwards.
AATTTCATAATTTTGAAAAGATTAATATAGGGGTGATTACTGAAATGGGGAAAACAGTGAAGGCAAGGAAGTAGTGTGAAAGTACATACTATTATTCTTAAAGGGCAAATTGAAAAGTGTGTTTGCAATTCAAGATAATCAATAAATAACTTTGAAAAGCAACAGCAGAATCAATGTGCAAACAACAAAATAAACACAGGTAGTTCATTAAGTCGAAAAACCAGGGATCATCCATAGTATGAATGATTGCAGTAGGCAAATTTTAAGCAGAAACTGAGCATTGAAAAGTCAAACTTTCTGGTAACTTGTCACATTAACAAGCCTGTGTAAGTTTCAAAAATATATATACATGGAGATTGGTACTGTCTGTCTCAGCTAGGGAGCAGGAGACTCGGAAAGAAGCTTATGCTGGACTAGTCAGAGGGAGCCGTTTCCAACTGAGAGAATTGCAAAATACCCAAAATTTATAAAAACGTGTCTGACCCTCAATTCAAGTGGTTAAAATTCTAAGACACTGGTGTTAAACTGCTCTGCTTGAAGTAAATAAATTAACTTCTAAGGAGGAGTGAAATTTGGATCAATTGTTTTAATTTACATCAATTAACTACCAATGGGTCAGAAAGTGTTATTTTACATTTTGCAGTGGTGTGTCACAGCTCTAGAAACAAAGGTCTTAAATGACTATTGCAACTCAAATTCCAGCTAGTTTCTCAAGTGCCTGAACAATTCTAGACCATAATGATAGTTTAAGAGGAAATGCATTAGAGACTAAAGGTTCAGAAAGATAGCAGTAGCTTGTAAAATGACAGTAATTTTTCAGAACCAAGTTTTGTTACAGAAAAGAGTTTTCACCCTCTTCCCTTCTCCATAATTTCTGGCAGGATCAGTACCAGAAGAAACTCAAAATTGAAATCTTGGGGTCTTGTGCCACAGATCTGCTTGTTCCTGAAACATCCACCTTTCTTGCAATAAGAGAAGTAGTAAATAAGAGAACAAACTCACATTTTTCTCAAATTTTAAAATGGTAGAATTGTATGCAAGTTTTATGCAGTCTGAGCCCCTTGCCCTATATATTTTTAGGAAAAGGGCAAAACACTGCAAATACCACAATTTTATATGACTCACAACTTTATATTAACCCTATTAACAATATATCTGTGAATCATTAGTATATGAGTGAAATGTGTAGGTGACGACAGAAGGATGGACACCAGAGCCTTCAGATTGAACACACTTTAATAGCTGCTGCTAATTAAATTCTATGTCTCCTGCAACTCCATTCTAATCAATTTCTGAGGAGATAGGTTCCTGAAGAGTGTGATGATTCAGTATCCTCCTTTTTTTTAACAATTTTTTTGCGGTCCAGTAGTGCTTGATGTGAAGGTTTAATACAAATACAAATAAAAATACAAATACAAATACAAATACAAATACAAATACAAATATAAATACAAATACAAACACAAACAAATAAATACATATTTTCCTTTCAAATAACTGAAGATAATCTTAAGAGACAAAGCTCTGGTGAGTAAAGAGGTTTGATGAGTGCCTCCCAGGAGATAGCTACATCCATTAAAATGGCAAATGTAGATAAAGTGGTGGCAAACATGCCTGCAGCTTGCCTATTGCTGCTGCTCCTGCTACTGCACAGGAAGAGTGATTTTGGTTTTGTGAAGTGGCTGAAAGGAGAGAAAAAAGTCAGTAGAGGAGGGAAATGCACAAGGAAAAAGGAATTCCTAAGTAATCAACCATGTATCTAACTCTACTTGTAGTTTTTCTGCAGTGGAGTAAACTGCAGCTTTGTCATAGAACTCAAAGCCAGCAGCATCAGTCTTCAAAATGCAGTAAATTCCTTCATAAGTGTCATCAAGAAAGGTCAGGAACATGCTGCTGTTATAGGAAAGCCTAGATTATTTGCTTCTAAGCTTGAACAGATGTAAATAAAAGCTGCTACAGCAAAGTTATTCAGTAATAAGGTTTCATGCTGGTTTGAAAGTTGCTGTTATAGATCTTTAAATAGTAGATAATGCCACAGTTTGAAGCTGTTCATTTGGATTTTTTACTACTTTAACAAAAGAAAAATATTATTTTCAAGTTATGTGGGTTTTGTCACATCATCATTTTTGTGCCAGGCAATTGGAATACCTCTTCTGACTCAATTTTTTGTAATTATGAGCCTTTTCTTAAAGATTTTTGTTTGCAAGACAAATACCTTTGTACTGTCTGATTTGAAAATTTCTATCCAAATCTGTGGCAATTCTAAGAGTTAAGAATCTGTCCCTATCACCTTTTAACTGGTGGTAAAGAACTTCAGACTAACAATGACAAGTAGATATCTGGATTGTTCCCTCATACAACTTGGACTTATAGTAAACTAGTGAACTATCAAATAAGTGTGCTATAGAAGCTAGGTATGAAAAAGAATAACCTAGGATTTGTGCTTACTAAAAACCATTGAGACATTGGAGTCTGCCTGAAATATAAAGCTTTAATTTCAGGTCTCAACAAAGAAAACATGTATAGAGTATCAGTTGTCCCTGATTTTCAGTACACAGGACGCTGGTTTGTAGCCTGTAGATCTGTTTATCAACGAGAATCTTGAGCTTGAGGTCTACAGGAAAAATATTGTCACCTGCTTTTTCACTGTTTGATTTCCAAGGACTTTGAAAACAATTCTAAAATCCAAAATTATTATATCTTCTCTCATTCTACAAAGACTGAAATGCTGTAACAGGAGAGATGCATAGTTTGGAAATACACTCACTTCAGTCAAAAGAGTAAAAAGTTCCACTAGACCATTAAAGACTTCAAGTGCTAGAGAAATTGTGCTAGATATCACTAAGATTTACCAAATTAACTTAAATTTTTAATTTCTATGTAAAAAGTATGGAAGATAAATGAAATCTAAATGGAAAATTAGGGAAAAGGCAAAATGAATTCCAGATCAGATACTTCTTTACTCCCAAAGAATAAAATGTTCTCTTTTTTTCTTTCTTTCTTTCTTTCTTTCTTTCTTCTTCCTGCTTACTTGCATGGAGAATATGCAGTGAAACCACATTCCTCAACTCCTTCCTGTACCACCCCTCACTCAAAAACATCTTTTTCACCTTCATCAAAGGGCATAACTTGTCCTAGGCAGGAACAAAGAACAAGGGAAAAGTCTTATCAGATAAAATTGGATGCAGATATTATTCCTGCAGTTTCTGCCAGTTTGTAGTTGGTTCCAGCACCACCCTCCACCGACCTTCTTTTATTTGGTCAAATAATGAAAAAAAATGTGATTAAAATAAAGTTTATGATTTGCTAATGGACTTTTTATATAAATATATCCTAATTCCCTAACTAGTTGTTCCTGCATTGCAGCCTTGTTTCCCTTCCTTCTCAGAAGTTCTTCATTTATTTCCTATAACATGGAGAGATACTTTGCAATTTAAACCATGGAAAATGTGTATGTTGATTCACATGAGTTAATTTAGCCCCTTACATAATTTTCCTTCTCACACTTAATTTAACTTATATTTTATTTGAAAATATTTTGGGACACCCTTGACTGCACAGTGTCTACTGATCAATATTCACATATTATTTAGGTAGCTGGCACCCTAGTCCTTTCACAAGCAGAAGACTATTTGAGTGCACACTTTGAGTGCTGGAGAGCTGAGAGCAGGTTTTCTCTGCAAAACTTGATTAGTAATATGCCTGTTTGGTTCTCTGTAGGACACAAGTTCTTCTTGGTAGCTGTCAGAAGCAGGATAATACAGATTGGATATTAGAACTCTTGCACCTCCAACCATTAGGGCAATAAGAATCATATATCTTCTGTCTTGCAAAGTCTAAGTCTGACACATATTGATGTTTCAAGTTTCATGTCCAGTACTGTTTAAAGCTGAATCTCTACTGACACTGCAGGTACCAAATCTGTAGCTTGCAGTAAATAGGGAATGCTTAAAACTCTCTTAAAAGTCCTTGGCTAACAAATATTATTTATTATGTTCAAGTCATAGACCTGACTGACTCACAGACACCCTTTTATTTGCATTATATATTTCCTATCCCTGTCATATTGAAATCCATTTTGAAGAGCAAGCTGTTAATTCATCTTAAAAGTTGCTGAGGCTGTCATAAACATGGGTAAGATGACAAGTGCTATTTTTTAGCCCAAAGTTAGCAAAAGCCCATGACTCAGAGGCAGCTCAGGTTGTGGTTTCAGTCTAGCTTTCCCTTTTTCAGCTTTATTTTTTGTAAGTTTGTTGGTGCACTAGGTTCACCAGCACTGAAGTGCACAAGTAATTCTCTACACTGATACACTGCTGATTTTCTTCTTGGCTACATTGGGAATACATCTAGGATGACAGCCCAGGTTCAAGTACAAGAAGTCTGTTTTCATTCATCATGTGGTTGAACTAGCTACTCTTTGATTACTCTTGAGACTTTCAAAAGGTCATCTAAGTTTAAAAAAATTAATTCAACCTTGGATATACTTGGGAAACATCCTGAATAGGACTCGGGATGCCAGGATCTCTATGGACCCCAAACACTGGTTTTAGAACTTACTGACCCTTTACTCAGTGACACAGAAAAAGGCAACACTGAAGGACTTGTGAGTCAGTTCCTGGACTCTTGCAGGTTATAACCCCATATTAAGGTAAAAAAGGGAATACTGTTTTCCCTCTAGGATAATATACTGGAGTATAGGCAAAAGAAGTTCAGTAATGTCTGTGTATCCAGTCAGCCAGCCCTGCCAAGGGAACAGCAGCCTCCAGCACAGAAACAAATAAACAAATAGCTTCTCCTTAATGCAAGAAGCATAATCTACATAAACTTCCAGAAATTATGTCTGGTCAGATAGTTCATCCATTCCTTCTATGTATGTAATTATATATGTTTCATCATTAAGATGGACAGAGATCTCTTTAGTCCAGATGTCGTCATTGTGCCACCTAAGTTGCTGAGATGTACCTAATTTTCTTACAGCTGGTGTCTTGGTGTAAATACACTTGAACAATTTCAAGGGCTTTCACTGACATACACGAATAAAGGAAAATCAAGAATATAGACAAACAATCCAAAAAAATTGCAGTTTGAGCAAGTATTTCCATGGCTTAAAATGCCTCTAATGGCTATGTTTTTCATTACAAAGACAAAATGTTGAAGCACATGATGTAGGTGAACAAACTTGAATGAGTTTTACATGAAAATATACATTAAAATATTCTGTGAGATGAGTAGTGAATGCAAGATCTTCAAGAAAAGCTCATCTGTTAATGCCAAGGCGCCATATAAAGAGCGTGTGAGAAATAAAACTTCAGTGTCTGGGGAACTTTATTCTGTAAAATCCACCAAATGCAAGTCTTTGCTTAGACTTCTGGGCAATATTTATTTTAAAACCCATTCTATGCTGCAGTTTTTGATATACTAAAAATTTTATTTCTTGTAAGACCTACACACCTCTTCTTCTAAAGCGCACTTCAAGAAATTTCAGTTTTTAAGATTCTTGTGTGATTTGAGTTAAATCAGTGTCTTAGTATGAGCTGGGAAAGAGTTAATCTTCGTCTCAGTAGCTGAGCACAGTTTTGGATTCAGTATGAGAATGATGTTGATAACACCCTGATGTTTGGTTGTTGCCAAGCAGTGCTTACCCCAAGTCAAGGACTTTTCAGTGTCCCAGGCTCTGCCAGTGAGGAAGTGCACAAGAAGCTGTGAGGAGCATGGCCAGGGCAGCTGAACTGAACAGGCCAGAAGGATATTCCATACCATGGAATGTCATGCTCAAGACATGGGGAGGTTCCCAGGAGCTGCCAATGACAGCTCAGGATGGGCTGGGCATTGGTCAGCAGCTGATGAGTAATTTTACTGAGCACTGATTTTCTTCCTTGGGATTTATTTCTGTCTCTCTCTCTCCCTTTTCATTATTATTATTATTATTATTATTACTTTATTTCATTTATAAAACTGTCCTTATTTCAACCCACAGGTTTTAGCTTTTTTTCTGATTCTCCTTTCCATCTCACCAGGAAGGGAGAAAGTGAATGAGCAACCGTGTATTTAGTTTCCAACTGGGGTTAAACTCATAAAATAAAGGAGAATTAATTGGCTTGATGAAAAATAGAACATAATTTTGTGACTCTATTTAAGTCTTTTTTCAGAAGCAGCAAGAATTAGTAAGCATTCAGCATGAATCACACTCTATGATACAGATATTGTCTTACTTCCCTATTGTATTTTGTTTTAAAGGATTTTTTTTCAATAAATCTCACGTTCTGTATTGGAACCATACACACACCTGCATTGCATATAGGTGTCTATGCATTTCCATTGTATAAAACACACACTGGTTTGTTTCTTCACTACTGGAGAAGCAGTATAGATATACTCAGTCAGAGGTGAGAGTCTACTTGTGTAGGTCTGGAAGAAAATCTTGTTACTTATTTTAATCTTTAGCAAAATAATCATTATGAACAATCTCCTGTACTATTTCCAGGTCAGGCTGCATTAGCACAATACAAGTGACTGCCTTTGGATTACCATTGTGCATATGCCATTGAAATTAGGAGTATGTTAGGTTTATCTCAAACTCAGGTAGCTAAAACTTCTGCAGAAAATTATATCTCAGATAAGATTTTGAAAGACACTTTTCCCTCAGTTTGTTATATCATGCAGAAGCTCATACTATTAAGTATTATGCACTGAAACTTCATACACTTAGTGAAGCAGACTGCTTGGTTCAGGCAGATTAATCAGACTTGTTACCCAGAATAGAATTACCCAAAAATACTTCATATAACAAGATAAAAAATTATAATTCACAGCTGGTGCAGAGGCGTGCTCACAGTGGGCCCAGTCACTGCATTGGGCTGCCAGACCCAGTGTGATAACAGTGATAAAGCAGAACAGGACACAGTGCTCTGCATCTTATTGCCAAGAGGACCACATCATCAATATGGGTCTAACGGGAATCTAAGAATAAATTATTATTCCAATTTTTATTTTAACAGTTTAAAAGTCCAAGTGTTATGCTAATACTCCTAGTCCAAACTGATGCAGAATAGCTGTGTTAATAATACAGGTAAATTTATTACACAAAACCACTGTTCTACTGAAACCTATGTTGGCCTTCCTGATGACCCTCTGAATCCTAAGGACGAAAATCTGGTTTTCCAGGAAAAGAGAATGTGGCATAGGGGTCATTGACACTGTGCTGTCCTTGGAGTAAGGACTATCATGTTTATGAAGAGAGTTTCTTCCTTCTCCTTCCCAGGAGAATCATGAGATCAATGATGCATTTCTTCTCAAACTGGGCACAAGTGTCATTATTTTTCTGTATTTTTTAAATGCATTGCTTTATTTTCATTGCTTCAAGCTAAAGTTTGAAAGGTGCCCCTCAGCATCCCCCAACCCCTGTTACCCCACGGGTCTGTTGCTTTTTTGCATGGTGGTCCCTGGGACTCTTAGGGCTTTACCACAGACAGTTCTCATTGCTGAAGCTAAAACAGGTTAGGCAGCAGTCACTGACTGCTGAACCAACCTACAACCAGTTAAGTCCAAGACAAGTGCAGAGAGGTGCTGACTTTCTGCACTGCCTTTCCACAGTAATGGAACAAATTCAATATACTGTCCAGCCCACAGACTCTTCTCTTTTCACAGAAAAAGAATTCTACTCAATCGTTTCAATACTGATATTACTGGCCAGAGAGATCTTGGGCAATTCAAGGATGATTACAGGGCTCCTCAGGGCTAAGACAGGGAGCACAGGGGATCAGACTGCGGTCTCCCCAACTCTGCCAGTCACTGGCAAAGAGAAAGATGGCCATGGGCACACCCTGCAAGTTAACACCTGTACGTGTAGCATTTGTTTCAGGCAGAGCCCTGTCTCTTAGGACTACATGACCCTCCAGAAACAAAGACAACCAATGTTCTTTTTACACTGGCCTTGAATATCAAGTTCTGTCCTCATGCCTCTCAGAGCTTTAGAGACAGGATGTGGGGAAAGGAAGCACTAACAGCACTAAATATCAAAGGGAGTAACCACTCAAGTCAATGTGACATAGTGAAGTTGACACTGGAAGGGATGCAGCTGTGATTGTTAAGGGATGTTTTAATGAGAGGCCACTCCCTGTTATCTTCTCATAGGTCACAATGATCAGGAAATTCCCTATTGCTGCGGGGGGGAGAAAAAAAATCATCTACATCTTGAAGAGCCCAAGAGGGAAGATCCAGGGAATTAAGTGCCAATTACATCTCAATTAGAAAAAGAAACATACATTCAGGAAAACAGGAGAACACTACTCTTGGCTTTACCAAGAAAATAAAAGAATAATTTGCTTTTGTGAGGATCAAAAATAATTAAAAATGAGAAAGGAGAGCATACCCCATCATGAGGAGGTGTCTACAATGGTAGAGGCTTGATGAGTCAAATGGTCCCCTCACTGGGAATGTGGAGATTGATGCAGAGAAATGTTCAATACACTTTGCTGCTTGATGCACTTAAAAAACAGAGCACACAGCTGGGGACATTCAGTCTCCCTTTTAAAAAGCAGTTTGCCTAGACAGTGATTTGTGTGATGTATAGCACACCTCATTTTTGACAGTAATGCTGCTGTCATGGGGTTGTTACCTGAGGAAACACAGTAAATATTTCTAAATCCCAAATAAGCCTAGTTTTTGAGTCGTCAGTCTCACTTAAGGGAGTCTCAGATGGGCAGCAGGATGGCAGGCTTAGATGTCCCAAGACACAGACTGTTTACAATCATTTAAATCCTTGCTACATCCCAATGTTGGTGTCACAGTCTACAGAACAAAGAAGAAGTATAAGAGAGATTTAACATCCTAGTGTTTCCAACAGCAGATCTTCATTTGTTTTTTGTTTTCCCATCAGCAAATTAAAGGGAGGAAAATAAAACTGACATTAGCCACAACGACTGAGCTGTTCAGTTCTTGTTTCTTCCTAGAAAGAAATCTGTGGATCTTGAATGAAATTGCAGAGGAGGATTGATTGCACTTTGTGAGGATAAGGCTGTCTGAAGGGAACACATCTATTTGTGTGTCCCCACCTCCCTGCTGCTGATGTTGCCTTTCTTTTTTTATGAATGCTCAAACTTAAATGTGGCAGAAGGGTTTCTTCCATAAGGTCATTAGTGAAGTCAGAGCAAGTCTGTGTTCTTATGATTCCCAGTCCTGTGCTTTAAACAAACTTAGATCTACTGTATCACTTTATAATCTGATTTATAAACCTTGTTACAGCTCTGAAAATGCCTAGCCCTAAGAATGATTTCTAAAAAGACAAATTGCATAATGATAGGGTACACATATAAATATTGTGTCCGTTGTTTAAATTTCACAAAACAAATACATTAAAGCAAGTTCTGGCAGGCAACCTAAGGCTTTGAACTATCTGAATTGTTTCAGTGTGGCTCTTTTTATGAGGAACACTTATTTCCCCAGATGACTGGAGAACATGCTATAGAAAAAGAATGCTAAGTATTTAACTTGCTAAGTTTAAAATAGCTCCAATCAGTGAGCTATTTATTACTTCAAATATTTTCTGGAAGGAAAAAGAATAAAGCTAAAACTTACTGGTGCACTTAATAGAATTTAAAATAAATTATGGTGTGATAAGACCTTGCTACATTCACACTTTTGAAGATATCTGAGAAGGCATTCCTCCATTTCTCCACTAAGGCTGCATTTTAATCAAACCAAGCTTATAGCTCTCTTAAAATAATATATATGCAAATATGTAGAAATGTCACTTATCAGATCATTACGCACATGGATTAAACTTTCTATTTGCATCTAATTTTAGCCACTTTGCAAATAACCTTTCAGACTGTAAGATTCCAGGGGTAGTGTGGGTTTTTCATTTGGAGAGAACTACAGAACATCTATTAGTAAATTTTAGTGTTTTACTCAGTATCAACCCTTTTGCCTGTTAGGATTTCAATGGCAAACAATTAAAAGTCTGTTGTAATGAATGAGGCCAGTTTTTTTGTTTATTATTATTATTATTATTGTTGTTATTATTATAATTATTAAGGCATTAACCATGGTCTTAGCCAAAAAAAAATGTAATTCATATATACTTCTGAAATTTTATGGGATGGGAAAAAGTACATTATTCAGATAGAAAATGCATTTTTACTCAACGATAATTAAAAATTTATATGGTAAGGTTTTTTAAAATAATTTTTTTAAATGTCTTTTTTGCATATTTGTGTTAACAATGTCAAGCTATTGGCACAACAATAAAGCAAGAGAAAGCATAGCTGGGTTTTTTTCACACAAAGTGCAAAATTGAATCTTTCAGGTAACTTACTCTGGTCACATCATGAAGTGGACTTGACCAGGAATTATCTCACCAGGAAGACACACAATACTAAGTTGCCATAAGGGAGAGAAAAGTACCATCAGCTTTGAATAATATTGTGGCAAGAATGCTAAGAGATAGCAAATTGCTGAATCATGAATCAAAATTTCTGATTTTATTTCTTCACTCTCTGCAAGGAGAAGCAAGTAATGTAGAGTCCTGCCTGGTATCAAGGCATGAATGGACTTAAAACTGATATGCTTTTACAAATTTATTATGCAATGTTCCTGTTAAAATCTTAAATGGCAAGCATTTTGGAGTGTACATGGAGTTCAGCATTATAGAAGTGATTTTCCTGATAATCCAGAGAATTTTTAGCTGAGAAAGGGATGAAAACTTTTGCTATAGATGCTATATCATCCAAGAGCAAAAAATTTTTCAAAAAAATCATGAGTTTTTTTCTCTGGGTACACAGAAAACCCTCATTTCAAGCATTTTCACATCTATTGGAAATGAAAACATCTTTCTTCACAATCTACCAAGCAGCTAGGACATTTTGGACATAGAAGTTTGTGGAAAAGATTGTGAATACACAGTGCACCTACTTCATGAGGGCTATTCTATCATTGAATAAATCTATAGGTAAATACTACAAAGGAAAAGCACACGTTCATTGAAACTGCATATACTTACATAAGTTAGACTCCTTGTAGCAGTTTCATTCATCCTACAATTCGGATTCTAGGTCCAAATTTGAAAGGCAATTTTCATAATTAAATTTCATTATTAAATTAATATGTTCAAAAAGCCATTGGAAAGCCACACTGAAATAGTTTTTGAATTTTCTAAAATCTTTGAAAATTATGAATTGCCTATGAAAGAACACTAATACTCTGTGCTGAACATTTATGCTTTTAAGAGGGGAAAAAAAAAAACCAGACATTGATTTGACATCCACAAAGTACAAAGAAGCAAATTAACTATTTTTTGCAATACTTTCTTTCAGAAACAATGCAATGAGTTAAAAGAGCAAGTTGCTTGTCATTATTTTCATGGTATGCTTAACCTTTCTTATATTCTTCTATATTATGTCTTTTTGTTTTCTGTATTTATTTATTTATTTATTTATTATCATGCAGAAGGCAATTTTTTGGATCTAATACACCTCTTGAATATTGTCTTTACTAACTGGGTTTACCTCTTTCTTCTGCAATAACCAACCTAACTAGACAATCAAGCAGTGAAATATGCTATGGCCTATGAATTAGAGACTCTTTTTCCAGACTTTCAGACTGGGGAACTTGGTACCAGGAACACCCCTTCCTCTAGTGGTATCTTAGGTAGGATAGTCTGTATTTTGTGAGTTATAATATATCACACACACATACAAAATTGGTAAGCTAATAAGTAGCCGAATGATGGCCAGAGTGTATATTTTCTATTCAGAAGCATTTCAGACTGTTTTTATTGCTCATGTACAGGATATTAGCTATTATGTATCAGCAGAGATCAACATTTCCAAGCAGCTGATGGCAGAATCAGAATTCCTTATATCTGTCCTTGAAATGCTTTACTAGGTTGTCATGAAGCCGATTTACTGCCTAAGCAAAGATAAAGAGTAAAATCTGTAAGTAGCATATTACTTACCTAGTCAGAAATGACAGACAAACTGTATACCAAAGTATCTTTTCCTCTCAGTGGATTATTAGGAATTTTGAAATTTTTAACTCAGATTTTGCAGACATCTATGACAATATCACATGAATATTCTAATCAGAGTTTTACATAATAAAGTCTCAACTTGGAAAACCTGAGTGCCTACGCATTGCTATTTCTCCCAGGAATGCTCCGTCAAGTTCACCTCTCTTTCCATGTGGTCCCAGACATCTCTCCATGCCAAGCCCAGGACCAACAAGGGCAGTGCTGGTCACAGGCTCTTAACTCCTGTCCTCCCAGCCAGGGCAGCCCCTCCCCTTTCTTCAGTTCACTCCTACAGCTGCCTGATCACCAGGACTGGCTTCTGCCAATCCCAACTTTGGCAGGACTTATTCTGAGTAATACACAGAGCAGTGCACATGCCTCACCTTTATAAGGCAATAAATGCTAATCTAAAGAAGCTGAATTCGTGCATTAACACAGCTCACAGTGTGCACCTCTCTGTCACACACGTAGAAGGAGTGACTGCATAAGGATATGACAAATCGTCCACATACGGTGTGTTTGCTCTTATCTGTGCAGACAGAGGGGAAAGGCTTTCAAAGTGTTTTTGCTGCATTACATTTTTTAAGAAATGCACATACTGTTACTTTTTTTACAGCATTTGAAATTTTACATTCAGCCTAGAGACATGCTTGCTAGCTCAGTTAAACTTCAGGTCTTCCCAAACATGCAGGGAATGGACCACCCTGCAGTTAGATCTCATTTATTTGTTCTGAAACCAGCTGTGACAGGCTTTAGATCCTGAATGCACATTTATCCTGACAGCTGTCCTAAGGTGTTCAAGTGTGTAGATATGCTCTAATATCTGTTTCTTACAGCACATCATGTGGTAAGTAGTAGTCAGCAAATCCTTCTCTTCCTTAGTCCAGACCTTTGTTATTGTAATTCACTTACAGTTTAAACTGTTACATATTCTGAGTGTAATATACACCAGATGTACCTCACAGGTGAATCTATTTTATTTGAGATAAACCAAATACATCAAAGTCACATGTCACAACCTTTACTTCGCCTCAGCAAAGAAAATATCCAGGACATAAAAGCCTTAAGCTTTAAATTTTTTTGATGTATAAAGGGGAAGCACTTAGAGACAGATTTTTTTGGGGCTTTTTGATGATGTCAAATTTTTTACTAGGACAACTAGTTTTTAACACTGCAATTTTTCACTTGTGGGAAAATAACTTGCACTTCTTTCTGCAAGCATCTCTTTGTTTCCAAGATTATACTTTTGTTTATTCAGCAATCGTGCTCTATGGAAAACTCCTGACTGAAGTTATTACAGTCCAAAACTGCAAAATATCTCTTGGATATTTGTTCCCATGTGTTCTTTCTGTGAGCAGTGAGCATGTTAACATGCCTAACCTCTCCTTTGGAGTCAAATGTAAGTAAACAAACAGGAACTAAACAGAAAGGAAAGCAGCACAAGGACAATTTGAAGAGCTAGAAAACAACAAAACCTGACTTTATTTTTCCATGTTTCAAAGGACAAGGCAAGGCTGTTGGACCACTTATGTCTGTAAACTCCAGGATTTTGTAGCATTAAATACTTTCCCCTTCTATGATAAAGGAATAAAGATAAAAAGTTGGATGTGGTTTTGAGTAATGTTTTTTAGTGGGTGGTATCCCTGTCCACATCAGGAAAGGGTTGGATCGAGATATCTTTAAGGACTCTTCCAACTCAAACCATTCTAAGATTCTGTGATATCAGAGATAGAGTTGACCATCAACATACAATATTAAGTTCAAATAATTAAAATCTAACACTTTATAAAATGGGTATTCTATAAATTCAAATGTAGCATTCAGCTATTTTGCCATATAAGTTAGCTCTATTTTATAATCTCTTAAAATAAGCTTCGTGTTACTTTCTTGTTAATGTGATCTGGGTACTGCCAGACAAGAGAAAAGATGCAGAATATAAAAACAGCAGTGTTAAGACATTAAAGAAAGAATTTCATCCTAAATTGACAGGACTTTTTTTCTCCTTTGACTCTCTTTCAGCTTGTGGAGAAAAATATGAGAATATATGTAAAGCTACAAACACAAGATTTTTTTTATTATTTCTTCCAAATCTTTTGCACTGACAAGAAGATGAAAGAACATAGATGACTATATCAGTAGAATTTGTATTACACAGGTATAGAGTGTCACTTTTCTTCTATTCTTAAATAAGGGGTAACATATGCCTCCACTTTTCCCAGGAGCAGTGTAAGTAATAGAAGTTATCTGTTATTGCCTTGTTCCCAAAGAAGATTACTCCACTTATGCACCCACTTATATCAATGCAGAGATGTACAATATGCTGCATTTTTCAACTCTTTTCAATTTACTACCTGCACATCTATATGGGAAAAACAGTAATTCACAGGAGTTTGTTCCATTTTTGAAAGAGTATAAACATGGAGGTGTCCTGCATTTCCTCTGTACTGTTTATGTAGCAAAAAAGGAAGGTGATAAAAACACTGAAAAATTAATTTGTGGACACTCATCTGTACTCGAAGCAGAAAATGAGTGTGATTCATGGAATTTATACTGTATATTTTACTTCTGTTTTCATTGATGATATATTTTGAACACTCCTGCTTCCTGTTTGGTATGGATCCCAGTCTTATAAATTGCTTTAAACTACATGGTAAGGTCCCAGTATTAGATACAACATATGGAATGGAATATATCACCCTCTGTTTCTGACACAGAGCAGAATTATACTTCATTTCATGTCTCATTTTAATGAATTCTTCATTAATTCTTCTTTATTTCATTTTTAGAACAGTACAATAATTTCTCTCTTTAATTTAATTAAGTTCCTTTGAATAATTTATTCACATATGTGTAAGCAGATATAGTTCTGAGACTTACTGAAGTCACTAAGAATACTGACCCATTTTCATTGTGCCTTTTAATTTTTAAAATTTCTGTTTGCAGCCACAGGGCAACATTTCTTAACAAGAAATATCTTTTTTCATTTTATCAATTCTTAATTTTGTAATATTTTTCCCACATGATAGAGTTACTTCACTTTAAGAATGTACCAATTTCACTGTAGGATTTAATTTCTTCCTGATGAAAGACAGGTATGTAATCACAGAATCGCAGAATATTCTGGAAAGGACCCACAAGGATCATTAAGTCCAACACGTAGGTGAATGGCCTATACAGGGATCAAACCCACAACCTTGACATTAGTACAGCAATAGGGTTGGACTACATGTATAAAATAGAACCCTTTCCTTAAAACCTTATTTAGTTATTCTAGACTACATAGAACATCACTTAATGCTATCAAGTGCTGTAAAAATAGAAAATCTATGATCTAGTTAATTTTCTGTTCCTGTAAAATATTTTTATAATTTGATATTCCATTTATTAAAAAAAAAAGACTTTTCCATGCTGTTTATGTTAAAAAAAAAGTTCAACCTTGAGTAATTTCTAACTGATACAAGAAGAATGTGATGTTCCTTTTCAAATGTACAGAAACATATTAAATAATAATTGTTCTAGTCCAAGCAACCTACATGGTTACCAGGACAATTGTAAACCAGAATAACAATAACCATTATTTATGAATGTTAAATGTTTTCTATAATTTGTCATAAATTTATGAGACAAAGACTTCTTCACTTAGTGGGAATATGATAATAAAACATAAAGGTTATTTCTAGGAAGACATGCTGAAAAATGTCAAGCACCTTTCTGTATGGCTAATAATACAGGACATAGATATGACCAGTCAAGTGAAAGTGCATAGGATCATGTACATGTAGGAGAGATTATGAAAGAGGAGGAGGGAGAATATCTATTCAGACTTTTTACAATAGTTAAGCATCCACACTGTATCTGCAAATCCAAAATAATTCAGCAATCAGAGATTCAAAACAGTTAAAATAGAAAGAATGGGAAACATTGCAATTAGTGATAAAAATCCCATTTTGCTCTTGTAAAACATCAAAACAATTAGAAATGCATGTGTCTTTCTGAACAATAGTGGCAAGCAAAAGGAAAGGGAAAGATTACTTATTACATTACAACTGAAGTAGAAAAATAAAAAGAGCAAAAGAAAATAATAAAAAATTGAAAGTTACAGAAATATTGTATGGTAGAAATACTGGTAGCACTAGAAAAATGTTGGAGAAGCTAATATTTATCTGTCTTCATTTTAGACAGCCCTCATGGGAGTAACTTACAAAGGTAAAAGAAAGTTCCAATCTGTGGAAATAAAATTTGATCCCATATAAATCGGGCAAAGAATTATGGCATTTGCTAAAAGAATGTTTTCTTTTTTAGTATGATTTTAGTTGTCTCATTGAATTACATGGCCACCGTATAATTCTTATTAAAGTCCAGAGGTGGGTTCAGACAAGAGGTATTTAGTTCAGCAGTACTCTTCCATAAAGACAGGACTAAGACTTTTTTTCTGCAAAAGTATATTCTTGTTGTTCCAACATTAATTTATAGGTTCTTAATGTAATTGAAAATCACATTTTTAAATTAATTTTAATAGCAGCAAAAATAAGCCTTAAATCTGTAAGTTGGTTGACAATTGCTCTGTAACTGATGCAGATGGGTCCACCTTTTTTTTTTAATTTCTCCTTTCCATCATTCAGGAGAAAAAAACCCAAAAAACTCAGAAATATTGTTGCCATCTTTCTTGAGACTTTATAAAACTTTATAATAAAATATCTTAAAATTAATGATGTTTGAAGGAAAAAATTGAAAGAAGCTATGAGGCTTGACCAACTGGTCAAGAAGTTTTTACCTTGAGCATAATACATTTTACTTAAAGAACAGTCTTACAGAACCCAGTAATATCAACTGAATCTTTTCAAGAGATGCCTATAATTTATTGCACTCCAGATTGTTCTCCCTAGCTGACATGAAAAGTTATTTCCTTGGAGGTGCAGGCAGAGCTGTCAGTGCTGCAGCCCCAGTGGCAGCTGAAGCCAGCTGGAAGTTGAATCCTGGGTCCACAATCCATGTTCCAAGTTCATTTTTCCCATTTTCTTTTTTTATTGCCTGGATGCATCAGGCTGAAGGAAATAGTTAGGCATGCCCAGCTAGGACACCACTCAAAAGGAGTTCATTTGGCCTACATTTACCCCAAGAGGGGCAAGGGGTGCTGGGGAGGAAGCTTTTTCACTTTTCTACTCCTTTTTTTTTCTGAGGAACAGATGTTTTTCTTAGATTTTCCAGCAGAAGCATATAGCACCTCCCCTAACACAGCTTGGTGGCACAAGTCAGAATTCAAGTGTAAGGGATGGTCTCAGAGGCTTGTGTCGAGCTATGATTTCATAATATCTGAGGACTTTTCCTCTATAGTCCACCTCAACAAGTGTGATTGTGGTCAAATTTCTGTGCTTTCTGCAGGAAGTCCAAAGCATTCATTTTAAAACATTACTTTGTATTGTTCTAAAACATTGGGCAGTTACACACAAATGAATATTCTAGAGAGTTAAGGGATAACTTAATAATATGTATAAACCCCTTTTTAGCTTCTAAGTTTCTGAAGAATTAAAAGGCTTGCACTTCTATATTCATATGACTTTGCATCATTTTCCATTACATACTTCAATTTCTAGAAATACCAAATTTTTAAACTCTTCTGAGATGATATTAACCACTGCAGAAAAAAATCTACATGAAGAGTTTTACATGTTGGACCACATATAGTAATCATTTGCCTTTACACTGTGAGGATAGAGTATCTAACATGCATTATGTGCACACCTTCCTGAACAATCCTTAAGTAGGCATATCAAGTGGTAATACTTTAAAAAGTAGAACCTCTTTGTGTGTTGGCTGCTATATAGTCTTATCTCTTTGAAGAGTCTCTCTGGTGAATATCTAAAACTTGCTGTGCATAGATACAGTGAAATGTCACTAGGCAAGGTATTTTGATTGAGTATTTTAAGGTCTGTTAAACTCTGAATATTGTACTTTCATGCTTTTCTAATTTTAAAAACATTCTTTTGATAGATTTTCCTATTCCTATAATGTCATAGCATTTACATGACTCTCAAATTCAAGCTTTGTGCTTCGTTTAGCTACCTGTTAAGAAAGCAGTATTGAAAATTACTTTTTTTTTTCTAAGACCGAGACAGGTTTCAGGTTTGAATGACTGTAACAACTTCTTCCTTTTTTATCCTCTCTTTCATGCTTTTGTTTGTTTGAGGTATTACGAAAATTCAATTCAAGATTTCTTGTAAAAGGAAATACATTTTTCTTTTTTCTAAAAGCTTTATCAAAGCATGAACCATTTCTTGTTTCCTGACTGGATAAACAAGAGAAATTTATATACTCATTTCTGGTACAGACTTTATGTAGATAAGCATATCAATCAAACTCTGAACAAGAATTTTAGTATCTTCTGTGACTGATACATGTTCTTCAAACTTGTCCATCATCCTCTGTTTTCATTCCATAATTTTGGAATGAAAACAAGACGAGATGAAATATTGGAGTGTCTTTACCTCTTTCAGTTCTTTCTCAGCCTTTGATTATTTCAGCTTGAATTGCAAGACATGCTCCCTCCTCTGTTTGATACATCACTTCCACATCACAAAAGCACCCATAGTGGCCCTCCATCTGAATTTTAGTTTTCCCCTGCCTTTTCTAAAACAAAGAGAATGCAAGTAAACAGATAAAAAAAAAAAAAAAAAGACGGGCAAAAATTCCCAAGCTAATTAAACTGAGTTCTAAGGATAAGTTTGCACTTCCATAAATTTGTAAATTCAGCATTTAAAAATCAGTTCTTAAGAGTAATATAAGTTTACTGGGGTTGTTTATTATTTATTTTCACCTGCAACTTTTCAAGCACAATTACTCCTGGGTAAAAACAGTACAGGCTAACAACTAGGCTTGAAACTCAGGCTGCAAGTAAAATAGTTAATTCATTACTTTGCAAAGAAATCCAAGGTACTCAGAATATAAGAGGTGCCCTAAAAAAAAAAATTGCACTGTATTCTCTTCTAATCTTTTCTATTTCTCTTCTATTCTGTTTTAGCCTATCCACTTGATATTGATCTGTCTGAAAAAATCTTCATAATTTCAAAGATTTCAGGTTTTGCACCACATTGTGCAAAAATATGTAACATCTGTGGAAACTGTAGTGTCACTATTCAGCCATTCTGGAAGTGTATTAGATCTTTATATAATTTTTTTCTTTGGCTGACGCTTTATTTTCTGTAATACTAGATGTTTTAAAAGTGCACTCAGGGTGGGGAACAAATTAATTTCTTGTACTTCAAATACATATAGTTCTTTGATATTGATATAAGGCAAGATGAACTGATGCTTCTGCCAAACAAATATTTTAGTCATAATGCTTTAGGTTATGCTCTGTTGCTTTTCCCTGAAAGGAAGACATCAAACTTATCTGCTGTTCAGAAAGTAATGTGGTTTGCACTCTGGAGACATTATTTTAGTTTTAGCACAGAAATAGCTAAATAGAGTTAAACAATTTCTAACTATTTAGGTCAATAATAAAGCATATATGTATATAAGTTCCACCACAGAATACAGAAAAATATCAAGCTGCAAAAATCCAACAGGAAACATTTTGAAAAATAAAAATTTAAAAACTATCCCTTTTTCAACCCAAGGTGCTATGAGTTAATAAAAGCAGGTAACTATTTCAGCTGGTCGTGAAAAATGTAAATTTTATTATGAAGAATACAAGTGCTTATGAACTTCATTTTGAAAATTTAAAAGGTACAACTGATATACCAATAACTAGAAGAACCTGAAGAGAATATTTTATATTGCTGTTGTATTGTACATGTTGAAAGTAATGAAGACATCAATCTTGCAAATGTGGATATGTTTCCCAAGGCCACTGTCATGAGCATTAGTCTAAATTTATTGCAGCACTCACTTGTATGTCAGTTACTCTTTTTTTCAGCCTGAGTTCTTCCCTTCCAAGGGAATGGAGCTGGTCTGCAGCAATCAAGACAAGTGGTATTTTTTGCAATTAAAACCACAGGATTGTTCTACACTGCCTTGTGATGGACAACACCTTTAATAAGTCAATTACTTTATATGGAAATTAACACTGCAAGTGAAACTCACAGAAGGAACTTCAAAATTCTGTTCTAGTGAATTTATTAGAGGGTGGGATAGTTGTGGGTATACTTTTAGGTAGGAGCTTTCTCTTGCCTATCAATTTTCAATATAATAGTAGAGAAACACAGGCATGCTCTATAGCTTCACTCCAAGTCAAATCACTCTAAATCAAAGCATGATTATTTTCTTTGTCTCAAAAGACCATAACCTGAGAATAATGATTCTGTAGATGCTTCTCTACCTGTCTCTAGTTTGAGCTTTCTAGTAATTGGAAAGAAGCAAGATTCATATATTAGGAGTGCAGCCAACAGAGTCAGAACAATATTCCAATAGCAAGAGAGCTTAAAAGATGACCTGTGCTAGGAAAAAACCCACCATAATTCTATAAAACTGGAACAAAAAAATTACCTAAAAAGCAGTATAAAAAGGGAAAGGAAGTCAAGAGCAATAACATAATGAAAGTGTTTAGTCTTTCAGTCTAGAAAATGTAGTATTTTCCATCTGAAGCTGCATATGGGACCTTGAACATCAGACCTCAAGCTGCTACCATATGACCTGAAGGAGTGATATCTTCAGGTTTTACAGCTTGGATCTCATTATTCTTCCTTGTAGCCAGTTAAAGTGATTATCTTCCGCTGATTATAGATAACTTTGTTAAATTCCACCTGAAGGAACAAAAGAATAGTTTTTTGATTGTCAAAAAGATAAAATCATTAGTAAAATATCCAAAGGAATAAAAGAGAATAGAGTAATAAGTCAAAAGCAATGTAATCTGTCTCTTGATCTCTGTACATGGATTCCTTCCATCTAGTCTTCCAGTTGTGTCATACAGGCCTTGAGAAAGGAGGTCAGATTTCTGTATATGATACTGATGCTGTCCACCTAATTTTTAGCATATTGATATACTTTTAGATCTCTTCTTCAATACATTGCTTAAGTCTCATTTAGAAGCTACATACTAATGATTCAGTTAATCACTTTTATGCCTTGCACATGCAGTATCTGTTTGTTCCTTATATGCAGAGAAAGCAGACAGAAGTCCTTTTAAATTCAAAGAGCAAAGCCATTTTGCTTCTCAGGTAATTAGCCTGAAGAACCTCTCCGAAGTCTGGTTAACTGATCTGAAAAATCTCTTTTAGTCAAAAATCATACAAATGGTTTGCTCATCTAGTAAAAAATTAGGCATTGGAGCTGACCAACATACTTGATATTGTTTCTGATTATCTTATATCTAAACCTCATTATTATTATCTTCTTATTAATTATTATCATGGGATCATAGAACATGCTGGGTTGGAAGGGTCCAACAGAAATCATTGAGTTCAACTCCTGGCTCTGCACAGGAATCACACCATGTGCCTGACAGCACTGTCCAAAACACTTCTTGGACTCTGTCAGGTTTGGTGCTGTGTTCACATCCCTGGGGAGCCTGTCCCAGTGCCCAACCACCCTCTGGGTGAAAAAACTTTTTCTAGTATCTAACCTAAACCTTCCCTGACACGGCTTCATGCTGTTTCCTTGGGTCCCATCACTGGTCACCAAGTGACCTCAGCTGCACCTCATACAGCTTCCCCTCTACACCCCACTGTTTGAAAAGCAAAGTTTAAGCAAAGACTACAGTCTATGCAAAAACATCCTGTTCCAAGAAAAACAATTAAGTGCTAGGTGTGTAATCAGTGGGCAAAACAGAATGCTAGCAGAGAAGTTATGTACTTGTTAATCTTTACAGGATGTCCTTGAGAGGACACAGCTGAAATATGCTGCTGTGTGTTGATTTACTCTTTCAAATATCTGTGGTTTACAGTACTGACTTAGACCAGTGGTTCGTTCCAAACCACTTTGTTTTCTAAAACATCCCAGCCTAAAGAGATGGACCATGTCTCAGAACTCTGCCGTTATGTTCTTCTTCCCCACCACATTTATCACTAGTGTTATCTCTCTGGAAACATCTAGCTGAGTATTGTTAGAGCCATGAATATTATCCCAGACAGACAGGGGAACCAGTAGTAGGTTTAGATCATTCCTTTTATTTACAGAAAATGTACCTAGTCTTGTTTCTTTGGACATAGGATTTGGAAAATCCAAAGTATAGTCCTTTTGCTTACAGTTCCATTTACTCTGTTTTGAATGAATACTAGAGTCCTTGGCAGGGCCATGATCCCAGTACTTTTCCAGGCTGAAGCTCATGATTGATTGTCACCTTTTCTCAGTTTCTCTGCTCTTTTCTGCTTCATTCACACAGCCAAATCTTTACAGACAAAAAGTTACTAACAGTAGTCGTTGCCCAGCCTGCTTTTGTGTTCTGAGGAGGAACTTATGCTTGGCATTGAGAAAGAGACCACTATAATTTCTTTTAAAAGTAAAAATTTCCTACAAGTTCTTTAAAGTAGCTGGGTAACTACACCTTGTAAGTTAAATGACTTTTAAACTAAGGCAATGAACTAAGTGTTAGCATTGTAATTTTCATTTCTACTTGGGTTTCACTCAATTTATTAAAATATGTAAAAGGTTAAGCTAAAATCTGTATATAATCTTTCTTATTTAAAAAAAAGGGTTGTACCATATTTGTTATACAAGCTTTTCATGGATAAATTAACATCTCATTTTTCATATTAAAGTTAAAAGAGCTATGTTTCTTAATCTTAAGAATGCAGATCATGAACCTCAGCATTCCTTGATATATGTGATTATATTTTCAGCAAACAGATTTTATTTATCAACAAAAATAATAAAAAAACAGCAATAATATCAGATTGCATGTCTATATATGGAAGTCAAATGAAAATATTTCTGTATCAAGCTATACTAAAATTGCACGGAAATTTTCTTTGAAGATTTTATATACAAAAATTTTAAAACTCAGTTCAGCCTCTAACTCTTACAAAAGGCACCAAAGATTTCCACGGCCAGATCCTACCTTGTCATCCAAACGTGTCAGTTTTCACTGGATTGTAATTCATTACAAATGAATAAAAAAACCCCCCACTGGTAAGTAGTTGATAATGAGATCCATCCAGGATGTGTTTTACTTAGTCTTTGGATTTTGAATGGCTCCAGCTGGCATGAGGAAGTCTTTCTCTTCAGGGGACAGTGCTAGCATCATAAAATATTTTCCCTACATTTTATTTGACAACTAAGACAACCTCTTTACTTTCTGGCCCAAAAATATGGGCCATGAAGTCTGCCTTTGGTGAAGAGTATTTACAACCCTGTATTGTATTATATCCCATCTGTTAATGCTAAAAAAGAGGCTGATGTAATTCTTGTTTACATCTATGCCATCAGTTTGACAAGTACATTTCCATTTTTTTAATTATTTGATTTGAAATGGCTATAGCCCTTTGTTAAAACTGAGCAATATTAAAACAACTTCTTCCTGATTGCACCTTAGAAACTCAAGAAAATCTATGGCTGCTAAGATAATTTTCTCAGGGAATGAAAATCTAAAACCAAATCAATGCCAAATACAATTACAAGTAT
>JAOTQP010001652.1:38076095-38114126 GCA_026413545.1 Cichladusa arquata | reverse complement strand
CTAACAAATATTATTTTTTTTTTTTTTTTTTTTTTTTTTTTTTTTTTTTTTTTTTTGGTTGTGGATACAGCTGAGCACTTGTACACTTGCCCAGAGAAATGAAAAACCCACTGTAGTTAATCATCCTTTGAGGATAGTGTTCAGCTAGATGGTCTCGAGAGGTGCTTTCCAAGCTCGACTGTGAGTGTGATTCAGGGAAGCAGAGTGACTTCTGGGAGTATTGTAAATTATTGCTTTCTGCTGTCTTAAGTAGTTAAGGCTTATGTGAATACTTGATTCAAAATCACAGAATGGGCTTTATTAATTAAAATTATTAATTAAATTGTTAAACACCAGAACTATGTTAGATATTCTTAATCACCCAGGCATACCACATAGCAGTTTAATGCCCAACATTAAGAATTGGTTGAAATTCTTGGATAGTATTTTCTATATCATTGGGGTCACCTGTTTCTCAGAAACAATTTTTGAAAAAGCATTTCAGGGGAATCTTCATCTGTGAGGGTTAGAAAAAAAGAAAGCAGAAACAAAAAAGCAAGCTGGATGATTAGACCTGCTAAAAATTTAACAGAAAAAAACCTCAGAAACTGAAACACACAGAAAGAAAGAAAACATAGTTAGTGGTTTGTGGAGAGAATGACCAACAGGAACAGTCTGGTTTAGTATGATTTTTGGATGAAAAAATGTTCTCATGCAAGCATAAACTTTTGTCTCAACACGCAAACTTCTCACCCACGAAACAAAAAAAAAAAATATTTGTGCCTCTCCTTTTTTAGTTGTCTGTTTTCATAAAATTCCAGGAGATATGTTTGAATTCCAGTACAGAAATACAAAAA
This sequence comes from Cichladusa arquata, assembly GCA_026413545.1. Taxonomy (NCBI): domain Eukaryota; kingdom Metazoa; phylum Chordata; class Aves; order Passeriformes; family Muscicapidae; genus Cichladusa; species Cichladusa arquata. Next base: position 38,113,290 of record JAOTQP010001652.1, on the reverse strand, counting down.
GTTTCAGGGCTGCAGCATTCACAATCTTCCCACCTTCATGACTTTTGATTTGCCTATAATTCATGTTTGAGAGAACATAAAAATGGGCTTAAAAATAATAAGACTTCTATGCAATCTTTATTTATAAACTTTCATGTAAAGAAGGTTTGAACCAACACCTCTAAGACATGAATATAAGCAAGTAAAGGCATGATTCCCAGGTCAGAACAGTATGCAAAAAGCAGTTTGAGGGCATATATGCTTATTTACATAATTAGATATGAGTTAAACTGAGATAACTATTCTGTAGAAACACATACAGAAGAAATGGTTGCTACAGAAAAGCAAAAACCCATGTTGTGTACTCAGTAAGGAGATTGTTATGACAATAATATAATGGAATAAAAGCTATAATGTCAAGCTCTTACATATAATCTTTTGTCACCAGATAGCAAAGTGACTTACAAGAAGGCTGAATTTCTTTTTCCTTTTCATTCCATGAGGTACTGCTGATATTAAGTAAAAAATGCAAGGGATCTCTGAACCTTAACCAGATGCATGTAAATCTAGACAACAGACCTGTGACAAGACTGTTTTTGTATACCAGCAACTACAGCAACATGAGGTTTACTGTGCTGCATGAACTTACTGGGTACCCAGCACCTTGTGTGGTACAGTGGGTAAGTGGATGCTCCTAGTGCAGTGCTCCATGCACTACCACACAACTATTGCTGTCCTCTTGCTCTTATGGACAACAAAATATCTTAATTCTTCCATAATAAGCTGAAAATAGCGGAGAAAACTGAAAAAGGTGTTGTGTCCACTAAATAAAACACAAGGGGAAGAGATTTTTGCTTCTGATGCTATGAAACTATTCAGTTTAGGATCTGGATCTCACTACAAATTATCAGAGGTAATGAAACAGCATTTTTTAAGCATGTTTCATCACTATACAAGTTTCTTATTAGGAGAAGATGAGTTTATTTAAATTTACGAGTCCAGATTTAAAGTAAATATTTCTGGATCCTAATGGTACCATTTTTTTCATATTTTGAAAGAATAATTTATTGCCACAGTAACTTTTTGTGTGCAAAAGTATAAATGTGTTCAAAAGGGAAGGTTCATTGTTGGTTGCTAATGCAGTGATTGTGATAGAAGCAACAACATTTGAGACAGGAATGCTCTGCCCCAGTAATTCCCAGGAAAAATAATGCAAAAAATAAATTAAAAAAGAAGGCAGTATATTTTAGAATTCCCCTGTCCCTTACACTCCATTCCTGTTACTGACCACTATCTAAAGCAGAATTACAGATCTGATCCAGCACAGATGTTCTTATGTTATGTTGAAAACAAAAAGATTACCTGTATTTTTTTTTTCCTATCCTCTCGCCGTCAGACTTCTAACTGAGGGAGTTTACCACAGGGCTTGCAGCCAATGTTCTGGATGTAGCAGGCTATAACATTTACTCTGTTTATGCAACCAAACCTTGTTTAGCCTACACTCCACAAACTGAATTTTAAATTTCTACAAAGTTAAGAAGACAATATACACTCTCTAATTAGGAGAGAGGGATTTTTTAATCATTCATTCCTGCCAACTCTGTTTCATTCCTTCAACTACAAAATTTGTCCCTCCTGGAGAGCTGGAATTCCCCTCAGTTAGAAAGGTACTTTCAAGAATACCAAAAGAAAAAAAAAATTACTTGCTTTTGAGGTGTGTGGTAGCAAATGCTAAATGCAAAACTATGCATTGTCTAGTAGGTGATTGATTAATGAATTGTGTCCTTATATTTTATTAAAGTAACCAAGCAGAAACCTTGGAACTGAATCTTTGCATTTCAAAATATCATAACAAACAGTCTTTGAACTTAGGAGAAACAAGTAATGCTAGAGGGTTTGTATCCATACCCATGATTGTCTGGGGATATAAGCAAGGCGAGGTTTGGAGGCAAAGGTAACCTTAGAAGATGAACTATGACAGTGAGAGAAAAAGAAAACAAGGTTACTTTTCCACAAATAGAAAAAAAAAAAATAGAAGAAAAGAAACAAACATCAACCAAATTGCCATTATTTGGGATATATTACCCAAGGTCTAGTTATCAAGGAAAACCAGGATTTTTTTTAATTTCAGCATTTATAAATTAACTCTTCTATTATGAGACTTCCTGTTGAGACAAGGGTGAAGATTCCTAAATGGAGAAAAAATACAGTCATTTCTCTAAATGGAAAAAAAATACATAAAAATATTAAAATCCGTGTTTGTGTACTATTACTTTAGGAAATCTTTTGAGAATTTATAAAATGTAAGAATTTATATTTTTTTATTATAGAAGAGTCTTTCTGTGAACAGTTTCCTGCTTTAGAAATTATTTATTATAGGATCTAGGATCACAGGATAAGCCGTTTCAAAAGGGAGCTCAGAAGGTCTCTAATCCAGCCTCTTGCTTCAAATGGGGTCAGCTATGAGATCAGAATGCTCAGGGCTTTATCCTGCTATGTCTCAAAAACCTCCAAAGGTGATTGCATAACCTCTCTGGGCAACTCCTCTATCTGTCTGACTGTCTCATAACAAAACAGGTGTTCCTTATATCCAGTGTGAATCTCGTTTCAGTGTTTACTGTCTCTTGTCCTCCCACCTTAGAAAACTGTGGAGACCTTGATTCCATGCCCTTGATAACCCCCACATACACATGGGCATGGGCATGCTGCTTTCTGCTAGGATGCCTTCCAAGATCTTATTTTCTGCAGGCTGGACAAGCCTTGAGACCAGTGGGGGATTTGCCTTTGATTTTTATGAATCGTGGTACCACTGAGAAGTGCTTTCCTTGGAAAATTATTTGATTGCTTGCCTATGCTGCCATTCAAAACATAGCCAGAGTATGGGACAAGATGTCAAAGGCTGTCTAAAATTTAAGAACAACAAATTAGTGAGTTGTACCACAGTCATTCTTTGGTCTACCAGCTGACAATATGACCTGGTTTCAGCTAAGCCTGACATTTACTGAATTTGTATCTATGTGTATCTGGGTCTCATGGTCCAAATGCTCTTCCAGAGACAATGGATCTATGTATTCCTATAATATATGCTAATGTGGAATAGGAACAACCTGTAACTGTTTCACCACTCACTTTCACAGCTCGAACTCTTTAAATACCCCAGAAAAATGAAAGTCTGTAAATCAGCATACGTCCATCTGATTTACTTATGTTGTAGCATGTGAACAGAATTCTGAGTGGTGCACTGAAGGTTAAAGAAGGAATTATTTAAATAAAGGTGGAGGAAAAAAGCATAATGCAAAAAATAGTGTCCAAAGGATACAACTGAACTCTAGTGCTGGTACTACAATGCTTCACCTCATTACATGGAGCATGTTTTCAGAAAAGAGTTCTGTCCAGAAGACAAATTAGTTTCTTGCCCCAAAAATGAGCTAGAAGGAAAAATAGACAGGAAAGAGAGAGAAAGAACTTAATGTTGCCCCAACTTTCAGTAGATTCAAAGTCTATTTTTCATCTTGATCACTATTATTCCCATAAAAGCAATTACAATATATTCCATTGCAATTTCATGGCACACTGCCAAGCTCCAGCACTTCCATTACAATGGCAAATTGTCAAATACCTAGAAACAGTAATCTGAAAACTGAGGAAAGGAGGTGATGATATATTTGTATTTCATTTGTTTAGAAACATGCAAACTGGCTGCATTTTGTCTTTTGGAGTTCAGAAAGCACCTCTAGGAAAAAAAATTCATTTCCACTTTAGAGGCATTATCTGAGTTAGTGGCGTCATTACTGTGTTATAATTCGAAAAAGAATCAGATGGTTCTGTAAGAGTTGTTCTCACTATTCTTTCCTCTGACCTTTTTATTATTCAGGTTGTGAAAAGTCTTCTTTTCCTAAAGTGCCAAATTAATGGTAACAACTTTGACACTTTACAGTATCCTATGTGTATGCCTGTTCTTGCTAGAGTTCACATCTGTATTATCTCATTAATCACAAAATACAGGTACAACTTTTTGTTCTGAATGCCAAAAGCCCAAAGAGAAACCACAGGAAGTGAATGAGTGGCAAAAATAGATCAAGGTTTTTAATCTATGTATTTGAAAGCTGCTGTTACAGGTATTCACATTGTTGCTTTGGAATTTTTATCAGAAGTAGTTTTGAAATTTCGACTAGTATCTGTATTCTAAATTAGAACATAAAATTTTCTACCCTTTGTCCTACAGATACACTAGTTAATATGTGGTCACATTAATTCTGATGTAATATTCAGCTCCTGAAGAAATACAAAAATTATGGCACACTCTCTAATAATAAAAAAAATTCTACTTGTTTAAGAAGAAAAGATTACCATTGTTTTTCATTCTGAGGACTGATCTGATTTCCTGAAAAAAAATTGTGATTTCATCAAATATATTTGTATTCAAATCATAGTCTGTAACTTCTATGGATATTCTATATGAATACCATGTATAAAGTTGATAACTGAAGTTTATATGAGCTAGAACCTGAATCAAATCTACTTTAAATTATTTTTTTTTTTAGAAAAAGCAAAACAGAAGAAAAATACAATCAACTGAAAAAAGCCCCACCCTAAAGACCCCTAACTTTCCAAAAATTACCTAATTTTGTTTTCTTTTCAAGCTGTTCAAGTTGCATTTCAGTGCTCCTCAGCATAGAAAACAGATGGATTTGTTGGACTAAGCCCAGAGGAGGGCCCCAAAGATGATCCAGGGGGCAGGAGCATCTCTCCTATGAGAACAAGCTGAGAAAGATGGGTTTGTTCAGCCTGGAGCAGAAAGGCTTCAAGGAAACCTTATTGTGGCCTTTGGGTGTCTAAGTAAGTACAAGTAAGATGGGAACAAACATTTTAGCAGGGCCAATTGCAATAAGACAAGGGGCAACAGTTTTAAACTAAGAAAGGATCAGTTTAGATAAGGTGTAAGGAAGAAGATTTTTTACAATGAGGGTGGTAAAACACTTGAGCACATTGCCCAGAGAGGTGGAAGATGTCAAGGTCAGGTTGGATGGGGGTCTGAGCAACTTCATTTAATGGAAGATGTCCCTGCTTGTCTGGTAGGAGTTGGACTAAAGAACCTTTAAAGTTCCTTTCCAACCCAAACTATTCCATGATCCTACAATTCTATGATTTTTATCTCTTCCCTTCCCATTTCCAAAACTTCCACCTCCCCACCTGCTACCCCACGCTTTGTCTTGCCTTGAGCTGGAGTTGGGACATTCATTAATCTCTTTTTATGTGCTTGCTCTACTACCATTCTTCTTATTCCAGTATTAGCCAGGAACACCCCTTAGCATCCTCTGGCTGAGAGCCAGTGCTCCTACCTCATCCTTAATTTCTGCTTTTGACCCTTTTAAGGAAGAACCTTAGAGATAGTAAGCTGGACAGGACAAGAGTAGGATCTCTGGACCATGCAGTCTCTCACTCATTCCTGCACCAGCCAAATCAAGGAGAGAATCAGGAGATTAAATGCTAGAAAACTTGTGGGTTGAGATAAAACCAGCTTAATAGGGAAAGCAAAAGCCACACATGCAAGCAATGAAAAGGAATTTATTCTCTGCTTCCTGTGGGCAGGCAGGTGTTCAGCCATCTCCAGGCAAACATCAGGAGTATTGGTGACTAGCACCAAATGCCATCACTCCTAATGTTCCTCTTCCTCTTTCTTTATTTACTGAGCATGATGTCATATGGTCTGGAATATCCCTTTAGGCAGTTGGGTTCAGCTTTCCCAACTGTGTGTCTTCTCAACTTCCCATTCTTCCAAAGCCTGCTTGCTAGTGTGACAGTACGAAAAAGCAGAAAAGTGTGTATACAGTGCTCAGCAATAAAAGAAAAAGATTTCTATATCATCAGCCCTATGTTCATCACAAATTCAAAATGCAGCCCTATACCAGCCACTGTGAAGAAAATTAACTCTATCCCAGATGTAACCACCACAATGGTGTAAAATGAAATAGAATATAAGGATGCTTTTCAGAAAGCTGCAAAACCAGCAGGAAAACCTGTAACAGTCTGATAATCCTTCCTCTTATTTGTAAATAAGAACAAACAGAGAAAATGTAGAACATAAAAAACACTTCACTTTCTAGTCCCTGTTCTATACTATGGGTTTTTTCACATTATAATCCATGCATATGCAGTATTTACATCTCACTCCAGAAGAGAATTGCCAGATGCTGTGCTACAGGTACTACACAGGGAAAACATCTGCACTGAGCAGAAACACTGTTTTTCTAATTTTATATTTTTGAATCTATTGGCTGAATGTCACTGGGTTTTATCATTTTTGAAAATAAATATCTAGAAATATTTTTAACCGAAGTTATTTGTAGACAGCTAGATTTAACCTGTGGGCTCAGCACAAGCGAAGCATTTATTTAATATCTATTTAAAGCAACCAATTACTGCCAATAAAACATAAATTAAGAGAATGTTATTTTTCCAGCTGGAACCATAATTACAACCTGTTGTCCTTATAAGTTCTTGATAATCAAGTCCAGATTAATAGTACTAACCAATTATTATACACTAAAATATTAATGTATAAAAATATGTGCATTAATGTATAATAAAATACATTCCCATTTGAGATAATGAAAAATATTTAATTTGGAAATTGTTATGTTTTATTGTGTGATTTCATTAAGAATTTATCATCATATAGACATTAAGTATAATATTTTAGATAGTAAGTATCTATTTAGTACTGTAAAAAATATCAATTTATAAATCCAGGTATCATTTCTTTTAAGAATTCAAGTGCTCTCCTTGTTTGGTATCATTTTACTTTTATTCCTGAAAGAAAGGAATATCTGGAATGGGCTTACTATGAATGAGAGAATAATGTTGTACTCCATGAGTTCATTAGGAGTTCAGATTAAGGTAAAGGACATAATTTTTTAGGGAAATGGTCAATTTCTTAAATATCTTGAAGATCATATTTAGTTTTATAACTCAGTAGAGACATTCTCCATTAAAATAAGCATCATTTGAATAAAATATTTGAAGGTGAAGAGGAAAGGAGTTTATTAATGCAGTGACAAGTACACCAAATTCAGTCATGACAAGTTTTGAAATACTCAAGGATTTGAATCTCCCACTCAAGTGAAATTCCATGTTGCAAAAAGAGCCTTGGAAGTCCTATTGGAAAAGATGAATTTGAGCCAGCAATGTGCCCTTATGGCAAAGAAGGGCAACAGCATCCCAGAGGTGTCCTTAGGAAGACCATTAGCACCAGGTAGAGGGATGTGATTCTTCCCCTCCACTCAGCATTGAGGAGGCACATCTGGAGGCCTATTCTGGGTTCCACATAAAATAAAGACACGAATTCACCAGAAAAGCCATGAACATGTTTAGGGGATAGGAGCATCTGTTGTGTGAACAGAGGCTGAGAGAGATGAGACCGTTCAGCCTGGAGAAGAGAAGGCTCCAGGGGATTCTTCATGTCTGACAGGTGGCAGTAGAGAAGACAAGGGAGAGTGTCCTCTCAGTGGTACTCAGTGAAAGAGCAAGAAGTAACAACAAAACTGGAATACAACGAAGTTAATTTATACATTATGAAAAACACTTTTCCCTAATGAATTTTGAATTCTTAGTACCACTTTTGCAGATGTGTAACAGGAGAGATGGGATATTTTCCTCTTCCACTGTGGTATAGAGGGCTCATTGTTTACAAACCTCAGGAGCAGTATTTTAAACACTTTAAAGCTGTTGAAGACACAATTTTTCAATTTGTAGTATACATCTCTAACCATCAGAATAATAAAGTCTTCTATGAATTTAGCATAGAAAACTTCAAAAAAAATGACCTTCAGTGTGACATAGACAATTTTTGTCTCAGTCATAATGAAGTCATTAACAGTAGTAATTTAGGATCATAAATATTTTTGCTTATTGAAATAAACTGCCTGGAGTTTTTTAGGAACAGAAAGTATAGGGTTTTTTACTGGATCGTTGTGCAGAATACTGAATATTGAACACTGAGTCAAAATTTGAGAATTTTTTATTTTAGCCCAACTACTTCTCTAATAATTATGCTTTGTTTTGTTTTGTTTTTTCTCTTTAAGAAATGTTTTCTCTTCAGGGTTTTTTTTTTTTTAGCTGATTTAAAACTACGGTCTTTAATACACATCCCAACTACTTCATACCATCTTGCTGTTTGATTTGTCAAATTTCATATCTGTTCTGTGCTTGTATTTGTTATTTTGGCAACTACTTTCCAAAATGTATATAGCAGCTAATTTTATCTTTGAAACATTCAACGTAATTTCAGTTTGATTTGGCTTTAATCCAGCTACAGTTGTCAGGGATAATACAAATACCAACACAGTAATGCTAAAGGATTTAGATTTGTCCCACAAATATTCTATAGTCTTAAGTGGATTTGTTTCATTTATCCTCTCTGCATCCTCTTCTTTCTCAGCTTTGGATCAGGCTTGGAGAATGGAGAAAAATATATTGGATATATATATGAGTAACTGTGGCCTCTGAACCTCAACAGGCTCATTTTGCCAGCAGTTGCTCATCAGGTTCTTTTTTGAGCTTGATTGACTGTTAAAGAGGATCTTCCACCTGGTTCAAGTCTTTCTCACTAAAACGGGACTGTGAGCAACACTCTGCAAGACACAAAACACCAGGGTTCTGTTTATGTAGATGGTTTTTCCTATTGTTATTTGCAATTAGGTCTTAAAAGCTTTAATGAAATTGTGCCTCTATTTAATGTAGTTTCCACCTTGGCAAATTACTGGTAAAATTCAGAAGCTTTTACGTTTCAGTCTAAGAGGGTAATAGGAGTTAGTAGTAGAATGGTACTGGCAAACTTGGTATTGAAAATCAGATAGGAGATAAAGGCTGGTTTGAAAGAGAAAAATCAATAGAAACACATTTTAATATATGAAACCACTCTACCCAGCTTTTTAGAATATAAATAATTTTTATTTCAAACCATTTTTGATTTTGTTGCATGTCAAAATTTTAATAAACTCTTCTAAATTTCCCAAATTGCTGGCAACTTAATGATTTGCTTCTCATGTCTGTAAGCAAATTCTTGTCCCATTTCGTAACCAAAAATTGTATGTGATTAAATTCTCCATTAAATGAAAAGAAATTGTCTTTGCTATAGATGCTAGTCATTGTCTGAAAAGCTAATATTCATCTTGAGTTAATACCTTGCTTTACCATCTTTTCTATGCTTGAAATAAAATGTACACTATAAATTAGTTAATTATTCTAATGATTTATTGCTGCACACTTTGCATTGCAAGTTGCACTTTGCAGCAGATATATCTTATTTTTATTTAATTCTTGGCATTCAATTTGTTTGTGCATCTAATTCTTTCCAATATACTTTGATAAAAATACTGAATAAAAAAGTCTTGTCTGCCTGCATTTGCTTTTTTTTTTTTTAATTCCATGATTTACAATGAAGTTACTGCATGCCTAAACACAACATGAACTGTCCCCACTGCTAAGTAGAAAAGAGGTTAAATGTCTCTAACATCCAGAGAATTCAACTGCTCCGTTTTACTTAGAAGGAGAAAAGATTGCCAATGCTGTAAATTTAATGCACACAAAATCATTTAAGTGAGTTCTTCATTTCAGGTGAGAATTATTTTTGATCATCTGAAGATGCCCTTAATTTATAATATTCTATTTGATAATTTTTAGACACACACTAAATTCTGTATAAAATATTTATCAACATAGTAACATCTAATTTCTAATGAACTACCAATTCCTGACTTTTTTAAAACTATATTTTTAAAATTACATTTCCTTTTACATCTTCTCTTGTTCCCAATGGAATGTACTGATAATTTGAAATTATCCTTTACTTGACAAATATCATTTCAAATATGCTTCAAGTATTCTACCCAACTTTTTTCCAAATTACTGATAGAAATCTCTTCAGCTCTCCTGGTATTCCTGGCATTTGTAATGTGAGTTTTTTAAGCTTATTTTGATATCTATTGGGCATGTACACCCAGAAATGGAGGTATATAATGTTTATTCTTTAAACTCAAGAGTTTGTCATGTTTCACCATACTATATTTCCCAAAGTACTTCTTTCAAAAAAAGCCTATGAAAATTCCCTATGCTAGCAGTTAGCACAAGAAATGCCTGCAGTGTTCATTAGAGAGATTTACTCATCCCAGAAACTTCTGGCAGCAAAATCCTTAGTAATGTTTCAAGGGCAAATCAAAATCAACTTGTGTTTTGAGTTCAGGTTTTTTGTCTGTTTACAGGATCACAGAAACATGGAATGGTTTGGGTTGGAAGGGACCTTAAAGATCACCTAGTTCCAGCCCTCCTGGTGTGGGCAAGGACACCTTCCACTCCATCAGGTTGCTGAGGGTCCCATCCAACTGGTTTTGAACACTTCCAGGAGTGGTGCATCCACAGCTTCTCTGGGAGCGCTTTCCAGTGTCTCACCACCCCTACTGTAAAGAATTTCTTCCTACTGTAAAGAATTTCTTCCTAATGTCTAATCTAAACCTAGCTTTATTAATTTTAAAGCCATTATACCCTGTCCTATCATTACCTACCCTTGTAAAAAGTCCCTCTTCAACGCTTTCAGGTGTCCTTGAGGTACTGGAAGGTTGCCATAAGGCCTCCTTGGAGCCTCCTCTCCTCCAGGCTGAACAGCCCCAGCTCATAGCCTGTCACTACAGGAGAGGTGCTTCTTCCCTCCCATCATCTTGGTGGCTTCCTCTGGACTCACTCCAGCAGGTCCATGTCCTTACTGTGCTGGGACCCCAGCGCTGGATGCAGCATTCCAGGTGGGATCTCACTGGGGAGGAGCAGAGGAGCAGAATCCCCTCCCTGGCCCTCCTGCCCACCCTGCTTTGGGCACAACTGGCTTTCTGGGCTGGGAGTGCACATTGCCAGGTCATGTCATTATCCAAGTGTCTCTTACAATAAGGAGTGGATCCGTCCCTCCGCAGATGTAGCAGATTATCTATGAATTATTCAGCATCAAAATACATGTGACAATTGTCTTCTGTTATGAAATATACATAATTCATAAGACATCTGTTCTATGTTTTCACATTTAAGAGGTACAAAGTGCAAAACAAAAAATGGTGTGAAACGGATATATAGGAGTGTTGCATATCACTTTTTCTCTTAGGCTGTTCAATGAGGAAAAAGCCATCTACCAATTTATTCTATATGTGTATTTCTTCATTGTTTTGATATAAAAATTAATTTCTAGTAATTCTCTTTTTGATCATAATCTCAACAGAATTAATCAAGAATGGATATCGTGAGTCCATTTAGCAGAAAACAAAACGTCTGTCAACTGTGCTAGATACAAACCCCTTATGCATACAAAGTAAGTAGTTTTTCTTATATGTGGGTTTGCAAGCATATGTATTGCAGGCAAATATATGCATAGATACTTTGATATCACTGTGAAAATAAGGAGCAATTCCACTGAATACTCTTTTTTCTTTTTTTTTTTTTTTTTTTTTTTTTTTTTTGTGAACTAGTGCTTAGAAGTACCATACCTACAAGTCTTCAGAACCGAAGGAAATCACTTGGCATTCGAACTTTCTAGCTCAGGGTGCAATTAAATTGCACAATAAACAAAAAGAACATTAAATGGTCTCTGATCTCATAACTAGTATTCAATGAGAAATATTCACACACCAGGAAAGCTCATTTTTCAAATACTGCCTCAGTCTTGAACAGGATACTGAATTGAAATCTCATTACAGTGGACCATAACTCTATCCAATTGTAGCACATTGCTTCCATGATTTCAGAGCACTTCATTTAACTTTGCTTCTCAAACTTAAATGACTTTCTAGGAAAAAAAATATTCAAATTGTGAAAAAAAATTTATTGAAGAAAACTTTCTACTGAAACACAGAAGAAAATAACAAACATTTTGCAGATTTTGGTGGAGTTAAAAAGGACCTATATCATCTCCAAACAGAAAGCCTTCTCAAATAATCATAAATTTTTATTTAAAAAAATTTCTAAGAAAAATTTATCGGAAATTTATTACTTACTCCTAGAACTCTGTCTTAAAATGCAGGATACTGAGAACATTAAAACAAACACAACAATAATCAAAAGTATATTTCTTGATATAAATCTAATGCTTATCATTATACATAACTAAGAAAATTAATCTCAGTGCATATGAAAATATAGTTTGCTGTCTTCTGGACTTAGACTAAGCTTATAAAGTACCCTGAAAGGTTTGAGAGATACTCATGATCATTAGCTGTTCTGGTGACACTAAGTGATGAAGCCTGGAGAAGTTCATCTTCCTGCCATCCTAGAAACAGACACCATCTTTGAAGTCCTCAGTCACATTATTTGTCGCTTCTTGCTGCAGGCCAGAGGGCAGCCTGTGTAGCCAACTTACAGTCTTGTCCTCAAAGGAGCTGCTAGGCTCAAGCAATTTAAGACTGGCAACTTAACATTTCCTATCAAGTCGGAAACCTAGAGATTCAGACAAACTTCAGAAAACAGGTGTGGAAGTTTCTCCCACTACAATTTAGAGTTCTAAACACTAAAGCTAAGGTTCAAATCTTTCTTGGACTATGGGATGGGAAAAAATAGAGATGGTAAAAGATCTTGTTTTTCAAGAACCTGAACTATTGTTCCATAAATGCAGAGGACCATGCAGGTAAGAAAAGTGAGTGCATGATCTTAACATAGAAAAAGAAATCTGAAGTACTTCAGCAGACAGACAAGAAGCCTTTCATGTTCTTAGTCAAATCTTATGGTTAAATAGACCTGCTGTTAAATGCTAGAGGCAAGATCCTAACAAATCTCTGGTATTGACCTAGCAATGCAGACTCTTGGCTGACCCCAACAGCTGCCCCTTGGCTGGCCTTGCTCCCTGCTGGAGGCAGGGAATCACAGCCCAGCCTGTGAGATTCCTTCTGTGCTGAATGTGCCGCCTGGAAGCAGTCACCTGGCCAATCCCTGTGGCACTGGACAGAAAGTCTCACGGAGTCAGGGTCAAGGATGGCAGAGACCTCTGTGCTAGTCTGCTGTGCAAAGCAGATCATGTCTTTGGGCAAGAAAGACCAGAGACTCAACTCTAAGATTCCTGTATTGCAAACCACTATCCACTGCCATGCTTTCTTCAAAGCAAATACTCCAATCTATTTCACTGATGTGTAGAGAACACTTAGAACTATTCAAGCAGTAATAACAGAAGTGATTTCTTGTGTGGTTATGTTTGGCATAGTAAAAACAGAAGTTTTGGCTCAATATCTCCCATATCCTGAAACTTCCAAAGGGAGCTAAAGTGTCTTTACAAATAGATTCACTAAATCAACTTTCAATAGTTATTTTCTTACGTGGGAAATATGTGGTGCTCAAAGCAGGCCCACTTCTGGTTCTGTCAGACATTATTTTGATTATGAATGCCAGCAGGAATGAGGAAGACAAATGCAGATAAAAGAAGTTTCCAAGAAGAGAGAAGTTATCTTAGGACCTACCACAAGGTGATCCATGCAACCACAGAGTAAGGTTTAATTAGACTAAGATCATAAGTGACATAAGAATGAAAAAAACCAAGTGAAACTGAATGCAGTCAAAGCTTTCTGAAAGGAGTTTGAAACAGTTAAAGGAGGAAAATTCAAATTGTGTTGGGATAGTTCCAGGAGCAATGAGACCCTTCCGTAGAAACGAGACCCATGTGACCTTTCCTGTGAAGTCGTTAAGTTTCAATGAGAAGCCTGTTACCTGGCACTAGATTATTCATACAGCAGCAACAATTGGAATTATTGAACTTCAAGATGAAAAATCTGTTATTTTTGAAGTAGTAAAGAAAATTCTTTCCCCAATTAAATTCATTGTTTTACTGCAATCCTGCTAAGGTCATCACCTTAAAAAACCCGAAAGTCTTTAATAAGGATCCTGAACATACATTTGCTCTAGAATAATTTAATGTTTTACAGCTGAATCTACAGTCTATTCTTTAAAACTTAGCAATCTTAGCACTGTGATGTAAATTCTTATCTTTTAAGATTTTGCTGAATTATTTAATATTAATTTACAAATAGAACCTCTTCTTGAATAACCAAGAAAGTAACAAGAAAGGGTTTAACAGTTTATTTATTTTAAAAGCTTTGGTTTTTTCCCAAAAGTCTTTCCAAGATCAGTGAGTTCTCTGTACAAATGAGGAGGTTTAAGATGCAGAATTATGTTAAATTCAGTTACATCAGGAGTTAGAAGGATCTGAGAGAAAACAGTCTGACAAATAAGAGAAAAAAACAGAAGAAAACCAAACTAATTACTAATTTCTAGGAGGCTCAAACAGAATTATAAAAGCTGGAAAATTTAAATCAAGCAATTGACAGCTGGTAGGGTTTTTTTAACTACTCACTGCACCACTATCTTGACATCACCTATTGTTATATGATCAATGGTATATTATTACAGATCTATTCATCAATTGGGTGCACTTCAAACATTTAGCAATAGACAGGATGTAAATTTTAAAATCCCCCAGAATGCTGAGAGGTTTCTTATCATAGCATAGCAATGAGTTATCCAGCATTGCCTTCATGCTACACTGATAGTTCTTTCATTTATGCTTATAAATAAAGTGTGTTTCTTTGATCGTTGAAAACTGTTGAGTACTTTAAGATTCGTGACAAGTTCTGAATACCTAACAGCTTCTGCACCTTTTCTGATTTTGTTCCTGTCACTGCTGTTACAGACATGCTACATTAATTGCACACCTTCCTCAAATGATCAGAGGATGCCTTTGGAAATTCACTTGCCTTTTAATAGTAATCATTTGAAGTGTTGAAATCATATTTAAAAGTAAATGCAATAACACAAATTTTTATGAAAATTTGAATATATTGCACCCAACTAACATTACATTCAGATATATTTGGCTCCAGTTGTGAAGACAGAAAAGATGAGACAGAAGAGTGAAACAACCTCTGAAGTCATATCACTTGCTCTTGTCCCCTGACCTGGCTTAGAGCCACTCTAGCTCAGTGAGCAAGCCTTTACTCCGTGTCCCCATCCTCCTTTTGCCTTATATCAAATGAAAGAAGATAAGGAGAATGGAACTAGCAACCTGCACCTTAGTGGTGATAGGAAGGAGCTTAAGCTGCAAGTTTAATATATTTCTTAAAGCATGAAATAATGCCAGAGAAAAGGAGTGAGCCCATGCCCTGAAAAAAGTAGCCCCCTTTATTGCATAGTCAGTGGTAAAAACACACAACAGTATCTCTATCACAGAGATAATTAGGTCACTATGTGAAAATAGAAATATGTCATTTCTGGAAGCTCATAAACATCTCTGATCTTTACAAACAAAATCTTGCTTTGGATTCCTACTTTACAGAATAGAGAAAGGAGACAGTGGGACAGTATCCCATTTCCCACATTGAGAGGTCTCTTCAATTTGTAAAGGATGCTATGTGTTTCTTCACCTTTCAGAATGCCTTACAGGTGGAGGTTATGGGGGACACAAGAATAGATATCATTTATACCATTGCTTCTTTTTAAGTGCTAGGAAAAGCAAACATCACCTCCTTCCAAAACAAAACAAAAGCTAAAATTGTTACTCATTGTCTAACTTTTCAATGAGCATTTTATGAGATAAGTATTAGGCCATAAATTTCAGGTCTAATTTCACCTTCTTTCTTCTCCCCATTAGAGTAAGAGTGTAACAGGAGTGGGAGTAGGGGAAACAATTTCATTAAAGCTTTGGCTTATTATTTGGTTCAGATCAACTAAGAGCTATCATGGTTACTAAATCTTGTTAGATCAGTGAAGTGCTCAGTATGTGTAGCTACTTTTAGTTTGCACTGTTTGACTGTCAGCCATGGAACTGCAGTGCTGTGCTACAATAAGATGTACTCTCCCTACATCTCTAATCTGAAGACACTCATTTGTAATTACTGTCTACTTTCAGAAGAATTACATTTTCTGGCTTTTCACAATAAGCCTGGTGCCCTTCTCCTTCACCACTTTAACAGTGCTGATTTGAATACCCCTGCTTAAATGTTTTTTACATAAAATCTAACACTTTCATAGAACTTGAGGATAAGGACTGACATAAGGACGCAATAAAATGAAAGTCTAACAAAAACCTGACCTTTATAAGCTCTCACTATCATATTTTTGTCTGTGGAATGGGCAGACTACTATCAGGTGCAGTACATTGCTTTTTATTACATACCTTGTTCTAAACTGCCCCATGGAGAAATTAATGCACATGTTTCAATAGTCCATCAATTTCATTCTAATGGGAGTTTTGCCTTGAACTGGGTGAGGCAAGCCCAGCTAGTTGCAAACATCAATGAGTAAGGGAAAATATGCCAAATAAACAGAGCTTCAAATGAAAAACATGATGAGTTTTTAATAAGGATACATAGATTCCACATTGCAGTTTATTTTGACAAAGCTGAAAATAATTACCTGCTTAATTGTCTTCACGAGAAACAGCCTTTGCAAGGTGTTCTGATACTAGTGTGAACAGTCTTGTAGGAGCATTTAGAAAGACATTTAAATATTTATTTATTGGATTGCAACACTATCATCTGTTAATGTAATGTCATAAAATGGTAAACAGAACATAAGAAACATATCTATTAGTATAATAGCACAGCAGAAAGTAATAACTTTTCCACCATTCTCCAGTAACTAATGTTCAATCCATTTGCAAGAAGCAAAGCTGCCTTTCTTCCTTTTTAATGCTCATACCTAACTTGAAAGGCAGAAAAATGCTAATCAGTGATCATCTAATCTCAAATCAGGCTCTGCCAGAAGACATTGTTTTACTAGTGACTAAAATAGATTATGAAGGAATCTCCTATTTTAATCCTTGTTCTTCCCCTATATTATCCTGTCACCTCTTTTGGCTCTTGTATACTCCACAAAAAAAGACTAAATTACTATAAAGCAGCTCTAAAATATCCCATAGGTATCTGAATACGAAAACAAAAGAGTACCCAAAATGCTGTTCTCAAAACAGCACAAAGACCATTTTTTGAGGTATGAAATGGAATGATAGGGGTAGAAAGAATGCTTATAAAGAAGTCTGAATACCAACTTCATATTTTTTTTTAGTAGAATTACAATTTTTGATGCCAGAAGCAAGACATAAATAAAACATAAAGTAATTTGTCATTTGTATAACAAAATAGTGAAGGCCATTCCAATTAGAGATAGGTTTACACAGCAGTCAAAAGCAGAGGCTTGACCTGTAATTGTTTATGAGTTCTTATGGTTGCTTTCATCTGGGGACAATCTTACAAATCACGAAAAGTGAAATTGTTTAATTCATCATCAAACTAAAAGGCCTTTCAAAAATTGTATTACTCTAAGTTATGGACAGGAGCAAAAAATATTTTTAAGCTTGCCTTATATTATTTTTTCTCCAATCATTAGTTCACAAGTAAAGAACTACAATTCACTTTTTTACCATCCAGAATGAAAAAAGAGAAGCTGCAATAAGCATATAAATTGTGGAAAGCCTCAGAGTCCAAGTGTGCACACATAGGAGTCTGACTTTGTGCCATATATTCGGAAAAAGCCCCACTTGTGTTATCTTCTGATTTTTCTGAGTAAGAATGGAAGGAACATACTTGTACACATCATAAATTCAGCCCCATAATAGTATTTCATTTAACAGTCTTTCCCCAGTTTTCTCATGCCCTATCCCACTGTAAAAAGAACATAGCAACAGAAAAGAAGTGCAAAAAAAATTAGTGTAGAGTACACAGCATGAACATTATATATAAGAGAAGATTCTTAGCTTAAAAACCAAAAAACTGAGGCCATTGTCTATAAAAATCTAGTTCAGTGAAAATTACGTACACAGTGGTTGTGAATTCGGCTGCCCTAATTTATAGTGCTTCAGTGAAGCTTCAGAAAATATTGTTGCCTTCCTCTCTTTATCATTTGTATTTACAAAAAAAGATACTGTAAGAGATTCTTGTTGTAGAATCAGGACAACAAAAGGACAAAGAGGTGGAATTCAGAAGCTGTCTGCAAGCAATGTCCAAGAAATGCAGCACTTAATGAATGGCAAGTCAACTTGACATGGCTCCAATTGTGCAGGGAAGTATTCAGGTGAGATTAGGAACAACCCAGTTTATTTTCTGGATTTTAACACTACTGTAATATATTATTCCTGTTAAAAAATTTTCCAAAGGCAAAGGAAGCAGTGATAACAATGGCAATTTTCTATTCCAGGTGAGCTGCAGCAGCTGCCTTTCTGTAGACTAATTTTTTTTCCACAAGACCACATTAATGAAAAGGCTTTGCTTTAAACGCTGACGTTTTTAGCTAAAGTCTATTGTGATCAAATGTCAGAAAGAGCTGAAACTCAAAAGAGTCATTACAGTAAGATTGTTACCAGCTGATTCACAGGCATCTACTTGTAGCTTAGTTATTAGTCCATTCTGTTGTACTCTTATTTATCAAGTCAGAGAAATGTATTCCAATTCAAATGTAGAGCTTAATGCATTAAACAAGTATTCCACTCAAGAAAAGTATGGATTAAATATTAGGAAAGGAATTCATTCATGAAGAGGGTGTGGAATAAAAAAGAGTTGTAGAATTTCAGTAGTCTTGTTTATAAAAGATAGGATGATGTAGCTGTATATAATGTGTCCAAGTGCCAAATCAGTCTGTAGGAATGTTATTGTGTAAAATAAAAACTGAAGTTGATGGATGTGATACAAAAAGCTGTTGTTTTTTAGTAATTGCTTTTCAAATTTCTTTCAAAGAAATCTGTACCATTGAAGTTATTTTAAGTATAAAGTATATCTGACTGCAGTGATGGTCTTATCACCTCAAGAGCTCACCATTTTTCTGAGTAAAATTATTTCATATATACAAAGTGGAAAAACCTTTCATTTGGAATTTACTTTAAGTGATCTCTGAAGCCTACACAGGTTGTGAAGGAAGGCACAATAAAACCTGTAGTAAACACCATCTCAGAAGACAAGTTTTCTTAGTAGCTGCGTGAAAAGTCCCCAGGGTTTCTACTACAACACTGCCTGACCTTTAGCTAAAGGCCTCTTCTATTGATTAATTTCTTTGGCTAGTCCTGTCCCTGGGTGGCTTAACTAGATGGCATGGGCTTTATTTTGCAGCAGTTGTGCACAATGGAAAGGAGTAGAGTTGAAAGCAAAGATACTGAGCTGTGTATCCTCATTGCAAATAGTTAAAAATGTACTTGTCTACAATTATCTCACTTTCTTCTATCACATTTTACAGACCATTGAATAACATTTGAGTCAAATAAGTTTCTTTACTATTTTTTTTTTTTTTAGTCACGGTATAATTTCTATTCTATATCATTCTGAGCTCTTGGGTCTGGACACAATTTCAATATATGTTTTAGTTTTTAAAATTCAGACTTTTATTTCTGGCCCATCGCTGAATCCTCTGATGACAATGCACTCAGCTCACACTTGAAAAAATAACAAGCTTCACTTTAGTGTTTCTGGCAGAACTACTAAGGATAATGTCTCTACTCCACAGGGCTTGTGCATCTGCTCCCAGTGTGACTAGAGAACATTCTGTGAAAAGGCTGTTGAGCTTTGTGAGGGAAGCCAACTTCAGATACAGGAATATGACACGTGATCAAAATGCCAAATCCATCAAGACTCCTGACGATATGCACAGCAGGAAAAGCCATCCTGCAGAGCACACCAACGTGTTAGGCTCACGTGCAGGTGTACACAGTTCTGAGTACACAAAAAGCATGTTGGAGAATCTGCATCAAAAGCCTGCACATGATTGTTTGTATTAATATAGACATTTAAACTACAGTTAGAACTTGAGGATTTCTCTGAGATATATCCCACATTTTTCTGAGCTATTCTACAGATATTTTTGTATATTTGGGGTGGAACCCCAAATCATTTAATTTATGTGAGATACCACAGTGCCTTGAAGATGGCCTTCAGCCTTCAGCTTAGGGTTTCCAGCTTTCCACCTGTATCTCTTGTCCATTCCTAGCAAAGGTAAGCACAGAACAGCACATGCATTTGACAGTCACATACAAAAAGGCAGATATTTGGTAGGATTACAGTGCAGTTCAAATTCAAGGGTAGTTACTACACCTCAGAAGATTCTCAGGCAGGATCTTATATTGATGATATTTTAATAAATATAGGATGACAGGGAGCAGCCAGTAATCTGGGGTAAAGTTCAAGGAATCACAAAGAAAATAACAGTCAGAAGTTCCCATGACAAAAGGCCAAGTTCCACGGAGATGTCCAAGAAGCCTTTCCTTGTCATGACACAACATATCATGACATTTGGGTTGACAGAACACAACAATCCTGTGGCAAATAAATGGCTGTCCCTTTGTTTGTGATAAAGTGGAGAAAAACAAATGAAATTGTAATTAATTACTGAAAGGCTGCAATAAAATGTTACTGAAGTAAGAGTATCCTCAAAGATCTCATTAGGATTTCTTTGAATGAAAACTGTGAAATCAGCAACACATTATTGACAGAAATAAGGAAAATACAACAGAAATGCAAAGACAATTAATTTTATAAATAAAATCATTCTCTTCCTTTAGTGGAATATTTCAAGAAATCCCTCAGGGATTTTTCTAAATTATATATATATATATATATATATATATGTAACATACACACACCCTTACTAATTTAAGGCTTATATATTGTGTTGTAAGATGAATATAAATTTTCTTGTGTCGGTGTATATTATGTACATGACCAGAAATAAGACAAGGGAAACTGATAGAGTGCTGAGTCTGTCTCAGGTATCCATGGGGCTCAAATGAATAAGTTCATAATATTCTCAATAGTTCTGGATAAATAATTTAATCTGTAAAATTAGTCTGCAAGTATTTCCAAAATAGTGTCTCAATAAATGTGTTGCACTTCTGCTGTAACTGGAAAGAGAACAGAATCCACATCACCACAGGCGTCCTCATCACCACAACCCTCTGAATGCTGACACTTCTATTCTTCCACGTAGCACAAGATAAACATTTGCAATGCATGTGAAAATAAAATCTAACAGAAAAAAATTGGGGGACATGGCAGGTGTAAAAATGTGCCAAGGTGTCTCCAGCCTTCCATTGCTTCTCCTCTTTTATCTGGAAACCTTTCATCTGTCCTGTTTCTCTGTCTTGGCTATTTAGTCTGGTCCAATTAATTCTTGATATTCACTGGTTTTTTCTTACTTCACTTCTTTCTTCAGAATTAATTGCTCTCTATAGGTAGCAAGTGAGAGCAGCAAGCTCAGGAAGAAATGAGTATCTTAAGCAACTCAGAGAAGGGAGTCAAGAGCAGGTCTTGATGCTTATTTAGCCTTTCAAAATAGAGTATGTCTGAATACAGTTGGTGATGTGAAAGGATATACACAAAACAAGACAGGTCAGGAGTGCAAATCCTTGTGATCTGAAAAGTCTCCTTTCATAGTCCACTTTGAGCACTCTGATAGGCGTTGCAAAGGCTTCAGGCTTTCAGTTAAAACCTAACACTCTCTTGGAAATTTCAAACTTATTGTATCCATTAAAAAAGTTTGGAAGTCGACAGAAAACACAGACTAACAATTTAATCTAGTAGGAGGCAGGACAACTAACTAAAAGTCTGCAGCATAAGGATGATGTTGGGTTGGGTTGGTGAACTCTGGAGATGGGAACAAAAAACAGCAATAGAGTAGATGAAAATCATATGAGGTTGTTCTTTAATTTACTTAATTCAAGACATCTGTGAATGAGAAACCCAAACTGAATTTTGGATTAGATAGGATTATCTCCTACTTACTGCAACATAAAACAGTGATGTTCTTTTATAGCTCAGCTGATCAAAGAAAAACATGACAAACAGCAGTAGTAGTAGAGCAGATACTTGTAGAAGAGTCACATAACACGAACTGTGATGAGAAAAAAGGAAAAAAATCCTAAAAGTATTCTTCCTAAACTTAACTAAAACCTCAAATAGAAGTCAGCAAAATCAGCTAAAACAATTGTTAAAGAAAACTTTTATCATGAAAAATAGTGATAAAGTGGCCGCTACCCCATCATTGAAGGATAGCTATTTTATAAGAAATATGGAAATTGTGTCTAAACTAGAACATGAAAGTGACTCAAGCGGAATTATGTTTAACAAGTTTGTATCATCTTGTATGCAATGATATCAAAATTATGGTATATATTATAGGAATTCTAAATCAAAATTAATTCTATTTAAAACATTGTTTTAAACTCTTGATAATTGCCTTCTCCCAGTTTTAAATTACCTTCAGCATTTAATTTTTTTTTTATTAAGAAGCTATCTCAATTCCACAATTTTTGAATAAAAATAAATAATATTTATTATAAAAATATCCTTATATTGTAGTTACCTATGGTAAAATTAATGCAAGCTATGCCATATTGAATTGATTCACATCACCAAATTAATAAGTCAATAACTCTATCTGTGATTAAAATTGATTACTAAACCATTAATCATCTTACCTGAAGAGTGGAAAAAAAAAAGGAAGGAAACACCTTTCATCTGCAGATTTTTTTATTCCCTAATTGTAGGCTTTCTAATTTAATTATAAAATGGTACAAGGAAAAAAACATACTTGATACCTTTGATAATTAACTCTTCATAATTTATTGCTACCAGACAAAACCATCACCACATTTTAAAAATTTCTTTTGTCACCATAGGACCGGTAATCAAGCAGCACACTTAGAGAGTATTTGCTTCTCCAATCAAAAGCATCATATCATGGCCCATCATCAGGGTGCTCTCTTCAGCCTCTTGGTAGATCTAGATTTTGACCTTACTGCTGAAAGATGGCAGAATCTGACCATAAGAAGATCCACACAGCACTCTCTCCTTGCAGGAAATCCAATTTGAGAATCTGGTTCTCATCTTCTACAGCTGGTAGTCAGAGGCCCAAGGTAAACCTGTACCCCATCACTCCATTGAAGTTCTGGTGAAAAACTAATCATTGCAACCTGATTGTCTTCCTAGACTGAAGATCTGGAAATAATGAACAACTTTCACAACTGAGAAAGAAAGAATAATTAAATTATGTGTACATGCAGACACCTTTATATGTCAAATGGGTCTTACAGAGTTCTCATACTTCCTAAAAAATGTTAAGTTAATCTCTCATGTTCTATAAACACTGGAGTGTGTATGATAGCATTTACACACAGCAGGGATAAAATAAACAGAAGAAATGTATTTACTCCCACACAAAAGAAGGAAGACCACTCTGTATGTTGTGTCATTCTCTAACATCAAAATGCAGTAAACACCATTACCAATTCCTTCATCAAGGAAATCTGACCCCGACAGAGCAGTCTGTAAGGGTAAAATAACCCTTTGCCCTTTTCCCTCTACCATGGTCTCCTACACATCACATCAGCTGCTCCAACAGGAGGATGTGCCACGAGGTCAAGCCTCTGCTGAGCTGCATGGGGATTGTCAGCAGCTATTTGTGACCATCCAAACCAAAAAACAGCCAGTATTCCCCTGATCCCAGCCCTCAGTTAGATGAAGGCTGCTGTGTCAGTGCCATCTCTGTGTCTCAACTCTTCTCTTGTTTCTCCAGATAGGCAGTTAGGAAATGATGATATGTGCACCTCAAAGAAAGCAAATATAACCTACACACAGCTACACTTACTCCAGCAATACCTATACCTATAAAAAACCTATATCTATAAAAAACCTATACCTATAAAAAAACTACCAAATTGAGGCTCTAATTACAGTAATCAACACAAAGCATAGGAGATGAAAGCATGGTGAAATTAGGCACTCAGACCAGCAGACAAGTCCAGTGGACTGTGAAGATATTATAGTAATGTGTTTTATGTAAGGGGAGGCATGTATGGGTAATGCATATATAAGGACTATAAATTGAAAATGTTTGGTGTTAGGACTTTTTGGATGTGTATTAAAATCCAAATATATTCTTTAAAACAATGGTGAGAACATATAGGCTGTCATACATTCTCTCTAAGTAAAATTTACTTTCCCATGGATGTCAACCTAATACTTTAAAAAATAAAACAATAGAAATACATACACTTACTAGAATAATTGCTGTTCTCATTCCTAAAAAAAATCTTGAGACATCTGTTTTGAAAAGTTATGCTTTCATGTCATTTTGATGTATTTTAACTGAGGTTTTTCCCATTCAAGGGGTTTAGGAAAAGCACAGCTTTTTCAACAGATAATGCCATTTAGACTTTTCTAAGGGAAGTCTTTTTTTCAATTTCAGTTGCTCTTCAGCCAGTCCAGCTATTCCTACCCAAAGGTCATGCCCAGAAATGGGGGGAACAATCCCAGTTGCTTCCCATTCTGCAGCCCCATTCTGCTTACACCAGCCAGATACTGCATTTCAGAAAAAGGAAAGACAAGGCAATTTTCAATCTGAGAAATCATTAGAACAGACAGAAAATTTCCTGATACCATCACAGGCATAGCATAGCACTGGAGAAGATGCATAAATGGGAAAACATGCAAATAACTGCTTTTCAAGATGATGCAGAGTGAACTGAATACTTCCACTGCCAAGACTGGAACTGGTGTAATCACTAAATGTGCAGGTGAACAAATCTTGCTGACAGATATGTGACAGAAATGACAGTCAATTTAACTGTAAAATTATTCAATAATTGTCTGTTTAAAGAGTATCTATTTTTTTTATTTCTGAGTGATCCCTGCCCTTCTTCTAGACCACTACTAGCAGTAGTCAGGTTGGACTTCTTTTTGAAAAAGAAGTGGAAATACTTGGGAATAGTTTTGTTTTGTTTTAAATTGAAAAATTCTATGGCATTTTCTTAGATTTTCTCTGGACCTCATTCTCTGTACCACCACTCTTTCAGCAAAGGCATCATTTCATATTTATGATTCTTGAAACAAGCTAATACACTTACAGCATTTGTGTTCTGGAGTAGGGTCTTCAAATTAAATTCATATGAATATTTTGCATCTCCTTGCAACCTTGTCTTTGTGCATATAAAAGCAATCAGTTACTTAACTGCACTATCAGAAAGGAAGGCATTAGAACTAAACAACTTTTTTTTCACAGAAGAGAGTTCCTGAGCTATTTCATGTTAAATTATTACAAATTTATCATATGTGACCTGGCTATTTTGGATGAAACAACAATGAAAATCACTGGCATTTTCTAATGTTTAATCTATTGTCAAATGAAAGAACATAAAATTGAATTGTGAGTACAGCAAGGAGAGATAATATAAAAAATTCTCCTCCAATGAACAATGAACACGAGAAAAATGGAGTTTCTTAATGCTTTCCTCTGAACTAGATGGCAGATGGATTTCTGCAGAGCTCTATTCCTCATGCATCTGTATCTTCATACCTATTCCATATTTTCATTAAGAGAATGAGTGGTGAATTCCTGAAATTTGGATTAGAAATATGTTGAAACACAGAACTGAACTTGACAAATTGGAGATAGGTCCTGAAAAATAATTGGATGTTATTTAGCCAAGAGAAGTAGGAGTTACTAAGGGACAACCATCTACATAAATACATGTTGTGAAATAATTGGGTGGGAAAAAACACTCTGAGAGATGTGTATAGTAGCTATCTTAAGATAGTAGTTATCTTAATAAGCAGCAGAACATAAGCCAACGAAGTAATACTTCTACAATCAGCCAAGCAAACCATGGTTTCTCATATATAAATGAAAAATAAGTGTAACAGCCTTTTGATTTCGGCAGCACTAGCAAGGCCGAAGTGGAAGAATCTTGTGTCCAGCTTGAGGAAATATATTTCAAGAAATTTGACAGAGCAGAGTCACAAGTATGAGAGGATTTTAAAGCATTATTTAATACAAAATATTGAATGAAGAGATTGAAGAGTTTAATCTGAAGGAGAGAAACTGAGATATAAAAATAAGTATTCACCTAAATAAAAATTTCAGGAAAGGGGAAGGAATTAACCTAATATCATATTCGTGTGAATATGAAAAGCAGCAATTGGCTTAAATTATAAAGAACAAGATATTAACAAAAACACCTTAATAACAGCAGTAAGGTAAAGCCTGGGTCACACCTTTGGAGAAAGCTATGGTATTTCCAGTGCTGGAGGTGTTTAAGGCTAGGCTCAGATGTCTCCCAGTCTCTACCTGCATGTAATTGGCCCTGCCCTGCAGAAGATGAATGGACACTGACTGAATAACCTCTTGAATTCCCTTCCAGCAATATTATGATCTAACCACCTGTAATTCTCACTGCATTTAAATCAGTGCCAAAGCATTTAATAACCTCCCTTCTTTTTTCCCCATTATGACCTCTTACAAGAAAAGCTAATAATAGCCTGCTCTCCAGTTTAAAAGGCGATGAAACAATTGCAACCTCCTCTCACAAACCACTCCAGACAGAACTGATGAGCAGACTGCTGCATGTCTGTGCTCAGACTCCAATGTAAAACTTGAAAGGGTGTGTCTTTTGCTTGGCAGTGTTTTAAGTAGTGTTAAATGTTAAAAGTAGCATTAAGTAGTGAGACTCACACTTCCTCTAACAGAATCAGTGAGCTTAGGGCATTTTGATGACTGAAGGATGTGATACAAGAAGGCACACACAACCCCCTTCCCCTCAAAAACAAAAACAAAAAACCCAAAACAGCATAGCAGCACAAAACAAAAAATCCCACCAGCATCCCTTCTCTAAAAAAACCACCAAGAAACAAAAAGATTTGTATGACTCACTGGATAAACAGAGAGGTAGCACTACCCAGAGCTTTGACTGCAACCTCCTGATTCAATTCTACCCTAGGAGTTTGGGTTCTATTAAGAAGGAAAATCTCAACTCTTTTTTTCTACTTGCTGTCTGAAAGCTAATTCTGATATTAATGAAATATTCCATTAAGGTATTTGTGTGTGTGTGTCTGAAGACTTTCCACCTTGAAGGAGAACCCATACACACAATGATTCATCAGGGCAGTACTCCCCATTTTCCTGTTTACTTCACCATGATTTTGTGTGCCCTCCATTGGGAAAAGCCTCACAGTGAGAAATACTGCAGCAGATATGTTTGTGGTTTATGAGAAACATTTCCAGACCACCTATCTTGTCCATATGATTGGAAAATGAATGTAGTTTGGTAGGAGCTGGGCTACAAATATTAAGTCTGAAATGTGGTCCTGTAACTTGAAATCACTGAATATTACTGCAAGTAGATAATTTTCATTTACCTAATACCTTTCCCCTGTAGATTAGTAACTATTTCACAAAAGAAGGACATTTCATAAATTTCAGTAGGTGAGAAAGCTGAGAAGAGAAGTAAATAGACAAATAGATCAGAGAAGAAAGGTAAATAGCCAAAAGTCACCCTGTGGACCTAAGACTAAGTCAGAAAAAAACCACAGCTCTTCTGTGTCTCTCTGCTTTAGCTGTTGGACTACACTGAATGCAGTAGGCACCACTTAATCACACAGGAATTTAAAAATTATCAGTTTAAATGAAGATCCTTGTTGAGGAAGAACTTTTAGTTAAAAAGAAGGTCCTGTGGAACTCCAGTCAGTTATAATATGCTATGCTTTCCAGTTACCATTACAGTAGGATTAATAATGCTTTTCAGAAAACTGAAGGGCTTAACTAATTATGAATTTCATTCACAATTCAGCTAGGAGTAATTAATATCCTGGGAATTCTTCCTACTCTCCTGGAATACAAGCATCAAAAATGGCACTATTCCTACCCTAGTTGTTCATAATGTTTGGCAAAAGATCAGAAACCACTTTCCAAACCTGCAAAGACAGGATGTTCAAGGTAGCTAAACGGAGAAAATACTTGAACTTAAACCACATTAAATTACAAAAATGAAGGACAAAAACAAAACTCTGTTGTGAAGAACTTAGTTGCCAACTAACTTATCCAAAAGGATTTGGTTCTCATCTGAGATTCAGAAGCAGAAAGATGATCATGAAAGTTTTATTTTTGGAAAACAAAATGAAAAATTGAGAGTTTCTTTTAAGAAATATTATATTCAGCTTTTAAAATCTGCTTCATAGACTGACTTTCAAAGACCAGATGCTTGGTCATACCGACCCATAAGGTCACAGGGAAAATGGATAAACTGCCAGATTACAAAGCCAGATATTGGAACTCCTGCTTTTGACACATTTTATGTTCATATGAAAGCAATTTAATTAATTTAAAAGAAGTTCATATAACATTAGGCACAACTTGGTATAAAGTTATTAATATTGGGCTCACATGAAGGACCTATAGATCTGATTCTGTGGATTCTGGAACCCTTTGAATAGGAAGACTGCCTCAAAAAGGATTCCATCATTCTTTTATATGCTATTATGGTTCCCTACCTCCAGCTCCAAATTTTATTTTTGTTAGCTTATTCATGACTGATAGAAGAAAAAATTATATATAACTTATTTTTAGGAACTCTACTGTACCAATAAGGGTATTATTAAAAGCAAACTGTAGAAGTCAAAAGACTTTCCTTTTAATTAAGCCTCAGTGGGAATAATAAGTCACTTTCTCTCTTGTACTCTCATTTTTGAACTCCATAAACATCATTTTGAATGCAAGAAATCAGGTATTTAGGTGGCCCCATGGATTTCAGTTCCACAATATTTGACAAGGTGATTGGTCAGAGATTTGACTCAATGATATTAGAGGCCTTTTCCAACCTAAATGATTCCATGATTTTATAAAGAGCAAAATAGTTTTTACGTGGTTTTTTTGTTTTGTTTTTTTTGTTTTCTGGGGTTTTTTCCCTTGAATTATATTTTATCAGTTGTCAGGTTTAAGGAAAGGTTTCAGAGGAATATTAGGTTCATACTACTTTCTCATTTTTTTTCTAGGTAGGACTGGATTCAGATTTCATAAGTTTAAGTAGACAAAAATCATTCCTCCCAACTCAACTTAGGAAAAAAATCAATAATGTACCATTTTAATTTCATAAGTTAATTTTGAAAAACTATTACTTTTAAACTATCTTTCCATTTAGATAATCTCACTTTTTGTTAAATCAATTCTCAAAAACAAATAATGTTTCAGGCTAAAGAAAAAACTTTTCTCTCTATTAATCATAAGAATTCTTTATGAAAATAAGGGTTTATATTATTATTTTATATTATGAAAATAAATTGTTAGGTAAAATCTTTATTTTTCTAAACGACTTAAAGACTATAATTTGAATTATTGTGAAATATTACACGTGTGAAAACTCACTTGTACTTCATATGGGAGAACAAAGAGGAGCAATGTTGTTTATTGTCAGGCATTTCACTTGGAACAGAATGCAAAAGCCACCAAAGGGATGTAGTTTCTGCTGCTACAATTTACTTTAAACAGAAAAATAATTATAGTTATTGAAACCAGAGAGAGGAAATTTCTGAAGAAATTGTTTGATGCATTATGCTAATCAGTCATCCCTCTCTGCATCATTATAGTCTAGCTTTCATAGCTATAAATAGAAGAAACTGCTGGAACCAAACAGAAAGGTATACCACTGTATTATTATAGCAACTAATTTATAAAATTTAGCTCATGAATAAAACATCAAATAAATCTTTTCATAATTAGTTTTTCTTTTCATGAATAATGAAAAATAATCACGAGCACATTTGCTGGTTTTTCTATTTTAAGGTGTCACTGAAGTCCTAAATTGAATGTTAGAATCTCTTCAGAGGAAACAGGTAAGAATGTCCCATCTTCATCACTTTTTCAGTAAGAAAATGAACAAGTGTTGAATAAAGAGAATAACACCAAAACAGTGTCTTTGAGTCTTTCAATTTATTTTCAGTCATGCTCAGCACACTTTTGTATTCATCTCCCATTCCCTTAGTGAATATTGATTTTCCACATAAACTATTATCAGAAAAAAGAATACAAAGATTTTCATCTGTCCTGTGCTCTTTTACACCTCTTGAGCAGTGTACAAGTGAGAGAAAACAGCAGCAATTGGCCAAATGTAACTCCTCCTAGTGCCTCTGCCAGATCACGGCGCAGTGCATTAAGGAGAGGAAAGCAGACATCCAGTGGGTGCTCTCCTCTCACTATTTTTAGTGGTATATTATCCATTGCAAACTGAAGCTACCAGGCACAACTTAGAGTGGCTCTGGGGCTATTCATATTTATTGTGGGTGTGGAGTGATTGCAATCATTCGCATGAAGCAGAGATTTGCCCCTGGACCCCAAAAGCTCCAGCCTCTTCGTCCAAAAAAATATGGGGCTTAACTTCATGTTTCACTCTTCACTTTCAAGTCATTCACATTAGTGGTAGTATATATGTTCACAGTAAAACCAAAGGTTTCCTCCAAAGATTGTATCTATTGAAGTCACTAAATAAGCCAGGCAAGAATGTGAACATGCATTTTGCAGCTCAGACCAAGCAGAAGCATGTTGTTGTTTTATGTCAACAGTTAGTGCAGGTGGTGGACACTGCTCTCAGCCTTGGAGAATCAGGTATGGAACAAGTTTACAAGGGCTCTTGAACAAGTTAAAGCTAGTCCTCTGTAAAAATAAAATGAAAATAAAAAATTAATAAAAAAGCTGTTGAACTGTCTTCTCTTACTTAAAAAGTATTTTTTGTTTTGCATTAGAAGAGTTTTCTGACTCATAATCACTTTGGTACAGCATTGTTAATGCCTTTACAAAATTCAAGACAAAAGAAACTGGAGAGAATAGGAGAAATACAACCCCTATATTTGACAACCCACTTTTTCATTTCAAAACCCCTCACCAGAGTCCTAACACAAAGGCATTTGATGACTCAGCCATGGTTTGCAGCTCTTTTCAACTGATTCTCTGCATGCTCACACAATTACACACATGAATGTGATAAAATACAATTTAATCTAAAATCATCACTCAGTCATTAAATCATTCAGTAGTTTAATATATTCAGGAATTATGCTGTGGGCTAAGCTGGTGTAGCCAAGTCTCAAAGCATTAAAACTATTATAAAATTCCATGGGGTTTTTTTCCCCTAAACTGCTATCCCTTCTTGAAATACTGCTCAGGGAGCTTGTCATTGTTTTGTACATGTCTAAAGCCTAATTCTGACCAATCCTAATTACTTCATGCAGATCAGGCACTCAGTATAAGATACTGTTCATAGTCAAGTCATAAAAGAAATTTTTGTAAGAATAAATGTTGTTAGTAAAGATAATTAAGTCCTCTGTGGACACATGGCAAATGGAAAATCATAAGAGCAGTTTTATTTTAGAATAAATATTTGATGTATAAATGAGAAGAATATCATCATTATTCTGAAAGATTATATAGCAATTAAAATATGGTCATTACTTTGTAAGGAAACATATCCTCCCTTTTCACCTTAAGTCTTGAATTCTTTGCTGTAACTGCCAAAGCAGGTAGTGGGGTATGTTCTGTACAGAGACATAAACTGTAAAAATGTGTTCTACCTTTAATTAACATTAAATATCTCTGTCTTATTGTGGTTGGAGTACTGCATCTCTTTTTTTTTTTTTTTCTTACAGTCATCAGCATTTAACTTGAAAATAACTGAGGGAATGGAAAACTGTTTCTGATGATATAGAAAGATAAAAACTCAGGAGAATGGTAAAAATCCTACTGTACGACTCTCAGAATTCAGAATTTTAACTGTTTCTGAATTGCTGTAAATTTTCAATTCATTCCAGAACTGAATGATTGATTTTAGAATTATTAATCTTACAAAAGCTGTATGTGTTACAAATAATTTGGGGCACAACAGGAGAAAACATGGAAGGTAATGTTTCAAGTGAGAATCAAACATTAATGTAGTCCATATAATCTAACTGTTGCCTATTGAAGCATTTGCTGATAGTTTAGAAGTTTGTTTAGTTTAATTCACCATGTGAATTTTAATAGAAAATGTGACAAAAAGTGAAAATAACTGTTAATCTAAATTATATTATTACTCGACAGTAATCAAAGCAGGGAGTTTTGCTAGTGCACGTGTGTAGAAATTGCTGCATTTCTAATCTTACTGATTTTATGACCTTTCCTGTGAAATATAAAGCAGCTGATTCCAATTCTCCAGAAAAACAGAGGAAAGCAGTCCACAAGAATTCTGAAACTACATTTAACAACTTTGCAAGCTGATTAGTGTTATAAAAGCATTCCCTGAATTATTGCTATTTTGCAATGTAGTACATGAATCTGTATGAGCCCACGATGATTTTTTTTTTTGTTCCAAAATACATTTTTTTCAAGAATTGTTCATAAGGTCAATAATTTTTCCAGAATCCTCCCAATTGTTAAATTTTAATTATTTTTCTGAGCAGAAATAATGATTATATAGGATAGGAAATGTCTTAATCTGCCTTGCAACAATCCTACCATACAAAAATAAACCTTCCAAACCCAAATTCTTTTACTATAAAGCACTTTAATCTAAATTCCTTGTTTTCTCTCTTTCCAATTATACTCCTCACCAGCTTGCTTTAAACGTGAATAATGCAATAATGTAAAAACATACCCCCTGGTCAGAAACTTACATCATTTCCAGCATAGACATTTACAGGCAATTATAATACCAAGGTAATTACACACAGAATCATGTGAACTCTGACAACCCACTGAATGGTATTCCCCTGTAGGTTACAGATTAGGCAAATCAAAATGTTTATTAGAACAAAAAGTTTCTTCTGGTAGCTGAATCCACCTTCTACTCCTAAAAATCCAGAAACACTGAGGCATTTTACAGAAGCAGTTTATGTAAGCACCCTAACAAGTCCCAAGCACAAGAGCATAGGAAAAGTAAGGCAATCCCAAATCCAGAACTTTTGTATAGTCCAGAGTCACATTCTTCTTTCTCAGTCACACAACTGAAAGCATTTTCCAATTAAACTGATCAGGGCATCTGCCAAGATAAAATATGACTTTGGAATCCTGAAACTTATTTATGTCCAGTTTTCAAAAAGTTTCTCATTTTAAGCTCCCCTGTCATTTTCGTAAAGGTTCTCATTGAGGGCCATTGGTCACTTCAGCACAAGAAAGTGAATGGTGTTCTTGATCAAAAACGACAAAAAAATCACAAAATATTGTAAATATATGAAAATTCACTGTTCAATATACAATCTTTTCTTATGAATTACATTTGAAAAAATATGATTATAACAATAAAAAGTGCAAAACACAACAAAGTTCCATGCAGAGGTGTATTTACTACGATGATGACAATAAATAAGCAAATAACTACAGTTTTTTGTCAGTATTTAGAGCTTCCAGATCAAAATGACAAGGTAAAGCCTATCTGTGTTCAGCATCTACTGCCAAATTAAGCAAAATTAGAAATAAAGGTGCAAAATTATCTAATTGACAGAGAGAACTGATTAAAAAGGTAGAAGAAGAGCAGAAAAAAAGACACTAACGAGCAGACATGGCAATTGTAATTTTTTCTATATTTAATCTTGCATTTCATTCACAACATTTTGTTAATATTTTGGTATTTCCTATCACCTCTTATGACCCATGCACTTGTAGATCACACTCATTTGCAGGCTGGCATAATCCTTTTTGAATTTATACAGTTAATCATTTCATTGCATACAGCTTCAAATCTTGAAAATCACTTTGGTATTTGGTCAGTCATGTCACTGCATGGGGCAAATGACCAGTGATTACAGCTACTCTCAGTGGGGATGTATCAGGCAGTGATAGTGAGAAAATTTTAGCAAGTTTTGACTTAAGAGTAATTTGTATCTACTGATAGCAGATTTTTAAAAAACCAAAACAACCCGTAAGCTGTACCCTGAACAAGTGGCACCACAGGATCTTATTTATGCTTCTACAGACCTAACAAACCAATTATAGTTTTCAGACAGGGAAACTAATGTGTACAGATAGGAAAGCCCCTCCTGCTATTTGGGCCATTGAAAATACAAGTAAACCAGGGAAAATGGCAATGCAGGACAGCTAGGATCTAAAAATGTTCAGGTGGTTTGGTTCTGTACAAAGCACAGGCCATGGAAATCTGCTCCTAAGATGAATTCAAACATTTAGCTTCAACAGTGACCAATGGAGTGGCTTAAACTTAAGAATGTTTTATTCATCACAATTAAGTAAAAAGTAGCTTTTATGAATATAATTGTCTGTACAAGTGAATTCTTGTTCAAATCTTTGGTTTAATAAACTGGCAAGATTTTGATGTGTTTTTTTTTCATTATTGATGAGACATTCTAAGTTACTTTTGTATTCAATTTATCAACTTTTGTTTAAACTTTATGAAGATATATTACGTGCACATCTCAATATAAAATTAAGTTGGGGAAATGCTCTAATATATTTCAAATTTTCACACTTAATTAGGCTCTTTGAGAAATTATAGCCCTTTTTAATTCTCAGGAGACAAAAGATGATATTTTTCAGTAACAGACAGGAAGTCAGACAAACTGACTGAGAAAGACCTGATTTCTTATGGAAACAAGTATAAAAGATCACTGGATTTTGACTTCCAGGTTCAAATTCTTTTCCTTGGATGAAAGCATTAGAGCATTAAATATACTAAAAGAAAATAGTATTCTTTAACACAGTTTTCAACAAATTGCTGTATCAACTGCCTGTAGATCAGATGTCAAATGTGCGATTTCTTTTCAATCCGTGCTGATGGATTTACTACTTTGCTGCTGATAGTTTACTACTTTACTGCTTCTTTTTCATTCTTATTAGGAAAAAAAGTCTGAATGGCCTTCACATACAGACAAGGTAACACTTCCTAACTTATCTTTTAATCATTTCCATGTACAGCCCCTACTCATTAGCATAGGTTTGTCTATTTCTATTCATGTAAATAAAACTATCTGGCTTTCCACATCAGTCCCAAAAGCATTGCCTTAACTTCAGTTTCCCACTGATCAAAGAATACATGATGAGTGGGATAAGCAGAGACCTTGAAAATAGAATATTTACTGAGCTCTTGTTTGTCTACAAAAGAAATTTAAATGTTCAGCATTAAAGGTAAGGCCACTGGAGATTTGCCTACGCAGCACTGAATAAATATAAGGCATGTTTAGGTTTGTTCCCTTGTGCCCTAAACTCTTTCCTCCCACCCCCTAAAGTAGTTCCCTACAGCAAATTGGCTCCATCAACATGCTTCTCTCTCTTTTGACTTACATGGCAACACTCCAATATTTACTTGGTCATTCTCCAGTGAAGTACAACATCTTTTGGTATTAAAGAGTCTGAAGATTATAATTGATTTCAAACAACACTACCACACATACACTGAGTTTGAAAGGATCTTCCAAGGCAGTTTGAGACTTAGTGGGGAAGCCTTGGTTTGTTGAAGGCAGCACTGAAGAATGAAGTTCATTATGTCACAATCTATTTGAACTTCAATTAAACTCGAATCTGTGGATACCCTTGGCTTGAGACTTATACATAGCAGAACAATTGCTATCTTTTCCCATCAGGAGGGAAGTAATCAGTAACTCATTTGTGCTAGTGACATCTTAAAATTTCAATATTAATATGAATCTAATTAGGGGCCTAACACAGACATTCTCCCATGTTAACATATATACACATAGCTCTGACATTGTTATATTTAAAAAAAAATCAAATGAGTGATGCAAGAACTTCAGAAGCCTTGGGGTTTGGAAAAGCTTCAAAAACCAGCAAAGACATACACAGTTAAAGAAAGAAACAAAGAGAATCCCACAATATCCTATGATCTTCCCTCCCATCCCAGATGCTTACCACCAGAGAGCTTCTTATCTCTATCATCCTCCACATGGGGACAATCCAAAGCTGTTTCTTTGTAGAATGAAAGAAGTTGCAACACAGGTGCTTTTTGTGCTTCTGTTGTCTGCCTAAACTCTACTCTTTCTCTCAGTTGCTATTCCTTGCTGTATAGCAGTTTTGTGTTGACCTATTGGCAAATTTGGTAATAACACACTGTTCTTTAAGAAGCTTTATTGTCCTTGCTGTAAAAAAAGTGGAATGTTGTACAGCATCTTCTAGCTCCATTAACTTCATCTTAAATGACTGTTTCAGTATTTGTCAGTCTCTGCCAACTTAACCTTCCTTTTTGCTGAGCAAACAAAAGATGGCTACCAAATGTCAATTCTATCTACTCATGTTTCAGAGACATGAAGTAAAAACAGAGAAACTGAGAAAAAGTTTAAGTTGAAATTTATTTTAAGGCATTATTAAAGTTCAACAGCAAAAGCACTTCTCTCTTTTGTGTGTGTGTGCATGTGTATCTGTGTGTGTGTGCAAAAGCAAAGGCAGATTCTTAGATATTGTGGTGCAAATGGACCTCCTGTACCCAGAGTTCTCTTATATAAATCATAGATATATAGCTATATATAGATAGCTATAGATATATTGGATATAGATACAGATGATAGAGATTATATAGATATAAAGCAGATCCACTCTGTTTGGCTGTAGTGTGGCATGTTCTGTCAAATATCTTTGTTTGGGTGTAGAAACATGCAAAAATGTCCATGCAAACTATACTGCAGGAGAAAGTCTGAGATTATTTATATAGCTGTAACCAAAGTTAGTCACTTTTCAAAATTGTAATTGTATATAAGAGGACTGTTGCACTGAGTATATCATTAAAAACAGACTAAAATAGTAGCAGAACAGCTACCATGAAAAATTCATGTTGCAAAATTAACCTATCCATTTTAACAATATGTAATCATGCATAAGAGAAGGTTTCTTTCAGGAATGTAGAGTGACTCAATGTTAAATTATATGATGGCTGAAAGCATTTAGGACTGTACAGAATCTAAAACATTAAAACAAGGTCTGAAAAAGGCATAACCCTGGAACTCTCTCCCTATATATGGAGTTATATATATATATATATCTTTCCTTACTGAGAATTCTTATATGGGAAGCTTTTATTCTACTCTTAGTAGCAGGAAATAAAAAAATATATCCTCAGCTTTTGAATTTCAGCTTGAAAATTCCAGTATGAGAAAATCATAGGAAAAAATCCCAGGGGACATGGTTAGTGCACTAGCTTTGCTTTAAGCAGCCTGCCCAGTGTTTTCCTTACTTTGATGGTTAACTAAACACTAGAGATTTATTGTTGGCTATTTTAAGAGTCCTTCACTTTTTGAGAGCTGCAGAACCAATTGATTTTGAAAGAGTAATACCATATCAGTACCAAAAAAGAGAATGACATCAAGCAATTTTCACTGTTGTACAAAAATGATAACAAAAAATAGTCTGTGCTTTTTCATCTTAAATATAGATGGATGGAGGGAGGGAGGGAGTGAGGTAGGGAGGAAGGAAG
>JAOTQP010001652.1:38063411-38075356 GCA_026413545.1 Cichladusa arquata | reverse complement strand
AGGAAGGAAGGAAGGAAGGAAGGAAGGAAGGAAGGAAGGAAGGAAGGAAGGAAGGAAGGAAGGAAGGAAGGAAAAAGAAATAGACATAGAGAGATGTCTGTATGGTACCCACACCTAAATATAGGAAGAATGAGAATTGCTGAACTTACTTGCCCTGAGAGGGTGATAATTCCTTCACAATGTACAAATTAATAGCTTTTTTCCAAGAATATAAGAACTGAAGTCTAGCACAAATACAGAATGTATAGAAAAATATTAATTAACAGATAGTTTAGCTACTTCTATGACTTTTAGAAAATATTTTTAATTACTGCTTGTATGTGATAAAAATGGAATGATCTACCAAGAAAAGTAATGAACTTATCAGGGAAGTGAATCTCTGCTAAAGAATGTGTTGACTTCCCAGAACAAGGAACTGGCAGATTTCTCAGCACTAACTCTTTCACTTCTCGATGCAGCCATGAGTTCCAGAAAAATACAGATTCTCCTGTCTTAGAGATGTAGCCAAAGTGTATCAGAAGATTTTCTGTTGACTTCAATAGATATTGGATGAAAACTAATGAGCAGGTACTGACAAGGCCCCAGACAAATTCTGTTATGTATTTGCAGTCCTGGCCTGAGCTTGCCCTGCTAATAGTGACTACAACCAGAATGAATATGCTAGCAAACAGAATAATTTTTATCATAAATAATTTATATTATTTCTTTTTACCTTCTCAAAAATCCTGAAATTCTGAAAAACTTAACTACTGAGTATTTTCTCTTTAAGAAACCTTAAATTGTGTCTTCTTTACAAGTCCATTATGACACTTAGACTTTCACAATTAAATTAAGTTTGAATGGAAGGCAAAAATTTCATGTGACACTTTGTTTCCATGGTTTATCCCTTCCAACAGAGTATCATCTGTGTTCTGATTTATCTACATATATGGAATTCATCTTTCTAAGAAATGACTGAAACTTTAGTGTAATATACTACTTTCAAGATATTTCTCATCTCCATAAGTATAAATTTCAAAAACAATGAGAAAAACTATTTGCCAAGTATTTTACTGAGTCTGGGAAATGTATTTTATATACAAAAGCTTATACAATGAAATAATTTTTTCCCACACACATTCAGAAATACTCATGCTAATATTTGTCTATTTTTATGCATGTTTCTTCTAGAAAAAACAAAAAAAATTGCTGTTGTATTCTTGGAAACAGGATATGAAAAGAATATGACCATAGCTAGGGTAACTTATAAAAAAATGCGTGAATATACTTGGGATTTTTTACAGTATTTATTCTGCTCCATGAATCACCAAGCAGTATGAATTTAGCAGAAAGTCTTTTATTCTTAGGTAAATAGCTATATTTTTTCTTCTGGATTACAGAAGAATTTTAGTTCCATACAGAGAAATATAAGCTGTTACTGACATGTCCTCTTTAATTTTTAAAACAAAGCATCATCTCCTTTTTTCCTTGAAGACAAGAGAAAAAGAAACAGCAAATATCTCACATTAAAAATTAATACCGAGTTTGACAACTGTTATGTGCTCAAATTAACAAAGATCATTTCTGTGATACTGTGCTGTTCATTTTTACAGAAGTATTTTATTTGTGTGGTCTTTCATGGCTGTGGGAAATATGAAACAAAGCTATAAAAAAAGAATAGGAATCTTCTGAGGATATTTAACCACAAACATATTATACTTTCCTCCAAAGAAAGAATAGTGAAGCATTCTTTGAAACATGAATATAAGTAATGAAACGTATTCCAATCTTTTATATTTATATATATATTTTCACAAATAATGAATTCTCCAGTATGGTTCACGGAGTTGAATTCTCAGAAAAGAGACTTACCAACCAGCTTGAGGAAAAGAAAAATCAGATTGCTCTTATATCAAACCTTTATAATGAGAAAAACAATCCACACACCAAAAACAAACTTACAATACCTTTGACCAAAATCAAAATCTTGAAGGGATTCTTGGAGTCAAAAATAAAATTGTTTTCTCAGTCTATTCATTTTCAGATGTGATTAGACAAGGGAAGTTGGGCACATTATGGAAAACCTTCTGTCTTCACACTATCAGATTCTGAAGAATAAAAATATCTGGCAGAATTCAGTGACTGTGTGTGCATTCATAGTCATTAGACTTATCTTGATTTTGTGACATTTATATGGCAAGAAAGTTGTTTGCAAGAATATCTGAGAAGTCAATTCCTTATATTAGAGCCTCTATTGTTGCTGCTTCCTCTCTGTGCACTAAAAGGTGCTCAGTTTGGAGAAATTTTTGAGATCTCAGTATGCATATGAAAATCCAATCAGGGTACAAATAGAGTGTGTGGCTGTGTGCATAGTTACATCTGCATGTGTGTTAATTCACATGTTACTGACAGCCAAAGTAGAAAGCCTTCCATGATTCAGACAGCTCCTTTGTTAAGGGTCTTTCCTTTCCTCATCTTTTGAGGTCTTTCCTGTATTTGACATTTACCACTGCCAAATCCTTAGCTAGAATTTCTGTTCAGAATAAACTCCTCCATCTGGCCCTAGACCCCAGAAAAAGCTGTGATTTATTCCCTAACACTAATGTCTGGAGACGATAATTTGTGGACAGGTCTATATGGCCAAATACCTTACTTGAGCATAAGCCATCAAAAGTTATATCATAGAGGATGTCAATTTATCTAGAATTAGGAGAGATTTAATTCAAATTAAGAACTTCAGTTCACAAATGTTTGATGCTATACTTATTTCCAGGGCCCTGTCAATAAAAATTTCTGTAAGTGGAGGAAACTACAGCCAGAGCCAGGCACATGCTGCACTCCCAGAGTACAATAGAAGAATGGTCAAACTTACATGCTTGAGGTTTTTCTAGGCCAACCACAATGCTTTCCTGGAAACTGGTGAATCAAATGGTTTATTTTCACATTTTTTCTTTTTTTTTCCGGTTTTCCATCTATTCACAGCTATTGTAAAAATCCCTAAAAATTGCAACATATTAATGAAACACAATTCAGTCAAAGTTTTCATGGCTTTTTCCCTTTCATATTGTTTGATTTGTTTCAGACTCTAAGAATATTAGCAAGGATTATTTAAGATATTTCATTTTACATTAAGAATGATTCACAATCAGGTAGCATCTACTATTAGCATTACTCATAGCTTCTTAATAACTGGAGTTACTACTTGCCTTGAAACTCCATCCCCCCTTGGCTTGGCTTGGAATGCAATTAAGTGTATTTCAGGCATCACAACACTGCTTTCAGATTGAATTGTTACATCAATCATCACACAGTAGGACCAGTTACTGCTGCAATTTCAGGATGTAGAACTATTAGTGACATAAATGAGAGCACAGTGGAACTGAGCTTCCTTAATTAGAAAGGAAAGACCTCAAAATGAGATGAAAACTGTCAATCATGTCCTTATTTCTAAGAATAAAACATTATTTATTTGTTATTAAAACATTTTAAAGAAAAGATATATTAGATAAGGTGTTTTGTTTGCAAAATAAGAGAATGTTTTATTTTAGATGGAAAAAATAATTTTGTGACCTTCATTTTCACTAAGAAAATAAAAAAATTAGTGTTTTGTTGACACAAATGAATGTCCTCGTACTTTTTTTTTTATTTTAACCACAGAATCACAGAAAAAATAATCAGTTTGTCACATATCTCCACATATAGGACTTCCTACTGCTGTGTGTAAGTCATTCAAAAGCTTAATTCTTACCCACTTCTTTAAAACATTTTGGGATTCTCAGCTCAAAGGCATTGCATAATTGCAAAGCATTACTGTGTTTATGCTGCTACCCTCAGGATATAAAACACAAGAAATTTTTGTGGCCTATGATTTCACTGTATATACTGGTCTGCCTTAACTGTTTCTAACATTGTTTTCAGCTGTATGAACAGTTGTATTTTTTTTGAAGATGAAAACTGCTAAATATTTTATTTTGAGGGACCTTATTCATTTTGAGATTGCCATTTTCCTTTGCAGTCTTCTAGAGGCTTGTATATTGGAGCTTCTGCACAATTGGCTCAAGTTATGCTCCATAAATATTCAACAAATTTGCCCCTCCAGTAAAACCACGTTGATGATCTGCTTTCATGAGTTGTTAATCACATTCCACCCCTGCTGTGAGGGCTTGAATCAGCCATTCAGTAGAGACAGGGTTAGTTTACAGATCCGGGGGTGGAGGCTGGTGAGCAGAAGGGTCAACAAGGGGCGTTTATCCAGCAGTGGAATAGCCAACATGGATTGCATCATTCTGCAACAGAAGGAGAAGAAAGTCACATGAGCTTTGCAAGCAGTCTTTCAGGGAAGACAGGCACTAATGATCCAAACTGCAAAGATTACCTTTGCTTTGTCACTTCAGTAAAGAGTGTGTGCATAGAAAGCAAAAGGCCTGGGTTTATTAACAGAATTTAAAAGCTTTTTTTCCATATTTTAGGTGAAGAAATGACTCACTGGTCTCTCTGGGATCTGACATTGTTTTCACATAGCCCTTCAATTTTAGTTAGTGGTTAAAGAATGAAAATGAATATCGTGGGCAGGAAAGAGCTGATGAAGCATACTAGATGTACGAAGCTGGGTCAGTATGAACACTGAAGAATAACTTCTACTCGAGTGGGTTTACATGAATATTGTCAATCAGCATCAGGTTTAGGTTCAAGCAAACCCTGAGCAGGGGCAACCACAAAGTCCTTCATTCCAGCCTGCTAAGGTTTCTCATCCTCTCTTTTGATAATCTTTTCTGACATTTCTAAAAAGAAATGTGGCTCTCCATTTTCTGTGATTCACAGGTTCCTCCAGTCTGAGGAATTGCTATACTAAGGAATACTTTTGCTGAGGAATTATCTGATAGATCACCTACCATTATCTGTTTCAATCTTCATAAAGAGCTTTAGTGGATCACTTTTAATTGCTTCTCTGCTTAGTAGGACCAGAGAAATTAAAGTAGCAATTTCCTTCATTCTTTCTTTTTTAAGTGGTTTCCTCCTGATCAGGTCTATTAAAAAAATATGTTTCTTTGGTCTACGTGAAACAATAATCCTACTCTTCCTAGCACACTGCTGCTGCCAGGCTACAGTCTCCAAACACTATGATGCTATCTAGTGTTTGGATAAAATATCTGTCAAATATAGTCAGCCATTTGTCAAGTAGTATTTCAAAGAATTTTGTGTCACCCATTTAATTCAGGCACAGGACAGGGACCCATGTAACTCTAGATCAGAGTGCAAATAGTTGGTGCTTTTCACTGTATGTTGTGACCTGTAACGGAATCACCAGTCATTACACATACTTTTGTTGCTTTGCCTAACTAACAAAACTGATCTTCATGATTGCTATATGTATACTGAGACTCTGTGAGGAATGAATTCCAGAACCACCCTGAGAGAGACAGACACCCCTTGCAGAAGTGTCTTCCTACACAGGAAGGTAACAAGTAGAACCTAGCACTGTCTCTGACCACGAGCTTGCTTTCCCCTAAACTTTTACCAAGGTTCAGCTCAAAACCAAAAAATCTCTTGTGATTCAGCAAGACTCGTGAAAGACTGAGCTTGTCAGGGACTTAGCAGTCACTACAGGCTGTGCAACAATATTTAAGGGTAAGTAGGACTACGAAAAATGAGTGCTAGCCATTCAGCCAGTGAAACAAGCACGTGCATTGGTTTAGATAAATGCATTCAAACCAGTTGATTGATTTGTGAAAAATAATATTAGGTGGTTTTTCTAGTTGAATTTTCTGCTAAATGAAGTAACTACCTAGAATGGATGGGGGAGAGGTGTTTTAAAAGTATTTACTGAGTATTTTTATGCACAACTGCAGAAACTTTGTTTCTATTTTGTGACAGAAGAAGACACTACTACATAGAAAAATTTAGATATTGCAGACATAATTCACCATTAATTTTCCAGAAATATTTTGCAAAGGCTGCTTAAAAAAAGCCCAAAAAACCACAAAGCTGGATTTAAATAGTTATTGGATCCAGCAAAGAGTTTGGGGAAAGTACTACAGAAGAAATAAATAAAAACAAAGCATGAATATTTTGTTTGCAATTTTCCAATATTCACCAATGCAGTGTTCTACAAACTGTACATTCCAAGGCTACATTTTTGAAGTATTTTTCTCTGACAATGGTTTAAGCAAATTAATTAATTTTTTTATGCTGAACCCAATTTAACAAATCATAGCTCCTACCTAGTTAATTCACTGACAGCAAAAGTTCCCTCTTTCAATAATATGACCCCCTTCTGAATCCATAGCAATGCCTGTTGCCTTACAGAAACCACTGCCACCCCTGCCAAATGCAGCCAGTGGTAACAGATACAGCCAGCTATAATTTCTGTATTCAGACAAAAA
Organism: Cichladusa arquata; assembly: GCA_026413545.1. NCBI lineage: Eukaryota > Metazoa > Chordata > Aves > Passeriformes > Muscicapidae > Cichladusa > Cichladusa arquata. The sequence continues at coordinate 38,068,994 of JAOTQP010001652.1, read as the reverse complement.
ATCCACTATTTAATGTAGGATTTAAGGATTTGTTTGAGTAAGTCAAGTTTACTTGTTTGTGGGGGCTGCTTTGCTTCCTTCTCCTGTCTGAAGCACTATGCTAGGCATCCAAGTGGAATGCTCCTTTGGCTGCTCCTTAGCCTGACTGAGAGCATGGGCTGCATTTTCACTGCTGTGGGCTCCTATGGAAGCAATGCATTCAGTAAAATACTCCTGTGTTCACTGTCCTTTACTGCATTCCCTGAACTTCCTCTTCTGCAGCTTCAAAGGCAAGTCACATTCTCCCAGCAAGGTTCAGACTTGTGTTGAACACAGTAAAGCAAAAGATATGATCCCAAAGATATGGGGAAAAAGAAAGATATTATCTCAAACATATAGAACAAAGGTTATGACCCCAAAAATCCCAGCAATTTACAGGGCCAAGCTCACTCCCATGAGGAGAGGGTAACTCAGGAGTAGCTTCCAGTACTTGCCTTCTTCCTGGGGGGTTAACCAATGTGTTGAGCCTCCTGGTTGATTCTACAGCAAAGTCATACCTACAAATACTTCTTTTAAAACACTGAACTCGAGTAACTTTGTAATATGAGAGTCAGCAGGTCTGGTGCATTAGTTTTAGAATACCTGGTCTGGGGCAATAGAGAATGGATGTGTAGAAAGAGGAAAAGGTGTGCATTTCAGGTTTTGTGTAGTTTGCCAGATAATATGATTTACAAATTTTTTCGAGTGTGAATGGGTCTATCTGCTTCTGCAAGGGCCTATTATTCATTAAATTAGTGGTCTGTAAAGAGCTTCAGCTGTGAGCACACCTGAATCAAATTTGGTCCTAGGTCCTTTTGTGTTGTATCAGACAGGAGTACACACTAGCCTAAACCAGAATTTTTCTAAGATTTCCTCTTGGTGTACCATTGTCCTTTACTAAATGAAACAAAGCAGAAAACGAGGTGCCCCAGAACCTCCCAGGATTCAAGTGTTTGCTGTCTTTTTCTGATTGCATGAGACAAGTGCTTATACCTGTTGCTCAGCCTGCCATGTATTCTGCTTTCATTTGGAGAGTTTCTGATGGGGTTATACCTTGGCCTAATATGCAGCTGGGAATGTTTGTAAAACCTTGCTGGGAAAAAAAAATTACAATAGTACACTAGAAAAGCTCTGCTGTAAAATGATGGTACTATATTTCCTGGCAAGATAGTGATTGTATTATAAAACCTGCATAATGATATTCAGCCTGCATCAAGAATGCATAATGCAAAAACATTATAAGGAGTGAGAGAAACTGGAATTTTCCTTATAGCTTGCAAAATTCTTTTCAAGTCCTAACTTAGCTACTAGAAGTGTTTGCAAATTGCACTGCCTTTAAATGCTGCTATTTAAATCAATAAGTTTAACATTGCCAACTTCCACGCAAAATGAATAGCATGCAACTAAAACAAGTAAGATTATTTTTATAACTTAAAAAGAGGCATAAGCTTCGGTTCAGGTTTAGCACTTGAAATGCTAAAAAAAATACCAACAATATTCAAAAACTAAGTACAAAAAAGTACAGAAATTCTGGGGGGAAAAAAAGAAAAATATTTTCCTTGTTGTGTTATGTTTACTGTGTACTATGTACAGATGGCAATGCTTTCGAGAACACTCATGTCTTGTTTGATATCCACTACATTTGTGTTTGTAGGGGGATTTTTGTATATATTATCAACCTACTTTGTATTTAAGAGAAGCCTTTTTGAACTCAATTCTACCTAATAATGTCTCTCAAGAGATTTTAATTGAGGGATGATTGTGCTTTGTATACATACAGATTATACCTTCTAATAGCCCTCTGAATTAAATAAAATTGACATTTAATTTCTAAAATCTCCCATTTATTTACTGGTGGAATAGTTTTTGTTTCTTGCACTAAAAAAGGATGTTCTTTTATCTGCTTATAGGCACTAAAGCTGTCAGTGTGGTGAAAACTGCACTATGTTGGAGCTTCACTGAGCATCTTTTTCTCTGTTTTCATTTCTGTCAGCTGCAATATGAGGCTGTGAGTCTTTTCCAGCTCTGAAAAATACACAATATTTTGTTCAACACTTAGTCATTCTGATTAAACAACTTTTTTCAGTTTTGGATAATTAGATTATTGCAACGCAGTAATATTGTATTGTCTAAGGAGTGACATTTTTCTAAACTGTTTTTTTTCATATATTTATGAAATATTTTTAAGATTTCTGCAGTTGCATTGAGAAAAAAAGCTATTGCATTCCTTGCAGTTTATCTTGTCTGGATCTCTAAAACTCCTTGCCCCTTTTTACAGCGTGTAGAACTCTTTCATATGTGTAGAATATAGTTTATACTGGAAGTAGAAGCAATTACAAAGAAATATTTCTATTTTTTGGCTATCATTGTTGAAGTTCTTGACATCACAGAAAGAGGTTATAGATATTAGCAACGAAAACAGACATTTTTTCCTCTTGTTTTTTCCTATGCAGCCACTTTTAGTGGCTCCTAAAATATTCATGATTCCCGCACAAAATGCAAACTCTAAGAGGGACGATTTTCTGATTGCTTAATCACATGAACTAGACAAACACTTAGATTGTATCAATTCTTCAAGAAAGATGTCTTTATAATTAAAACAGCAGCTCTCTTTTTTTAAGACTTTAAGTCTTGTAGATTACCATTTGAAAACTACCGTTCTCAAAGGCCAATTAAAATTGCACTATTCCTGCATTTCAGAGCTAAGATAATACCACAGCTAATGTAAAACTGCTTCTTAAAACCTCAAAAGGTCCCTTTAAAGCAAAGATTCAGTGCCTAAACACGTTTCCTCAGAAAAAACTTCTGCCTTCTGGCAAAGAAATGTAATGAAGGAATTGCATACATTACATACCAGGTAGCGAGCTACTTTATGAATGCTTTCTTCTTTTCATTTCATTTCAAGTTACATGCAACTTAATTTTATGCACAGATCTTGACTGGTTTTCTTTCTAAAACTATAATCATACTGCAGGTTTATCTAAAGGTGAGATTTCTTTTTTGCTAAAAATTTATATAACAGCCTTGGATATTAAGATTTGGGATATCTGCTTCTCTCTTTGGGTTCCTATTAATAAAACTAAAACTGAATAATCACTTACAACTTGAAAATAACAAGACCTAAAACATAACTCATAGGTCAAGAGTTGACAAGTAACTTTAATGTAGAACAGTTTTCTGCAAAAAGATACAAGACCTAAATATGCATTAAGTGCTGTTCCCATTAGATTAAGCAGCTACACAGGTCATCAGGCAGCAACATACAAAGAAAAACTGACACTGATTTTCCATTTGGTTGTCTTTTACTGCCTACCTGCAGCAACCTATTACAAATCTATGATTAAATAAACTGGTGGTGGTGACCTTTGGCACACATCACACTGCGATGGTTTGTGCAACTCAACGAAACAGTTCACAGGCACAGCTCCCAGGAATGGCTATCCCAGCTCCTGCTGTGGAAGTTCTGGGGTACTTTGCATCCCTAAGGCTGCACAGCTGTGCAGTGTGACCTACTGCAAATCACCAGCAGGTTCCTCTTCTCTCCAGACCCCTCTTTCCTGCCTGTGCTTCAACCTTCCTCTCTGCACTGCTTCCAGTTCCAACACTGGTCACACTTGTCTTAGCTCTTGCCTCTGCTGCACACCTACTTGGAAAGCTGTACTAGCACCACATCCAAACTGTTGAACTTCTCAAAAGCTCTTTTATCCCAAAGTCTTGGCGGCTTTGATATTCTGTATTCGAAATCACGGCCAATCAGATAAAAATATAGTGTTTGTATTTATTTTTAAGATGATTCACAGGGACACCATGGGTGTGAAATTTCACTTTAAGAAAAAAGAAATTTTCACTTGTATTCTTTTTGAAGGCTGTCATTAAAGAGCTCAAGAATCTTAAGAAGTAGAATTAGCTAAGCTTAAGAACAGACAAGATGGAAGAAAATTTCTCTCTCCATGATATTATTTCGGAGAGTAGTCCAATTTTTATCACACTAGAGGTTTTTCTCATAGCACATTTTTTTCTGCAAGTAGTTTTCCCTTAAGTTTTATACTTAGCACAGCTGAATCATACCTAGCAGAGCTGAATCAGAATCTCTGACACGGGGGAAGTGATCACGATCCTAGAAACGTGTATGAACCTCTGTAGCATGCAACACACTGCTTGTGACTGCTACAGACTCATAAAAGACACATTACCAGTCAGTATTTTGAAGCCTGACTCACAAATATCCTAATATTCTATCAAAATTAATGACAGTTTGAAACAGATTATTTTGTAATCCTAATGTACTGCAAAGTAGTGTTATAGTCTCACAGGCTTTTTCTCCTTCTATTTCATGTTTCACTTCTGCTCTTAGTCCCATTCTTCCTCTTTATTATATTTTTTATTTGCAAAACGTATTTTCTGTGTTAAAATTATTCTTTTTTTGTGTCTGCTCCAATTTTCACCTTCCCTCTATTTCCTCTTCCCATATCTCTTTTAAGAGTTATGTTAGTTGGTTATCAGACAACACCACTTCTCCCATCAGCATCACCTCTGCTACACTAAGATTGAGCCACAGAAAGCAGTGTTCTTTTTAATAATCCTTGACATGTACTTTATAAATTTTACTCATTCCTATGAAGATTTCCCAGAGTTTTGATAAAAAGATTGCATGTAATATATAAATACTAAATAATCAAATAATCCATAATTTAGTTACAGCCTGTCTCAAAATTCAGAAAATTTTTGTTACCTGGAGTTAGAAGGTCAATTTTTTTCCAGACAAACATTTAGACTACCAGCTTCCACCTTCCCTGTATCCAAGCTAGTTCCTCTCCAAAGCAGGCATTCAAAGCAGTGACCTCATGGGTAGGAAATACAGGATATTATTCTGCAGAGGAGTGGCTGTTCAGTAAGGAAGACTTCAACCTCTTAGCTGTCGAGGGCTGCCCTGCCTCCTATCAGATTATACTGTCAGTCTCAAGAAGTTGCTGTGTTTCACCACACAGAGATCTACTTCCTTACTGGGTTTTCCCAGCCAAATGAATTACCAAAGAGACAAAAATAGAAACCATATTCACAAAATAAGTGGAAGGTTACAGTTTGGTCTAATCTTATTCCCTGCATGTTTTATGTTGCAGGCATCTCATCCCATCTGCCAAACTGTCCTCTGTTGAAGAAAAACCAATGATCCCAGGTACCTGCACAGGCGCCTCAGGTCCTTCATGAGCAAAATACTCACAGAAAGTTTCTGCATCTTATGAAAGACAAATGTGCATCATTCATCAAAAAATACTTGCTTTGGCTAAATAAGATTGCTAATGATAATTCGACCTGAGTACATGATGGGTTGATTTGTAGAGGGCATAAACTGACAGGGCACTCATCAGTAAGTCAGGAAACTGAGATTCACATCACTACTCAAACTCAGTCACCTCCCAAGTCCTGAGCAGGTTGCAAAATCTTTCATTTTATACCTGAAAGGTACACTGAAAAAGTGATTTCTCTACTTCATGTGACAATTCAGTGGGTGAAGATATTAAGCCATTACAATGTGCACACTTGCTGCAGTGCTTTGTAAACATC
>JAOTQP010001652.1:38029037-38063311 GCA_026413545.1 Cichladusa arquata | reverse complement strand
GCAGTGCTTTGTAAACATCATAGCTATCCAGTGCATTTAGGAAAGTTTGTATGCAAGACACATATTTGGTAACAATGACATTCAAATAGATTTTTATTTTTCCGAAGCATCCTTAATAATAGGCACATATTACTGTCAGTGGCATTTAACTACACTTTAGTTGCTTTTCTTCATAAAACAACATTTTTAAAAGGCTTGGGGTTTATGCAATATTTCATATACATATATTTTAAAATATGTATTTTGACAAATACATCATTTGCTATAACTGCCTAAAAATATCTTCCTTCCTGAAAAATCTTTCATTTTAATATATTCTTGATAGTTCTTTACTGGCTTATTATTTTAAAGTATTACAGCCTTATGTCTTTCTCCTTTTTTTAATACTTTGGATTTTTTATTCAACTTTAATATTCCTCTAAGCTCAGATTTATTAATTATATTAATTATGGAACACACCATTAGATACTATAATAAATGCAATATATATTTCCAGGGACCAACTGAAAAGTAGTGCTCATCAAAACATTATCACAGACGGTCCTTGTTCTCAGTAGTTTTCATCAGATTGGTCAGATAAACATGAAAACAGAAAGTATGATATAGAAGTAGACGAACCATCACACTATTAATTTCAACCTTGTTCATAAAGAATGCAGACATATATATGCAGTCAGTTGTAAGAACGGAGGTTTACTGAAGAGCAAATAAATTAAGTAGAAGGAAATGTGAGCACAGGGAAGTGAACAGGGAAGACAAAGAGAGAAATGACAGGCATAAGGAGGGGAGAAGGTAGGACAAATTACCAGTCCCTTGGAGACCAGACCAAATAACACAAACACCAGTCAATAAAGATTCCCAGAGATCTGATGCCTTTTCACACAGGGATAGTAGTATTTCATCTGATGTAAGAAATCCTCATTCAGTCAAACAGAATCCTTTATCAACGTATGCACTTTCCTTCTTGGCTTGATAGATCACACAAACTCCATAGAAGATGGTAACAGAATGCTTAAACAGCAGCAACCTGTGAGCAGGGCTGTTAGAACTCTTCTCTAGTACAGACAACATATTGCCAAGCAATGCCAAGGGGATGCAGCACAGTTTTGTGAACTGGCTGGAATCTCTGACTTCTGTCCTGATTCCAGCTGTTTGAGTAGCACGAAAAAATGTTGTCCCTGGTAGCAATCTGGAGAATCTGAGAGATTTGTTCCACCTGCCCCATTCCCCATCTCAGTGGAGTAGGTTCACTGGCCGTGAGCCATTACCTGGCCTTTGTCAATCCCAGATAAGTCTGAGACTTAAAGACAGATGCTTTCCCCTTTCTCAAATCCTGCATCAGCTTTTGGCTGTGCCCAAGCAGCTGGCTTTCTGACTTTAATACTACTTAAAAGACATCTGTTTTCTAAGGCTTATCTGGTTCAGTAGAAGTTTTGTTGGTTTTATATTGATACCAAGTAGAGCACCCTGGGACATCTTTCATGTTGTGAAACAGTCATTTGTATTTGCAACTGCAACCTCTGTGCAGAGATCAGTATCTGCTGTATTTTGCCCTCTTAATTCACAAAATATGAATTTAGAATGCAATCTTCTATTACCTATTCCTCATAACAAATCAATGTTCCTATGTAATATCAGTCTCCCTTATTCAGGCTTAAAATCTGTGCTTTTGTTGGCTTTTTTTCCTTCCAGTCAAATAGATAAAACTCTGAAGTTGCTTTATTAGGAGGATATAACATAGACTGGAACAGCAATCCAGGCTTTTCTTTGGTTCAACTATCTTTTTCTGTAATAAGCAAATAGAATACAATATATCCAATAGCAAGCTGGATTTAAATTTCAAAGCAAGGACCCTAACTGATCAGATAAAAAATTTGCAACTATCTCCAAATTTCAGGGAAAACTAAAGCTATTATCAAAGCACTAGAAAGTTATTAATTCCTCCTTAATACCCTAGAGGTGTATAAATTGTTCAAGCTACAGATCATAAACATTTTACAATTTGAAGAAATATCAGATTATCCTGATTTATGTAATTTTTGCTTCTTTTTATTTTAAAGGCTACTGTAACTTATTTTCTTGGATATCATATTTATTTTCTGGTTAAATGAGTACTAAAAATGGACATGGAAAAATAAATTTTAGGAAGCATGAAATAACAGTAAAGGCCACTTGAGTCTGGCTTTGAAAAATGTGTGACAACTTACTGAAATCCTTGCCACTATGCTTTTCTATGACGGCCAGAGTATTCCATTCCTTGGTGCTTGATACATATGATATGTATCAATACGATAAGAAAGCAAATTTGTTGGACACAGACTTCTTTGAAGACATTAGATAGCATCAATCAGATAAAATGCTTCTATGATCAGTAGGAAACTCCTGAGGCCACATTTCGCAGACTGTAGATGATTCTGGGGCTGAACTGTCAGGTAACCATTTTCCCTCACAGCTGCAGCAATTAATACCTGCTATTAATAAAAGACAGCCATCCCAAGCAGAGTTTATCACTAATTTTCTCTCTGTTTCTTCTAATTTAGTCTATTATTATCCTAAATGCTGGAATAGTGTTTAGCTTCTCCAGCACCTTTCACAGAACATTTGTAATTCACAAAGGACAGAGTCCACAAACACAAATTTGGGTCTGTATCCTGAAATTAAACCATCAAGAGGTTTTGTTGAAAAATAATTCCACTGAAAACAGTAGATCCATGCTACTTTGCCTAGTCTTTCTGGGCCACTTTGGGTGATATTCTTGTCACCTAACTTCAGGCATTTAAAAATTATTTTACTAGATTCCTTCCTTGTGCAACTAAGTAGCTGAGAACTGCACTTTGGAGGAACTAGTCTCTCTCAAATGACTCAAATAACACGACACCGACTTTGACTACATGCTGATTCAACCACATAAAATTACATGAGATTATCTACTAGATCACAAATATAGACCATGTATAATTGTTACCCACTTGATGGATAGATTAGTTGAGATTGATCTCACTACTAGAATCCATTAGTGGATTCTGCTACAGTTAATATATCATCAATATAGAATATATATATGTCTTACTCATTTGATGGAAAGATTTCCTGTAGATGCTTTGCCAAAAAAAAAAAAAAAAGAAAAAAGAAAAAAGAAAAAAAAGGTGCCCTGCAATAAGACAACAAAAGGGTCCCTTGATTAAGTCAGTTTTGTCAGGGAAATTTCTTGCCAGAAAGTTTATTTGAACAGCACAATGTGAAGTCTTTCACAGAATGGCTGCTTCATCTAGCTGACACAGGGAGGCTTTTAGAGAGAGGAAAATGCTTCAAGAAAGATCAAGATCAACTGCAAAAATATATTCCCTTTATGCATGTATATGTTTGTTTGTCACATTTTGGTCTTTTTTGTTTTTTAACATGCGTGGCTTGTTGAAAATGCTATTTTCTGAGTTTCATGATAAGTAAAACACTGTATTCAATTACATGACAGAATCAAAGAAGGGTTTCAATTGATTTAATTTATTTATATCTCTCTTAATCCTATTTCATCCATTCAGTTTTATCACGTTTCAGTCTCTGCTGCTGTCTGTTATCACTCCAGCCCTGAATCTCCCACTGTCTGCTTATAACCACCGTAGTCTTTTTATTTCTGGCACTTAGCTGATCCTATCCTTCAAAAATTTTACCCCCCACTGAATGTAATCTGACCACTTACCTTTTATATATCTGTTCCTTTACACCATTGTCTCCTTTTACCAGGATATTGAATATCTTGTGTTTGCCTCTTCACTTTGACTATATGCTTCCTGCTTTCTGTGGACTGAAGTAGGCTCAAGGTAGACAAATAATGAGTAATCTGTGCACCATTTTCAGTGTTTGCTTTAGATATGGTATTATCTGATAACAAATAGAGTGACATTTATTGGGGTTTTTTACTCACAGGTTTTTCTGTTGTCTCATGGAGATAGCTGTCTTCATGACAGAGTAGTAACTTGTCACTGTGCCATCCCAGGACTCGATATCAAAACCTTGCAGAAATCAGCTTTCAGAGCAGCCTGAATCTGATATCAGGTACATTTGGATAGGTCACAGATTACTTCATCTAACCTGATGCTGCTACTGGCAAGTTCAAAATGATGCTGTGCTACACCCTCCTGAATGGCCATGCTGTGTGCACAAAACCTTTGTCCTTTTCACTTGCAAACATCAGAATGCTCTGGAGGAAAAAAAAAAAAAAAAAAACCAAAAACAAGCATAGATAGCAAACTATGTACTGTTGGTATGGTCCAGAAAGAACGGGAAAATAGAGAACTGGCCATTGGTCCCATGCAAAAAATGCATCAGGCCAAAAGGAACAGAGAGTAATATTTTTGGGTTTTTATCATTAGGTGAAAATGTGATTTCATTTAACAGTTCTAGGATCAGATATAAGAGTAATTTAAGAAGAAAAATGTGACTCATAATTTCTTACAAAACTTCAGCATAGATTCAGAAAACAAAAGGCATTTTCCGTGCAATTATTACCGCATTCCTCAGCGAAATTCTCCCTCAGGAATTTTCATTTTTGGAAGGAACACAGTTAAGATGATATTTACATAAAGAAAAGATAACTTTCCAGAGCTATTTTGCAGGAATTATCCAACTGTCCTGATGTAACTAAAATGTTTGGAAAGCACTGAAATAAGTGATTCTAGACCTGTCTTCTTGGAAAGATTTAGAATTCGAAAATTATGCACCTGAAGTCTTTAACCAGTGAAGTGCCCCTCTGCCTGGTTTTAGAGAATTCTTTTAGTCTGTCTTCTCTCTCTTCTGTCTTTCTCCTAAGGGCAGGTTGCAATGTCAGGACAAGGAAAACAACATTATTCAGAATAGTCAATTAAGTCTTAATTGTTAAATATGATAAACTGAACAATCTCAAAATATAGATATTTCAAAGTAGGTTAAAATTAAGCTAATGGAGCACATGATGACTAATGGAGAAAATAAAGGTCAGCTAGGTCCAGATGGTTCACTCACAAATATGTGTCCTTACAGCTCTAAGAGCACAGGAAAGATCATCTGCATAAATAAGCTGAACAATAGATTGACAGGTGCAGTACAAATTTAGGTTCTTATGTTCATTCATTTTGCTAAAGCTTGGAAAGCAGTTGTTATTGAGGAAACTCAGTCAGTGAATTACTGTAACCATATGTAATAGATATGAGCAGAGTGCATCACAGCAGGTATTATTTGCATGAAGTCTCCACACCACAATTTCCTCTTTAAGATGTGAAGAGGAGTGTCTCAGGGTATTTAATCAAATATTTTCACATTTTATACCAATTACCCATACATTTTAGGCACACAATCAAACACTCTACTACTTGATCATTATAATTATTGTACATTCCATGTCTCTGAAACATGCCAGATTTGTAATTGGAAGGAAGAAAATTATCTTGAGACGTGCTCTAACAAAACAATGAAAATAACTTAGGAACAATGCCCTTTTTGTTCTGCCTATAGTATTTTCCTGCTGTCTATACAAAAGTACAATAAACATGTAATCTAAATTAGAAGAAAAAAATTCCTGCTATCTAGATACCTTAAAATCCAAAAAGAAAATTTGCCATGCAAAACATCTTTATACGCAACCGAATCCACTTCCAAGTTTACTCTTAATCTTCAGCATAAACCTACCCTCCATCCTTTTGTGCAGTAATCTCTCTGAAAACAATCCTACTAAGGGGCAAAAGCATGACAAGAGTGAGGTAACTAGTCCACAATGCAGTTTGGAAATCAAGTCTTAACAGTATAAAAAATAAAAAAAATCCTCACTCCACTGGCATACAAAATACCAAGCTGAGTCACATTTTAAAACTTGAATTCCAGAGATGCCTACAATTGACATAGCTGAGCAGTTCACAATGCTTGGCTCACACCTTGCTTATACAGCTAGATTAGGATCCAAAATTATGTCATTTCCTGCATATGTTCTCCAAGGAATCTACTTGAGAGACATTGTCAGAACATATCTACTACACATTCAGCTTTCAAGTTCATCTCAGCAAGCAACTGCATCTTTTAAAACATGGCATTTCTTCATCATGAAGGGTTGTGAAATGGTAACAGAGTTGATTGCTTAGCCAGTTTCATAGGTGTGGGGTTTTGTTTTTATTTATACGAATATGATTAGAAAAGGGATAGGAAATGATGGAAAAACACTGGAGTAATTTAGTGCCTAGCACAGTTTCTGAAGAGGCCTTTCTCCTTTAGCAGGTTTTAGAAATGTTCCAGTTCTTTAAGGAATCAGTCACCCCTGCCTCCAGATCATTTACTTTTAAAGTCTAGTGCCTGGTCTAGCAGAGTACAGTATCATGTTCTCTCTCAGACCCATGATAATGTCTGGAAATTTTTTTAATAAATGGTGCAGGCTTAAATTTGTTAAGTCAATAAGGAAGTATTAAACCAAGATTTCTGTATTTCTAGCAATGCACTGACCATAAAGTTCTTCATAGAACTGTATTTCTTTAAGACTCAGGCACTTGTCTTCAGGAGAGGCGTCAGCTTGACTCAGGGACAGGATTAATAACTCAGACACCTACCCAGCTGTTTAACACTCAGCAGCCACACGCACAGCATGTTATTCTAAATGTCACTCTTACCTTACCTGGCAATTGCCTGTGATCTTAGGTGTCTAATATAGAATCCTTGCTTGGGAATAAGGCCATAATAGAGCCAAGTAGTGCATTTATCTGAATTGATCTTTTAATATTCATTACTTTGATCTTTCAATGTTTGCAAAACAATTTGCAAGTTGCTTTCTTTGCTAGTATTAATTAAATGTTATTTTCTTAGCAACAGGTTCGTTTTCTTGGTGCTGTTCTTAGAAACCTGCATGTCTGGTTTCCTGCAGCAGTAGAGGCTTGTATGGGTCATGCACAAGGTGCATAAGTATTTTCAGCATTATTATAATCTTACTAAGGAATTTCCTGTTTTTTAAAAGGTTATATATTTTCCCAGTGGTTGTCCTGGAAAGCATGAAATTGTCTTACCTATAGCTGTCATTCAAAAAATGTCATATTCATTATTCATTTTAATATAATTTATGTGACTTGTGGAAGATATGTGCTATGCTGATAATTCACACATACAACTCTTCAGTGCAAAACTGGAACAAAACACCACTTTCCTATAAACTACATACACACAATACAATTGGGAACTGAATTGGATGCAGAGGTAACAAAATCAGTTGCTCAACATCCTCCAAGCTTCTGTTGTTATTACCCGAAAGGGTGTACCACAGTCAAGAATATGAAAAACCTATTCCCCCCCAGACAAAGCATATGGGCTCCAGCCTTGCTGAAAATTGCTTTTTACTCACTGTTATGGAGTTTCATAACTCCAAATAATTCCACGTGCATAATAATATTTTGGATCATAATGATGATTATTTTGTTTATACTAATATTTTTATCACTTCTGATGCAGAATAGTAGAGTTTGCCTATGCAAAAAGCTATTTTAGGAACATTTCTTGTTAGGCTACTTCAGTAATCTAAACACTAATTAGATATATTTTATTACTTCTGCTTCCTATTGTTCAAGTTACTGATATGTCCTTCACTAGAAGTGAAACCTTGAAAAATCATTGACTTTGTGGCACTACAACCATAGCAGTGGGAGAGTTGTGCCTCTATAGTTACTCATGCAATATTTGTTTAACTAATGGCTTAAGGGTGGTTTGTTACTCATCAGCCTTTTCTGCTGGTGAGAACCAGGCTGTTTGCATGTCATCCTCCATATCAACCTGTACACAGTAGCTGCTACAAGTTTCGAACATTTTTGGTTGCAGTATTTCTGCAGCATTCAGACTCCCACTTCTGAATTAAAAGACGAAAAAATCAAAAGGTTTCCTCCAAAAAAAGTGCTTCCAACAGTTTAGGAAAGGTGAGAAATAAAGGGACTGCAAATGCTGAAAGAAAGGGAGTGGAGAGACTGGGGTATGGAACCTCTTTTTGTGTAGATTTGTATTACTTGTTCCACAGGGCTGCAGCTGTAATGGAAGTGAGTCAACATCAAAGCCAAATTGCAAGTCACTTCAATAAAAACTAATGAAAGATGTGATTATACCTCTGTTTCTGATGTGTACCTGTCCTATGCTTGATTCTGCTGAAAATTCATATCCCAGAAACTTCTATGTGAATATTTTGTAGGAATTAAAGTTCTTTCTGTTTCACAGTTTTGAAAAGCTCCAACCAGATCCATTTGAGATTCTTCTCTGGCTGGGAAGATCCCTACCACCAACTTGTTCAGAGTGATTCTATGTTCTGAAGAGACCTGGTGCCCCTGTTCCAGGCCTTAATTTTCCAGCTCAGCAAGGCAGATGAATCTGTTGCAAGCTGTTCAGTTGGGTAGTTAGTTTGCTATTAACTTTTGTGGCTCCATTCCTTTTTTCTTAAATGGAAGCCAATCAATTCTTTATTGTATTCCCAAGTGTATGAGCCACATTAATTATTCACTGTTGTCCATGGACAGGGATACACATGAAACACATAGTGTAAAAAAAACCCACCCATAGGAAAACTTGGCTCATTTATACCCCAACATGCAAGAAGGAGCAATGTATTTGAACAATACATGATGTGGAAGTTTTGGACAAAATCACCAAGTTATTGTTCTCTGTAACTAAAACATTATTTCTGCTCTTATTTTTGCTTGAATTGCTGGATAAAAACATTTTGAATGCATTGTATGAGGTCATTTCAAGAGGAAACCTCTTTCTTCTCTTCTATAGAGTGTGGCTCTCAATGGCTCATTTTACACTTCTTATGTAACATAAGTACAAATCATAAAAAAAGAACAGAATATAAATTTAAAGGAAACTATTTTCCTGTAGCTTGTCTTCATTAGCATTGTCACAACAATAAAGAAGTTATTTCTCTTTTATCTGACTTGCCCTCCTTTTCACTTTCTTTTCACAGCTTCTTTTTAAATTTAGAAACAATCGGTCCACATATCCTCACAACAAGTAATATTTCTGGATTTTTTTCTGTCTATGTAATATAGTACAGTTATGGAAGGTATATGGGGAGCCAAGTTCCTCTGGCTTTGCTCTGTGCCATTTCACAAGGCATACTGCTCTTACAAGAGGTGCTTTGTCAAAACATGTCTTAAAGGACTAAATTATCTTCTCATTGTTCAACAGGTATAACAGGATTCAAATTTCTTCTCAGAAGTAAAAACTGTTCTCATCTATTACTTCGTGTCACGAACCAGAACTTAGAAAATGACAGCCTTAGAAAAAAAAGCTTCATAATTAAAACTGCCGTCTCAAAAACATAATATTATCACAACATCTCCAATTAGATTTTCAGCAAATTGAAACTGATAAAGTAAACAGATTGTATGACAGTGATTAGCAAAGCACGGAGCAGAATTTAGTCATTTAGTTGAATATATGTGAATCATTGAAGGTAAAACCTCAGATATTTAACCAGAAAAACATTATGTCAAGTGTAGTTATGAACAACATCTCTTCAGTGTATTTTGAGCAAGTGTGAAAACAAACAATAATATTCATATATGGAAACTCTTATTGAGAGCAGGTTAATAGAACATTGTCACTGGGGTTTTTGTCTTTAAATAATTACAAATAAATGTAATTAATTAAAATAAACATTGTTCATTTATTTTTAAAAAAACAACAAAACAGCTAAATTTTCCTTTGGAATGTACAGCTAAGTTCTGGCAATAATAAAATTGCAGAATATTGCAAGCTATTGCATTATTAATCCCCATATAACCATTTAAATATTGTGGTCATAATTGCTTTAATAATGTTTTCCCATACTGCCTTAATGGTTTGCAATAGTTCAGTTTTCCTGGACACTCTAATCTACCATGCAAGTAAAGGGGACAGAAATTTGTACAACCAATGCAAGACTGAACCTTTGCAAAATAACCCAAAATGCATTCACTACATGCTAATTGTAGTTGATGCCATCATACTAATTTCTAAGTTGTGTTTAGCAGCAGGATTACTGAGCAAACCTCAACTGTTCCGTTTCCAGTCCTACCCTGTGGGCACTTCCAAGCATTCTTTCCAGAAATGAGAACAGGCTGAGCCCCCATTTTGTGCAGTACAGGAGTTTCTGTGCTCTAGAAAGTATTAGGACTTCCAACGAGATATTTCTGTCAAATAATGCCTAGAAAGTGAGAGAAAATCTATTGGTCAGTTGTTCTGTTCACTCACCAAGTGTGAAGAACAATGCCTCTAAAAGGACTTTTTCTTTTCTCCTGGACACAACTGAAAACCTCTCGGTGCTGAGCAGCCTAAGAGTTGAGTGTGGAAAAAGATTAATGCAAACATCCTCAAAAGTCCTAGTCCCTGCATTAAAATACTATGAACTTTCCAGTTCTTCTCAGGCAATATGCCATCTGCAGAAAAGTTTGACACCATTTTTACTTTATTTATCTTTTCTTCATAAAAACATGATTTGTAGAAAGGGGGGAAAGGATTCCTTTCTTATTCCATGTTACTGCTATAGCTCATGCACCACTGTCTTGAAAACATCTATGGTGTAGGCAGCTGTATAATATACCAGAGGGTTTTGTTCCCGTGAAAATGAACAACATTTGACCTCAGAGTTAATTTATTCATATTTCCATTAATGTAACTGATAGTAGATACAGATGCAATTAAACTGAGGCCTGTGATCTGTCATCAGGAATTTCAAGTTTTGTAAATGGTTTTTACTCTGCTGCTTTTGGTTTGTATTTCTCAAAGTCTGTTTTAAGTAGAAGAGCTCATTTATTTTCTAGGATTAAAAAGCAAGACAATAAGAAAATAAATCATTATCAGTGTCCTAGAAACATTTTATTGTTCCTATTATTCTCTTTAAATTGGTTTAAAATATTCAGGACACATTATATATCTACATATATATGTATATTTTTTCTTACTAATAGAGTAGAGCTAAGAAAGAATTAATTAATGGTGAATAATAATGATAATATTGGGGAAAAAGACTGAGTAAGTGATAAGCTGAATTAAAGTCCTACTTGACCATAAGTAGCCTGCATTTTTACCTCTGAAAACAGTAATTGCAGTGTTTGAAGTGTTTTGAGCACAAACACCACAGGCAGTAATATCTATCTCAAATTTCTTCTTGGCACAGCTGGTTTCAATGATACCTTCCCTAATTTATAAGTCTTAAGTATAAAGTGACAGCTGTAAGTGCCTTGCAGGAATGCATGTTCCTCTTTGCATTGTCACACAGGTTGCTTGGAAAATCATGAACCTCTGGAACAGGAACAGCTTAAAGGGAAGGTTGATGACAAACGTTATGTCATGTCATTGTGGAACAGCTACTGCAGGGTTTACAGCCCAAAACTCTTCCTTAGTTTTACACTGGAAACCAGGTAAAAATGCTGCTACTATAAATGAAAGTGACAAATGCTTGTCTGCCAAAGAGTGAAACACCGGGTATTTGTTTAAACAGTTCAAATTACTCTCCCAAATTCCAGGGAGCACCAGTTGAGACTATATTTATACATGTTTAGATGGAAGGACTGAGTCTCCACTGCTTTCCACTGGCACATTTGTGAAAATTTGAGTGCAGCTTCTGTTTTGACAAGTCCTTCACTCTAACCAGGCTTTGGTCCTCTTAATATTTTCAACCTGGTAAAATAACTGGCCATCTGCCAAAGTTGCTTGAACCACCTCCACCTAAGACATTCACAGATTAACAGATTTGGTGGGAATGGTAGTGAACTTGTTAGGCTCATTTGTCAAAATTGTTTTGAACAGATGTCTTAATTAGTTGCTTATAATATTAAATTAGCATTGTTTATGCTAATGGGGTTTTTTAAGTAATTGATCCAGAGTGTCTTCCGGAATACAGAAGTGAGAAGGATGGAAATGAAATTGTCTCACTTACAGATTAATTTCTAAACTCCCTTCTGGGAGTCATATCTCTAGTGGAGATTTAGAGCAAAAAGCTGAGTTACAGTTTTGCACACAGACAAAAAAAAATTCTTTTCATTTCCAGAATAAAGCAAAAATAAATAAGATGTTTGCAGAATTATTCAAGGATGCTCAACTTTTTAAAATTCATATTTGTATTTGGAATTTAGTTTGAATAGCAATATCACATCAGACTTAGAGCATTGGCATTTCCAGTGTCAAAACTCATTTGGCATTTCTGAGTCACAGCTGTTGGCCATTTTTCTGTATTCCATATCTTTTGATTACCTGGCACCCCCATATAAGGAGCATATTTGAGAGTGTGAGTCAGTATGCTGGTACCAGACATTATGGTCTTACTGATATCAGGTGGCCATATCCTCAACTACCTTTCTAAGTTCAATTTTACTCAAGAGGACAAAGGACAATCTTCTTTACAGGTCACATTTTATGAGCTGTTCTAGTAGAGTTGACTCTTGAATAGTGTGTGGAAACATTAAGTCATTATACAGCCTGCAAAAAAAAGACCTCCTCACTACTGAAGTTTGGTAAACTGCTGTGACCCACCCATCCACACCCCCACCCCTGCCTTTTCTCACAGCTGTTTTCCAGCCCAGTCACAATATTTGTAATTTCCTAACATTTTTTCAGGCTTTGAGGAAATAGTATACCAAGCCTGGGAATAGATAAATATTATTTCACAAGTAATTCAGAACCCATGATTGAAGTACTTCCCTCTAGCAAAGAGGAGCATGTTTTCTGAGTATAAAATAGAGAGTTAAGATACATTTGTTTCATATTAATTTTTGCCAAACCCTTAGTGGTGTATCTAGTGAATATGGAAATGCATGTGACTTCATTGAAGAAGAGAGATTTTAGCTTTGGTTTCAAAAAGAAATATAAACTTGGATATGCAGAAAAATTTCCCTATAGTAATAGGAAGGTACTTAGTTAAGGTCTAAGCTAGGATATCCATTGAACTCTAAATTTCAGTAAGCTAAGAATATATGTAGACCATTTAAACTGCCTGTGGGAGCTAAGGATTGTCTGTGTCATACTACTGTGCTCCATCCTCTGTAGCATTCATCCCCAATGATGGCAGAGAGTTTTCTCTGTGTGTAATCTATTTTTTTCCCCAATACTTTATATTTTTCTTGATTCTTTGAAGAAGATTACCACTTTTTAGTTCCCATACTGCATTTTCAGTTATTGGTCTTAATGTTCACTGGTTTTGTTTTAAGTACAAGCTAGAATTTCTTGTTCACAGATTTTTAAAGTAAAAAATTATATTAAAATAGATGTTTATTATTATATAAAGTATATATTATACAAACATAAGTATTTAAATAAATATACATATTTGTTATTTTAAAAAAGAAATATATATGTTTGCAAACATTTTGAGCGTAAGGTTATGTGAACCCCAAGATAAATCTCTATGTGTCTTAGGATATATCATCAATTGATTAAAAGTCAATCCCCCAAATCAAAAATTCTTTCTACACTCTATCCTCTCTAACATAAGCCTTCATATGCAATTTATTCTTTTAACAAACCTGAATATAAGATGGCCTTAAGACTCACACAAAGAAACTTTTCCCACATCTAAGTTCTGAATTAAGTGTCAGAGCTCAGTGGAGAAACCAGTCTTGACCTTTGGATTAGGGACAGTGGGATTCAGTAGAAGAAGGAGAAGTATTTTGAAATGTGACTAATCAATGTACATAAAATGCCATTTTTCTCTAGAAATACCTGACTTTCTAAAATATTTTGTTTAGGATTTGCCTAGATGGAATTTGAGGGCGGTGGGTGGAGGTAGATCAAATTTGCTCTAGCCAAGAAGCCACAGTTGCATCACTGTAACATAAACCATAGCCATACTGACACACCTGGACATCCTGCATTACCATATGCTCCACTGACAAGCTTCTTCCTTCAAGAGTTTCTTGGGAGACCCAAACGGCCCTTTTGGTTTCAAACTAGCACTTAAATATTCATATGACGTCAAATCTGGTCGTTGGCTCAGGTAATAACAGTTTGTTGACAGAAATTATATCTAGTAATCTTTAATTTAAAAAAAGGAAGCTGTACCACTATCACTTTAAACCACAGCTGGCCTCAAATCTTACTGTTAGAAAGATAAGTATGGGGCAAAATATTTGCATCTCTTCACTGATTTTTCAATGTGCTGTTAAAATCTAGATTCCCAGAGCATAGGTGAGCTTGATAGTAAAAGGCAATTTTTATTGTTCTCATTGGAGGGGCCATGTAAAATGGGGATTGTGATTTTGAGAGCTGCACAATTTAATATTAACAAAAACTCGTTACTTGTTGTTCTATGAAAGTGACAAAATTACTCAAACACTATTCCCATTAAAAAGAACGTGCAAAGACATCTCTAACAAATAGTAATTCTGGTTTTTCTCTTTTTTGCTTGGCACGCAATTTTTTAGGAAAGCTGTTTAAGTCAGTGGAAGTCCATTAACATAATCGCATTGTGGAGAAAAATGCACAGAGTTTCTTTCAAGTTGCATTTCAATTCTTCACTTTCATTCTTTCAGATCCAGTAGTAAAATTGCATAAACAGCATCTCTGTTTTGACTAAATTACCATGTCAAGTCAAGAACAGGAGGGGTGGGAAGGGGTGTTATGCAGTTTATATTTACCTATTCATTTATGTTTTCATATCAATGAAAAAAAAAAAAAACCAGCAAACTACTGTTTCCTTGTCTTCCAAATGCTTTTTTCTCTATTATGCAAGAGCAAACTCAGTTATACTAGCAATTTCCCACCGCTGCTCTTCTGTCAAGATTCACGGGTTTTACCTTGCCTTTGCTAATTCAGGAATTTTTCATCATCAAGTACCATTGCTAGCTACTATATGGATAAACACACATGAATATGTGATTAAAGGCAATGTGAAGAAGCAAAAAGCAGGAAAGATGGTCTTATTAATAAATGCTTAGCATTCAATCGAAAGACTATGCTTATGGAAAGCACATTGTGAAAAAGCAGAAATGGCAAAATAAAAGGCTATCAGGTCTTCTGCTGTTTGGGGTTTTTTTCCCAACATTGTGCAATCATGTTATTAAGTCCTTTCTAGCTGAATCCTTGGCAACCAAGAGTGTCAACGCTTGGCTTTTAGACATATCCTGCTTAATGAAGAAGTATGTGTGTGTCTGTGAACAGAGTTGTGTGATCCACTGAAGAATGACATCCACAGGTATGTTGATCTGTGGAGCCATCCATAACTGTTTGTTTAAAGATTTGAAATCAAAGGTAGGGTAAAAACGTCCACCTTCTCGTAAATATAGCTATATCTGGAGAGGCATACACAACCACTGATGAAGTTGGAGCCTGTGTACCAAAAAACACCCTACAGTCTTCATTGTTCTTAATGCATTTGAAGCCAGTCTCTGCTGCATACTGACACCCACGAATAAATATGACCGGGATTTTCTTGTTAGAAAAATAATATTTTTAAGAGAAAAATCACATGTATTTTGAAACTATGGAAGAAATCAGAAACCTCTGTATAGCAAACCAAAATGTCATTGATATTTCATCTAGAAGTTATTTCAATAAAGAAAGTTGGGCACAGTATCTACAATGTTTCTAAGGAGAACTCAGTTGTGGCATAACAACAAGCCATCACATTGCCTGAATGCCTTCTGTCCTGAACTCATGCCTGTTGTCCAAGGTGAGTTCAAAGGGCAGAAGTCCACTACCTCTCAGGTAAATCCTGTTCTTTGTGCTATAGAAAAATACGTCATCAAAAGCATCACCGTTACCTGCAAAAATTAGCTTTTGGTCTGTTTACAAAATATGAGCAGGCTGAAGAAGCAAATTCATGAGACATTTGAATATAAAAATCCCAGAACATGATTATTGACAGCTGGATCATTTAAATGGGAACCATTTTAAATCTTAATAAAATGGGGGAGGGGGAAGAGAAGGAGGGGTGTAGAAGAAGGAGGGAGAAAGAGACAAAATGTGATTTATTTTCCTTTTTTCACCCTTTTTTTTATTGCATTTGTTCTTGGGTATGAAAGAGAAGAATGTTTAAAAACAGATGTGGGACTACAAAGCCTCCCCACAGACTCCTTGAGAAGGAAGACGTACATAAAGAGCAGTCTGTGTGGCCATCAATGTACAGACTGATTCAGGGAAAGGATATGATATATGTTACAGCAAGCACATAATTCATCACAAAAGCTGAGATGTATATGACTATCCCAGGGTAGCAGGGAATCAGTGTTTCTTGCATGATTAAATACAGCTAGCTTTTGCAAACACGAGGAAACCACTGCATGTCTTATCTAGGGCACACAAAGTTTGTCAAGAAAAGTACTGCATTTCTGAGACAAATCTGACACAGCTGGAGCAGCATGAGACAGGCTGGTAAGCTAACCAGCAGCTCAAACTACACTATTATGACATTATTGATGTACACATAAGACCTTCCTTTCATATGAGAATCTCATTCAATCTTTTAGCACAGAATGATGTGTAGTTCTTAATATCGTCCAAGGCAAATTCCAATAGTAGCTCATCCTCACTGCTGCAATAGCAGTAGCCTCTCTAAATGTCAAGGGTAGTTTCCCACCATTTAGTTACTGTTTCTTATACAGTGCTTCTACTGAATTTCATGTTCCATACTTCTTTTTTTTTTTCATTTTTCTTATGTTTTCTAACACCAAAAGTTGATGGATTTTATTAGCGAGAGACACTAAAAATATACAGATGAACTTCATGGTAAGTAAAAAGTGTGATTTATCTCTCTGTTTTGACTGCTCATTTATTAACCATTATATCTATCATTGTTTTTAATGCAGTGACTTTTTTTATAAAGCTATGGTTTTCATGTCATCTGGTGCTGCTGTGATCTCCTCACTCCCTATCATCCTTGTAAGATTCTTCTATTCACTCCAGCCCATTACAGTATGACATGAAATGTTTTGGTTATTTTCTGAATTTTCCAGACCAATACTTAAGACTTATCTCTTCTTTACAGCATATATTGCAAAAAGCATTTTGCCACTCACTCATACCATCCCATAACACAGAGTTCCCCAGTGTCATATTACAGAAGCATATGTTCTGAAATGCATTTCATGTTAAATTGTTTCATGACTTGTTTAAAATATCCATATATCCAGCCCAAGTGGAATGCTGAACTATGTGGTCACTACTACTTGTGGAAGAGGTGAGAGCAAAATATCACATGTGATTTCAGCATCATTAAGTTGTTTATTCATAATTCAGAAGAAATTTCGCTGATTCAGCATTATTTCCTCTGTAAGAGGTGCCTGGTGTTAACTCTTCTATCACCATGCACAGAGCAGAGACAGAGCAAATCCCTATTCTCTCAATTCTTTTAACTGAAAACATCTAAGAAGTCTGTACAGGCTTTTTATCAAGAATGACAGCACTGTCTATCCCTTAGGGAACAGAAAGATTTTACATTGCTTTCCTCCAGATTTCAATGCTATATAATAAAAATACAACAGAAATTGTGATAGCATTTTTGACTCAGACTGTCTTTATTTTCCAGACTAATTGTACTACACTCTCCTACTCAGACTGCCTCAAAGCTTCTCCAGCTGGCCACGTTCCTCATGTACAGCATCAGACAATACTACTGTCTCCCAAACTGTTGGTACTATTATTCATAGAGTAGCTTCCCAAATCAAATGTAAAAGCATGGCAGTCTTCTCATTAATTATAGCAACAGTTTGAGTGGAATGTTGTTGCACACTACAACAGCACACGTGAATTAAAACATCAACAAAACACAGTTCCATTTAGAGTTTGGTAGCAGCAGATGGGTGTTCATGTGCAGCTATTTCTTAGCAAAAGGCTTAACAAAACCCTTTTCTGTCTTACATAGCAGAATTGCATACTACTTAAGGTGGAGCTGAATTTACCCATAATTTCACCCAACTATATGAAATGTTTGTGGCAAAGCCCCTTAGTTAATTTTCATTCACTTATTCTCACTTGGCTCTGCTGAAGCTAATAGAGTTTCACAGGTTTGACTAGAATTTGACTTCAGTTTTCTAAGCACATTTGTTTGTTTCATGACAGACATTTCTTTATGGGTTATGTTAGTTAGAACAGAGCCAGATGCTGATTCCTGTCACAAAGCAACTTATGTTTTGAATGATCTCACTGGTACCAGCACCTTGCTTTTACTAAAAAACAACCAACCTGTGTGTGACAATGACTCACCACAGGAAAATGATCTGGTACATTCAGTTTATCTGTTCTTTCCACTTAGCCATCAAACACCTCACTAGGTACAAACTGTGCCACTTGGCACCAGTCAAGTGCTATTGGATCCTGAGCGAAGGTAAGACACAGTTTACCTCTGTGATCAGATAAATCCTGTTTGTATTGCTAGATGCTCTTAAGCTATCTGCTGGCAAGGCAAGCTTCAACACCTGCCAGGGATTCATGGCAAAACTGGCAGAAATAGACAAACAGAAGATATTCCTAACCAATATTCCCCTTTATTAAATTTCTTCCCTCACTTCATAGTTAGTCCCATCCACCTCTGCAGGTGACTGCAGAACTTCTGGCTCTGAAGGGGACACAGATGTCTTAAACCACCAACTACCTCTCGGGTATTTTTTATATGCTGAGGGCTCCATGCCTGTGCACCTGGTTTGGGATAACACATTTTCATTCAGCTGTGGATGATTTTGAATCCAATTGAGAAAACAGCTCATTTGAATTCTCCACAGCTTGTTTGATTCTACATCTAATTCATTACCTGATCACTTCTAATTAGAACATTGCAATGGGAGAGTTGTTTTGTTCTATGCAGTTAGCAATTATTTCCACCCAGTCAGGACACAGGATCTCTCTCCATAGGGTGACCTGCAAGAGAATACTGAAAAATTTATGTTTGTTTGCACATCAGAAGGAAAAGTTTAATGTAAAATTTTTCTGTCACAGGAGTTTTCACAGTAGTCAAAAGATTTTACTTTTATATTATTTTTCTGGTTAGTACTTTTTATTCCCAGCATTTATTTTCCAAAATATATTTTTTGCTGTAATGATAACATACTACTTAGCTTTTTTTTTAATCTGCTGTTTTTCTATAATCACAGCCAAATTTACCTACACATTCAGGAACTTTAGACCACCAAGATTTTTCACTGAGAAATGGTTATTTTTGGCCTACAACAATATTGTATTAAGACGGAAAGATGAATACCATCCTTAAACTTAAGAAAAACTGCATGTGGCAAACTTTCAGAGTTTGGGGCATTATTGCCATTTTCTTAATGCAACATTTCTTTTGTACAGGGGCTCTTGCTGGTGTCATGGATGAAGACCAATAGCACAGAGGAGGAGAGGCTGCTTGTTGAGAAATTACATTGTTTGAAAGCATAAATAGAAATGTGCACACAGGTAGGAGGCAAAATGAAGCACTAATTTTGGTTAAAAATACAATAAGAATAGTAGGTGTTTGAGTTCCACTAAGTGATAATAATTACATTTAAAGCACTCTGCAGACTACTGGCTTTGAAGAGTCCAGAAAGAAAAGACTGATATATGTTTGCGAGTGTTCAATTTTAATGGTCAGAAGCAATAACAGCTCAGTTTGATAGTAATTAAGGACTTATTAACTCTCTTTCAGATCTGTATCCTGTTGTACACTGGAATTATATATTTGACATAATTTTTTTTCTACTTGTATCCTTGAGCATAGCAAGTGAATGTCACTGTAGCACAGTAATTTATGTAGCGCTTGCTTCCATAATTGCAGAACAGTTGTGTGGGTTTGAGTTGCATGTTGCACTTGTAACTGGTTTTTAATATAGCCAAGGTGTGAGAGTGTCCCTCAGTTCTCTGCTCTTCTCCTATTAGCTCTGAAGCAAAATTAGACTTACAAGAAACAGTAGAATTAGGCTGCTTAATTAATCAAACTTGCTTAAAGCATCTGAGGCATTACTCATCTAGTATTGCGTGAATCAAGATAAATCTAACATCATAACTTTCAGTTTGTACCTCATATCTGTCTGTTAGTTTGGCTCAGGTTTTAATTCAAAGATATTTATTAAAGATTCTAACTCAAGACAGGTTCAGCACTTTCCCCAAATCAGCTTTCTTGTGGCTGTCTCTGAGCAAGAAGATTCTCTTCTCCTGGGTTTGCTACTGTAAGACTCCTTTGGCTATGTTTCAGCTATCCTTTCAGGTTTAGTCTCAGGTCCAAGAACATATGGATTGGACCTCTTCCTACCCCACACTGTACTATTCAGGACATAGCAGGATTTAAAAATTAGCTCCTAATTTATAAATCTGAAAAGCTCAATTGAAGTTAATGGAGCAACACCTCCTTGCTCTAGCTGATGACCTGGTTGTTTCTCAGTGTTTATGTGCTGCTCCTGGTCTGTCTTTTGTAGCATCATGTCCCCAGAACCACCTTAGAAGGGCTCAAGATCAGCTTTAAGCCTTGCCTCAGACCCCTAAGAGAAGTATCAGCCAAATTCACCTGCTGCCAAATCGAGGTTCTCATTGTCAGGTGTTAGCAAAAAACCTCCCCTGTCAGGGGCAGCTGTATAGCCTGACAGAATATGTGACATACCTGAGTTTCTTGCTCAAATCACTGAACAAATGCAAGGAGATACAGCTGTTTGTTTGGCCTGTTACAGCTGTTTGATGGGACCTTCACAATGTTAGAAACTCACTTAAATTTAAGAAAAAGTGAGAGATGATGTATGAAGGTTTATGGATCAGTGTCAAAAGCTCCCACAGAGGTCTGTCCACATCAACAAGCAGTCCATATCTGAGCAATGGCATTGCAGAAGGGCTTCAGGGTGAGACTGCCTTTTCTTCCAGCACATTTCCCTTGCCATTCCAGACAAAATGCCAAGTGTTAATAGAAGAGCAAGCAGGCAATTAAATTATCTGTAAGTGATTGTACAATTGGTATACTGTACAAAACAGGTAGCCTGCACTGCATATTGCCTCTGCTTCTCCTTTTCTCAGAAGAAAAGTATTTTCTATAAATTAGATTAGCTGCCACGTGTTTTTAATTCATATTAGTTATTCCTGGACCTACCAAGCAAGACATAAAGGCAGATCAACACCAGCATATTGCTTGATAAGCACATTGGTTTGCAGGAAAACACTACCTACGTTGGGGTATGGAGCTGTCATGCTTTTAAATTCCAGCCTTGAACTAAGAGCAACAGAGTTGGCAACAAGAAAAAACATCTATATTTTTAGCATATTCATGCTTATATTCCATGTAGCCCTACTACTTGAAAATATGTTGTTGCTGGATATGCCAGAAAATCATATGACTTTTCCTTGTTACCTTTACTCCTACCTATTTTCTCTTCAATACTAGTTTCTCTTTTCACAAGAATTGCCTCTTTAATTCTTTATTTAAAGAATGAGGACAAAAACTATGATATGGTAATTCATGGAGGTTATTCTCCAAGCTGGTGATTTGTAACAATATGGTACCTCTCTTTTTGTTCTTGCAAGTTCCGAGAGACATGGTCTTCATGGAGCCTTGCATAGGGGAGTTACTCTATAATTTTCTTCTTTTCTTCTTTCAAATCCCTTGTCTCTCCTCTATAAATGAAGGAAGAGGCTTCCTGCTAGGGCTGCCATTCTTAGAAAATTATTCTGAACATTGATTGGATCTATTTCCCTTTTTGAAATGAAATTAATGAGTAACAATACACTATTTCTTCCTGCAAGTTTTATCTGTTGAGAACTTCCCATTTAGGCTTCTTGATTCCTAAATAATGAAACAATAAATTTCTGTTTTAGAAAATGTTTCTTTAGGAGGAAAATAAGTTGCTTTTGTCTTGAGTTTAGAAGAACCTGTGGGTGGCCCTGGATCCTCTCCATGATCTATTGAGGATGAGATAAAACAGCCTGACCACTGTGAGAAAAAAGTGGGTGAGAGGAACACATAAAAATGGGGGGGGGTTCACATGTAATTCCATAATTCTAGGAAAACCAGAACTAACCTTTGCCACTGATCTCCTTTGGCTCAGTTGTCAAAGACAGTAGGTGTTCCCAACTTAGAATTTCTTTTCTGCTATATGTGCTTCATTAACTAAAACCTTGAAAACATAATAAAACATTTATGTTATTATTCATATTTTTATACTTTTCTTACACAAATAGCCAGAATTATTTAACTTTATTCATGTAATATATCTCCCAGCATGGAACAAGACTAGTTTTGATTCCACAAACATTTGGTGTCTCCCATCTAGATATTACAAAATCAAAGTACAATCTGACCTAAGTCATTCCCTCTTTGTATTTATCCTTTCCATTTTCTACAGTACACCCAGAGTAAAAAAAATACTAGATAAATACTTCTCACTTCATTCCATGGGGACTTTTAATGTCCCTACAGACGTTTTTAAAATTAAAAATGGAAGTTTTCCTCTGCAAGCAGGATATTATGTAAAAATAATCCAGATACATCTAAATACCGTGTTTTCTGCTAAAAAGTGAAAGAAATCTGGCATCATTGATGTCAGAAATGTTATTATTCATTTTAATGAAGCTAGGATTTCTTCTGAATATAAAAGCTTTGAATCCGTGTTTTAATTTTCACGATTCCCCATATATGCACCAGAATCATGTGATTCTACAGTTTCCCAAAATTTCAAACCAAATAAAATTAGGGTGTGGATATCTTAGAAAATGCAGCTTCATAAACTTCAGGTGCTACAACAAGGGATCTGTTTACTCAATAGGTCTTACTCAGCATTTGGAATTACCTCTGTTCCACATTATGGGACAATTTCTATAACAAGAACATATATGTTCTATGTCCAGATTATTTGTGATTTTAAGTCACCCAGATTGTATTGCACAGTTTAGTCTTTCTAACTTATCACACGTTTCTGCAGAGAGGCTCATGGAGATAGAAGTTTCTTATGGTCACAAAAATAACTAAAAACCTACAGCCACAGAAGTACTTTTCTCATTGCTTGAATGCCATTTTGAGAGAGGCCCTTGGCATTTACTAACCCTCCTGCCCCAGCAAGCTGGCTGCCTGATTGTCTCATCAAGAGGTAAAATGAGCACTGGGAAAAGTGATGTGGTGGGACAGAAGGAATACTAACACTTAAAAGCCAAGTGGAATTTAATAAAAAACATGACCCCAGAAAGACCTGGAAATGTAAGTTACTTTAGAGTTCTCTACAACACAAACATGATGCGAAGAATAAGCCTACAGCCACTTCTCACTGCTGCATATACTATAATAACTCATTACTTACCACTGGATGCCCAAATCCTGCAGAAATAATGGGCTTGCAGGCAAACCTGGAGCCTTTGAGGAATGCTTAAAGATGTCTGAATCAGACAAAATATATTTAAAATCTCATGTGGACAGAACTCTTCCCACTGAATGCCTTTAGAAGCCTAGACATAAATTATTCCAACAAATGTCAACTGCTGGAGACCACAGGGGACTATTTTTACAGTATTTTTATGAAATATTAAGTGTCACTTAATGTAACTGTGTGATCTTGGTTGCTTAACTGACTTCAAGGGATTAATTTCTGTTCAAAGATGCTCTCTGAAATTGAGGAAAAGGCAGTGAATGGACTGATATGAGGCACACTAGCAGGTCTAGGATGGAAGGGTGAATTATCTGGGCTCAATGACACTTGAATAGATTTAACTGTGCAGTTCTGCAGGTCAATCAATCTTATTATGCCTTGTGGGCTGGTAGCCAGCATGTGAGGAAGGAACTTAATTACTTGAATAGGCTGACTAGAGAAACTTTAGACAATGGTATAGGTAACAGTTATAAAATAAAGTGTCCTTTGCCCTGTGGGTGTTTGGACAGAAAAATAAAGAGGTAATCAATAAGCAGACAAGACTCTCTGATTCTATAATTCAGGGAAGAAATTATGTACCAGGCAAAAAAGCCTCCCAGAAGACTTTGACTCACTTCCTAAAAGCTGACCATTTTCCTAACAGGCTAACCATGCAGAATGACATGTTTATTATTTTGGCTAAAGCTAGTTTCTGTCCTATTTAAAGTAAAGGGTAATTGTGGTTAAAGTCTCTTAGAAAATCTGAATGTTTTCTCTCAACTAACAGAAGCTTTGGAGAATGCATTATAAATTGAGCACAGCTAAACTCAGGAAGCATTGCAGAGCCATTGCAGGGATCATCAGCAGTCTTGGGAACCATGTGAGAAGTGAGATGCTGCAGACAGGGAGCCTATGCACTGAGGATTACTGCCTGCTCAAGACAGCCTCAATAGCACATGTGTGTAATAATTAAGGCCCTCTTTGAGTATCTAGTCAGTGCTGTGACACACCTACAAACGCCTTCATTGTTTTATTAACCACCCCTATCTTTAACTGTTCCTATAGGGGCAAGTGCTCCTATCAAATGCATTTCATCACGTTTTCAAGTTTGAGATCAAAATACCAAAAAACCCAAAAGAAGTATTCATCCCCAGTATGTAATGATTTTATCTATTTTAATTTTATAAGACTCCAGGAAATCTCTAGAAGCAAAATTTTACTTTGAGTGGTGTATTGTGAACAACTGGATTTAGTTGAGATAGATCACAGAGGACCTTCATGGGCTGTAAAATTCAGGTGAGGTTTTTTTATTCACATCTAGTATTTCTTAAAACTTTGTAAACATCCAAACTGTATTTTACTTCCACTGAGATGGTGGCCATATTATGCTTTTTATTTGAATACATTGCTCTTGCTGACACCAACGTGTGTCAGCATGCTATTGATAGAATTTTGTAAGAGTTGTTTGTAATAGGAATTCTACTCTTCCTTTTGCTCCCTTAACACCCAGTTATACACCATAGCTATGCTATACACCCAATATAACAACTGAAGTCTGACAAAGGATAATGGATTTCATCTTCATAGCATATGTCAAACACATGGTACAGTGCAGCACACAACTGACAGGCATGTACCTACACACTCACATAGATCCACTATTAACTAAAAAACCCCTACTTACCAGAAAGAATTCCAGATTTAGTGAAAATGTATCAGAATTCTGTTTGGGTTTACCTACAAACTAATACACACATTTTAACATTCATTTTTGTATTCATAACTGTGGTTAAGTTTTATCATAGGCAGGTCAGAAGGCAGTTGATAAATATAGAAATGGTACATTTTTTACTCTTCCACTGCAGCTATGCAAAAATGTTATCAGGCAATTAATTTTTTCATTAAGAAAGCCCTAAATATTTTTCTATTTTCATTATCAAGATACTGTGTTCCATAGCAAGAGAAAGTCATTTTTTACTGGTTGTGCAAAAGCCTGTTTATATTTACCTTTTCTTTAATATTTTATTTTCAATAATAAAAAGTCACTTTGACCTCATTAGAGAAACAAAGACCATGTACCTAGTGTTGCATGGCAGTAAACACATATGCAAACTGACTCTGAAAATAGTGAGCGTGTGAGAAGTCTGTTTCCTTGCTGCATGCTCAGCTTGTTCCAAAGCTGTGGAAGTTCCTTGCATCCATACATCCACGTGCAGACAACACAAACCCCCATGCACACGTGCTCATATCTGAACTCTGTAGTGCCATTGGTTTATCACCCCACAATTATCACTAATCCTAAAGACAAGTTCCAAGTACTGGCTGGAAGCAAGATGTGCTTCCATGCACCTTAAGATCCCAGAGACGAATGCTAAGGCATGAACAAATTATGATGTGCTACAAAACTTGCCACTTGTGTTAGCCCTGGGACACAAACCCAGTACCTGAACCCCCAGAGCACATTTGTCCCACAAATAGGTCTGTTCTTTGCCATAACAGCCACTGCTCTCTGGAGAGGATGACTTGCTGGGGAAATCAGGCCCATTCAAACCCCTTCTGCTGGGACCGCATCCAGCTTCAGCAGAAAGAAGCAATTTTCAAAAAACTTTGGCTCTATACCATGCTAATGGCAAAATATCAGAACCTTAATTCTGCTCTGACCTTTCTCTAGCACACTTCACAACTTACTGGCCACTTCTAAGGAAACAATGCAATGCATTTATTAGCAGACGTCAGAAACAATATTATCACTGATACAACAGCATTTCTAGAGAGATCATGAAACCATACATGAGTAAGAGAAAGGATATCCTAAAGTTCACCGCTTTCTCCAGTCCAAAATGGAAGAGTTTTTGAAACATGCTGAATTTTAAAGCTACCCTTTGAGAAAGTTTGGCAATCCCAGAAAAAAATTTATGAATCAATTTAAAAGACAATGGGGAGAAAAAGTACCAAGCACACAAACAAAAAACCCAAAGAGATCTGCACTTGTACGTTGTTAGTCATTAATCTTGGTTAACTCCTAAGGTGCACAGAGTTTGCCCTGGCTCTGCAAAAGGACTAATCTCAGATGGCCAGAGTCTTCCATAACTGCAGACAGTGTTCAGTGAGTGTAAGTTCAGCTACCCTTTTCATCTCACTTTCTCTGTTAGCACCGATATTGATGTAATTAATGAAGAAAAAATGTTAGCATTGTGAAAGAAAGTGTCGAAAAATGCCAGCACTCATATTTATCCATTAATCTTTCTGTAGACTAGTGAATAACATTCTAATTTTTTTTTTATAGCAGGAGATAATCTCTTTTAAAACAGAATTTCTCTTTTACTGAAACATTGTACTGTATCTTGTTTGTTCTGTGTAAATATATATTTCAGTGACTTACTTCTTGTAAGTTGGGCTTGCACAAAGAAAGAACAGTGTTCAGGTCTGTTCTGTATTTGCATGCTAATTTACACAAGAGCCATGGAAAAACGTCCATTTGACCTTGAATCTAATTCATTGGTCAGAAAACTTACTTCAGGGCTTTTTTTTTGCCATATATCTTCCTAAACGCATGCCTTAAAATAATGATTCCTAATTAGATGAAATATAACAAGACATATAATTACTTTCTTTGCATCTGTTCATACATACGCATTTCCTCATCAGTGGAGATTCCATTTCTTGGCCTTTAAATGTGGAAGCTTTTTAATTAGCAATGAAATGCTCTTTTTACTTCACTTACTTTTAGTTGCTTTTTTAAATATACCACAGTGCCTTTGGTTTCTCATATCCATGTCCTTTCCTTTGATTTTTGAGGCCTGAGATTTTCTGTGGTGGTTTCTAAGATAAATACTCCCTCAGGAAAATATGGTAAACACCAAAGCACAGTACAGAAAATGTCAAAAACAGGCATTTCTCTGTGTCTGATCTGTTTGGTTTCCCACTTATAATCAACAAGAAGAGCATGTGCTCCATTTCCACTGTCAGTGTGAAATAGGGCAGATCCCAGAGCACATTTTCTTTATATTTAACCAAAACCTGACATCTTAATAGAGATGATTCCTAAAGGTTTTATGTACTAGACATGAGGTATTTCACTTTATCCACCATTCCTGACAGCTTCTTTTACTTCTCTCTAAACAGACTTAAACAGAAAACTTTCCATGTTTGTGAGTTCTCCTGCCCTCACATTCATTTGTGTACAATCACATTAAAAGCTGGAAGAAGCACGAAAATCAACAGCATCCATGATTTCTGTGCCAGTTTTTATAGCACTGTAGCTCCAGCTAGAGTTTAAAAAGCCAACAAATGCCCTCTTCCTCTTTATTCCTTCAGTGTCCTCTACAAGGGGAGGAAATCAATTTTCTATTTTAGTAGTTATTCTGAAATGTAAAAAAATTTACTGGTCCAGGACAAAAATGGAATATCAATATTAAACTGAATATTAAAAAAATTATATGGCACAAGCAAAGGAATTCTTGTTTTGATATTTGAGTATGGTTTCAAATTAACAATTAATTTAATTAACCGAAACATAACTCAAACAGAAATTTCAAATATATATATATATTTAAAAATAGCAAAACTTATCTTGTGAGAATTTTAGCATATAGAAAAAGGTGATGCTTACAGCAAGTGCTTTTACCATAAGTGTCATTTATTTGGATTTTTAAAATCCATTTTATGTAACCTAACATATTTAACAAGGGCATTGTGCCCTATTAAGATATTCCAGTCCCCACTTGCCTTCATGTAAAATAAAATGGGTTGCAATATCACAGCTCAGCCAGTTTCTCCAACTGAAATCTTAATTGAGAGTATAAATGAAAACACCTAAGTGCTAATCACTGCAAAGCACTGAGAGACTCATTCTAAAGTGGTGCAAAGCCAGGTCAGGAGCACAAAGATGAACTTTATTGCCACAGTAACAAGGGCTTGGATGCCATTGGGTCACTTCTGTGTTGGAAGATGAGAAGGGAAAAGAAGCAGCCAAGAGAGGAAACGACAAAAAATAGCAGAAGAGCCTACTTACTGCAGCAGCTGATTTTGACAATTCCTTCTAAAAGCAAGGTTTCTGTCATCATCTCCTAACTGTTTAAAGCAGGGCACCATGCCACACCATCACCTGCCCCCCAGAGGAACATCAGCCACCAAATGGATTTTCCAGGACAGTGCTGCAGACCACAGTCATTTTGTTGCTGCCAGCCCTCCCCCTTCTCAGAAAAGCACATACCTTGTCTTTAGAGTTGGCTCTACTCCCTCTGCTTAGGAATTGGGAATGTGTCATTGAGGGGTAGGTAGACAGATAGAAAACATTATTTTCTTTAAATAAAGCAAAAAGCATCAGGCTCAGTCACCTTATAAACTCAATGCTGCTGACAGTTTCAAATGATGCTTGCCTTTGCAGCCCATATCTGCTAAAGCTGCTGGCTCCATTGCCAGGATTCCAGTGCTCCATTCCTCAGCAAATGTGCTTGGCTCCACATTTCCACCTTCAATTTTCAGTGTACATTCCTATTTGTTCCCACCTGTGATAAGCTAGATTTCATTGCAAAGGACAATGACTGCCATAAAGTGGAAATATTTCTCAATTTGATTAATTATCCATTCACTCACAGGCTTTTTCCAGATGGCCTCCAATCTGGAAGTTCATGAGCAGCTTCACCTTTCAACCTTAAGTACACTATAGCTAAGCAGACAGTCTCCTTTCCCTAGAAATATCAGACCCAGATGCCTACTTTTCTGGCACTTTTCCTGGAGTGTTACATAGTGGTACTTGCTCACACTAATGATGTGTGTCAGGCACACAAAGCTGCAAGCTTTAGAGCATTTAATGCAGCAATTCTGAATTGTTTTGTCTTGCTAACCTCTTATAATTAGATCATGATAATTACATTTATGTAACTAGTAAATCACTTCTTAAGTCTTTACCACTTTATTGCTAACCATTCTGTCTCTGTTTTCTTCCTGATGCAGAAATTTAATTGACTCAGCAGAAATTGTTACATTTTCCTGATGTAAGCCATTCTATCTGTTTTATAGGTTCACATGCTCAGACTTATGGATATCTATATTGCTACGATCCGTATGAGTTGTGACCCTAAGTATATCATGATGATGTCCTCAGTTTTTTTGGAGGTGGGATAAAGGGGCAGTGTATATAATCTAACTGCAGTCTAGAAGCAGGAAGAAAATGGGCACTTCCCACTGATTATATCCTCTGACCTAACCATGGCTGCCAAATACACCCATCCTTGTAAATATTTTCTATTTCTAGTACTGTTTAACACTTGGAGATATTAGAAAAATTAAAGGTGTGTGTTGGGCACAGATCCATAGGAAACACTTCAGGCATGTAGACAGTTAAGCTGAGTTCTGTTGTATACCAACAAAACAAGTCTCCTATTAGGAACTATGTCTTTCTGGTACATTTGTTATTCAGTGCACATTCTTGAATATTTAATTACACACACAAATACAAAGAGTTTAAAAGAAGCAGAAAAACAAAACACCTTTCTACTACTACACACCAACCAGCTGGTTCTCCATCTGGTGCATTTTGTCTGCTTCATCATAGTCCCAGCCATATTTACCTGAGACCTGACTTTATCGAGGTTCCTGATAACCTGTTTCTTACTGAGGACTTGTGCATGGAATTGTCTCTGTATCTCCTTACACTATACCATTTCTCAGATAAAATATGACTTTGAGCATATGCACTTGTTAGATTAAAACTATATTAGTCCACTTTTTTGTTCTTATATAGATCAAATTCTAGTACTGTGATACAACAAAAAACTCTCTGACACCCAAACAGTCAGCAATATGCAATGAAAATTACCTTAACCATTTTTATATATGCCTTCATAGAAAAATATGATTTGATGCAAATACTAAGAATGTATCTTGAAAGTTGCAAGAAATGGTTAAAAGACTGTGCAGTATTAGAGGTGCTGGGATGGAAATGGAGATAGAGAAATGCTTTCAGAATCATGCTTCTCTGGCAGACACCACAGAGAATTTGGCACCTTGGACCTTGACAACACACAAAAGCAGGACTCTGCTTTCCTACCCACACTCCACTACTACAACCAAAATCAGATCTGAAGAAGTGGCAAAGGAATTTTTGGCAGCAGGCTGGCTAACCTGCTGAGGGAGCTTTAAGCTGAAATATTTCAGGGCACTCTAGCCCTGAAGTGGTTGCACTTGTGCCATATTCCAACACCTGGGGAATAAGCCAGGCCAACCAGAGCAGCAACTCTTGTTCCTTAGCTGCTTCTCAGGATGAGGACTAGGAGACAACCACCCCAAGTGTGTGTGTACAGTGCACACAGCCTGAGGACCAAACAGGAGGAACTGGAGCTCTGCACCCACTCAAAGTCACTCCATCATAGGAATAACTGAAGCATGGTGGAACAACTCACGTGACAGGAGGATCGTGATGGATGGCTGTAGGCTGTAAAGACAGAAGGAAGAGGAGCAGGAGTCACTCTCCATGTTAAGGAGAACTGGATTGCACAGCATTCAACTATGGCAATTTTGGAATTCCTATTTAATGCCTCTGAATCAAGATCAGAGAGGTTGTCTCCAAAAAGGATCTGGCAGGCTCCTGCCATCAATCTCAAAACCAAGGTGACAAGGCCAACAAGGCAATATTTGGGTCTCTTAAGCAAGCTTCAAGTCAACAGAACATGGTTCTTACGGGTAACTTCAACTACACAGACTTTTGTTGGAAGAACAATATAGCAATTTACATGACATCTATCAAATTCCTGGAATGTGTAGAGGACTGCTTCCTCATAAAGATGTCACATGTGCCAACCAGGAATGAGGCACTACTGTATTTGCTACTCACAAACCAGGGTGTACTGTAATTATGAATTTCCATATCACATTCACCTCTTCTCATCAAAAAGGACACACTTGTATTGGAGGATATGTGGTAAACTCAACCTCATCAATAGTAAGATGTTTCCACTGTGATATTTTTCTACTAAAAGTTTGAAGAAGCCTAACTGTCACCTCAGCTGAATGAGCATTTGTCATCATTTCCTGATGAAGTATATAGACTGAAGTTAGTCAGCACTGTAAACATTCAGTAGATTTTAAAACCTACATTTTTTTAGAGTAACTTTAGAAAAAATATCACCAATTAACCACACCTGCACTGTAATACACACTGAAATAACTAAAAGCATCTTGCAGTGATTTCAAGTCTGATCTTTAACTGTTATCTGTGGATGTGCATGCATAACTATATCTGTCTGTACATTACTATATCTGTACATTTTTGTGATTTAAAAAATACATATATAAAGGCCAAACAAGTCTTCTGTATCACTGATGATGGTGAGTTTATTTTCCCAAGCATGCTTGGATTTGGCTTACTGACATAAGGCAGACAGGAAATACTATTCTAATGCAAAGTCTTCATATCTGCAGCTTTACAGGTCCTCAAAAAATACATTAAATCCAAAGGCTAAAGTGAATCCTTAAAAGGAAAACTTGAAAGAGAAAACAATTAGAAACCTCAGCAGAGGTTTCAGGTTCCACATAAGAAATAAAATTAAATACAGGAAGATAAACCAATGACTCATCCTGTAAAAAAATGTATTGGTAGGTTTTCTGTGGCAAAGGAATCGGTCAGAGAATGGTTAGGATTATTTTAAAAAGCAAAGTTTAGCACTGAGTATGAGTGTAGACTTGTGTTTATGGGTCTTTATCGTACACAAAAATACAGAGTTATCTAATGAAGTCAGGATAAAGAATATATAGATACTCTATGATATTGCATAAACTCCCCTGCACATATTTACTCTTAGAACTTGCAGATTTTCCTTTCACTTCTGATCTTCTTCAACCTTTCAGTTTTCATTATCAGGTATTTCATTTTATCATATAAAGAGTTTATTGAGAACATGCAGACCTGCCCATACCAACAGGTAGAGCTGGGTTCAGTCTCCGAGAAAAATACATAGCAATTAATGGAAGTTTAAAAACATATGTTTTATGACATTTCACTATTCTTCAAAAAGAAACAAACTTTACATGAATCCTCACATTTTCCTCTGGATAGCAAGTAAAATCAAAAATTAAGCATCACTTTTTCTAACTATTTCTCCAAAGTTTCTTCTTTGACTTTTGACACAAACTGGCTGTGGGCCCTTCAGTGGTGAGGGAAACAAGGAAACTGTCACCACGGTTGGCTCAAACTTTGAATAATACAAGGAAAGAACTCTACATGAGCAGTATCACAAGAGAGAAAACTAACCAGTGAAAATGAATATTATATATTTTTGCTTCCTGGACCTTGCTAGCCATATTGATTGCATTCTATCCCCCCAAAAATTCTCAGAAAGTTAGCATAGGAAATGTATCTCAAAAATCCATTCTGTTGTTGTTTCCTTCACACTTATTTGCATCCCACATGGATTCTTTCTAATACAATTACCTTTGTCTATTGGAGGTTTAAACTCACGTCATTCATATGCATTATATTTCTATTCATAATTCCTTTTCAAAAACTACCTTATTCTCCAATGCTTGTTACAATATTTTGTGAAATAAAGAAGCTCAGAAGAGTAAAATAAATATTTACTTTTGAATGTAGTGATTCCAAAATTCTAATACCCAGGAGATGGTAATCTGGTAAATGGGAAATCAGTCCTAAACAGATCTATTCATGTTATAATTGGTAAAGTGTATAATGAGTAACTGTAAAAAAATGGCAATTATTTATTTACTTTCATAGAAGAAAATCCACAGACACAGGCAGGGATTAAAAATTTTTACAGCTGAAAGATTTAGCTTGTTTATTTAATTTTTTTTAAATTTTCAAATCCCGAAACTTTCCCAAGAGATGGCTGTCTTGTCAGCAGCACTAGAGAAACCAATGGCCTTAGTTGTTTTATAGGTTTACCTGTAACACACATGCCATTTTTTTATAGCAATGTAAGACAAGAAAAATTATCAGATTGCCAGGATTCTTGGGTTAATGGGGGAAATAATGAAAACCTGCTGTTTCTACCTTTGCATTAGATTTCAGACTGTGATTTCCTTCCAACCTAACAGTCTATCACTGAAGTTTTTATATTTTAATTAATAATTTTGTCTCATAGTTAATAGAATTAATATTAGACATCAATATTTAGTAATCTCCCTCTTTCTAAAATGGTTAAATCCCCACAATAATAAATGTCAAAGTATTTTCTTAAACTGAGCTTTAAAGCTTGGTCTTCAACTCTATGAAATCAGAATAAGATCCTTACGATTTGTTTGTGTTCCCATTAAACAGACAGATAATATTGAGATGGGAGCAGAGCCAGAGCTTGAGGCGTCTTTCTCTGCTTGGGAAGTTGTCTTCTGAGCTTTTGCACTGTTGGCATCCTCAAAAGGATGCCTTGTAACCCAGCATGCAAAGGTGCAATCCTTTCACAGCAGAATTACAGTCAGGGAGGTTCAGGTGTACTATTCATCAAGGGCAAATACTGAAAATACTTTCCCTGGAAGTAACAGGAAATTAGTGTGTATCTTAAACAGCCCGAGAAGTAAGCAATAATGCCTAATTTCTCTTAGTGTTCTGTACCTGATCTTCTTTTCAGTGTAATTAATTGGAATTTTTTCTCTCTCTTGAACAGTACCAGTGCTGGGCCCTGCAGTCTCAAAAATGAACCTGCTGTAAAATACTTCCTACTTTCCTTCTCATTAGTGAGAGCATACAAATATTAGACCTGAATGTTCCACGTGAGTGATTTTGTTCAGTTCTGCTACACTAAAAATAAATGGATTACTTATCTATGCAGTCAGTCTAAAGCTTGACTAGCTCTAGCTGACAATCAGTTTTTAAAGGTGGAAGAGTCCCTCATTATACAAATATAGTTGAACCTTTTAGTATCACACACACCAATGGGAACTAGGTATCATAGGTTCTTACCCAAGAGTTTTATGCATGTAAGTTTGAAATCATTAGGGTTTTTTTTTTTAGTTACTGAAATGTGCTTGTGTAAAGAAGATTAACAAAAAAAAAAAAAAAAAAAAAAAAAAAAA
>JAOTQP010001652.1:37999052-38019430 GCA_026413545.1 Cichladusa arquata | reverse complement strand
TACCCATTCACCTATATTTGGGCACTACATGTTGTTGCAGGATGTGAAT
The DNA here is from genome assembly GCA_026413545.1 of Cichladusa arquata. Taxonomy (NCBI): domain Eukaryota; kingdom Metazoa; phylum Chordata; class Aves; order Passeriformes; family Muscicapidae; genus Cichladusa; species Cichladusa arquata. Next base: position 38,019,381 of record JAOTQP010001652.1, on the reverse strand, counting down.
TAACTTAATATTTAAACCTCGAAAGGTAATAATTCTATTTTGCAAAGCTTTGTTTAGACCTCATCTAAAATCAGCGAGAGCAGGATATGTAAGACTGGAAAAAAGACTTAATGAGGACAGACTTAATAATATACAACTACATGAAGGGTTAGTGGGGGAAGTGAAGATATGAACTAAGAATGAACTTGCTTTCACTGCTGTATTCAAATATAAATTGTATGCATAAGCTACAATGATGAACACATGACATGAAAGGGGAAGAAAAAGGGGAGCGTTTAAAGTTTGTTGAGACAGAAAGATATCTGAAAATTTTGCATACAACACTTATTATTCCTATTCTAAACATAAAATACCTGTATTGTATCAGTTCATTCTTACATTAAATAAGAAAATGCTGAGAGATGGGAAGCAAAAGCCTGGTAAAAACATTCTTCAGTTACAAATGTAGCACTGCGTTACATGGTGTTGCTGCTTCAGACAAAAGAATTATTTCAAACCCTTTCTGCAGTTTCTAAAAGGCCTTTCTTTCTTTAACTGTATTATCACCATCAGACAAATCACATCTCTTTCTTGCTAACTGGAAGATGCAACTTTATAACTGAATTAAAAAGCTACTGTGAAACAATGATCCAGAGCACTGTCTAAAAGCATCTGTTAGGACAGTCCTTCATCCTGTGGTTTTACATGCTCGGGGCACAGTTTTTGACAGGGACTATTGGAAGATTGAATTTTGATGGCTAAAGATAGTTACAAAAACAAGAGAGAAAAAATTGAAATGTCTTTTTTTTTTTTTTGCAATATATCACAGTACATTGTAGTGGGAAAGAGCAGCTTTCAAAATAGTAAGATGCAGATGAGAGTATGTACTCTTACAACCTACTCTTTTAGAAGACAGAGCAGAATGATAGCAGGGAATTTGAAAACTTAAAAATTAGCTAAATAAAAAAGATGAAAAAATATTCTCTCCAGAGAATGCAGCTGATGAAAAAGGAGATATCTGTCACTTTTCAGCTGAGTAGAAATTAACCAGCTTTTAGTCCCTACAACCACAATTACAGGTTAATCAGACTTGTAAGTCCTGGACTTGTCAGGTTTTACTATCTTCTTCTATAACCAGTGTTACTACTAAGAAGAGATTTGAACTCTTGGATTTGTTGTCTTGTTTAAGTAACCTTTTATTCAAATTTAGAGAGGTCTCTATCTAGAAATATAAAGAACATGCCTTACATCATGATGTACTTTATTTACTGTAAGGAATTTCACTAGTGTTCACTTTCAGCACAAAAAGAAATATGCAAATATTTATATGTCTATATAGCTCCTTACTTAAATATACACATTTATGAAGGTATATTTATACAGTAAAAGATATGCATAAAGCATTTCTGGTAATCAAATATCAACTAGAAGGGGATGAGATATAACTAAAAGTTACAAAGTAGATCACACATTTCACTTCTTAGGAATAGCATAGTTTCATAACAATAGGCAAATGGTGGAACTATACTAGAAAACAAAGACTATAAATTAGACTGGGTGTTTCAAAGGTGGGCAAGGGACTGAGCAGTAATCCAAATATTGAAGTACCTGACCCATGTAGCCTCTCACAGGTCTCAGCAGTGGAAAATGTTCCCATTCGGGGTATCAGTGGCTTTTCACACAGCTCAGACGCTGAAGAATACAAAATAGGACTAAGATGTACTTCTCCAGTTTTCTAATAGCTCTATTTTTTAAAATCTTCTGATGTCCTCACAAAATTCAGGACATAAAGAAGCAGGTTTCCACTCAGACCCATTGTAGAGAGACATTGTCTCTGAAGTTCTGCTACAAAACATCGATCCTCTTTACTCACTGCAATTTGGGGAAATCACCACGGCAAATGTGGGAGATCTCGAGCACTGGAAAGAGTGCAGATAAAAAGAATGGAAGACAGACACAGATAACACACAGCCTTTACAAAATACCCATTAAATGAAAGCTTTATTCTAAAAATCTCTGATGCAAAGCCACATTATGCCACAGAGTTTAGACATTTGAACATAAAGAAAAAGTAGAGAAAGGTCATCTAGAATCAGTTGAAACTGGGAAATGAAAAAAAAAAAAACCAAAACAAATAAACAAACAAAAAAATCCCTTATTAAACCTTCTGTAAACAAGATGAGACCAAAGACTGTAAACTCTTGTTTTTATAAACTTGAGCTACAAAATGAGGGCCAAGTTATGGTATGTCACTTCCCTTTGAAAATAATTTTATTCTGCAGTTCAACACAATTAAATCTTTGCCCTTAAGACATCAGTGGAAAGGAATGGGAGTTATTTGCTTTTTTTTTTTCCTCCCCCCTAAATGACATCTCTTCAGTAGCAGACAGGAATTTGCCCTCTGTTTTCAGTTTGTATAACATCATACTGTGCTTAAATAACCTACAGGGTGAAATTCAACCTGATGCAGCTTCAATTCCTTCAGGAAAATACAGCTATATTTTCCTTAGCAAGTTACTCTTCTGAGGTTTGGTATAACATCTGAAATATTGCATTTTAAGGATCAAAGGAAATGTCACCCATGGGGTACAGTGAAGCTGAAAAATACAGAAGCCACAGCTCCTCACAGAGGAACAAAGTTTAAATAAAGGTACAACAAACCCAACAATGATGGGTCAGAGTACACTGAGAAAAGTCAAGCAAACACAAATGGGTCATGCTCCACTTACAGTCCTACAAAATACACCCAGCAAACATCCTTTGAACAGCAATAACTTTAGTCCACTTCTCTAAATGTTCAATGCATGTATTTTCTTTAGACAGAGACATATAAATAGGCCATATTTTTTTCTCTCAAGAGTTGCTTCTTTCTTTTCTGTCTATATCATTTCTATGGTCTATGGAAGCTCTGTTTCAAAGTTCAATTCAAGTAATAAGGACTAATTAGTCAAATTTCTAAAAGGGTTAAGCCAGTCCACATAAGTCTCAAGTACAGGCAGATAAGGCAGTAATAGAATGTAAAGATGGAAAGCATATTTTTAAAAATAATTTAAAAATACAGAAGATAACTTTTGGGACTTCTTATCTTAAAATAACTGCACAAGCAGTACATAATTGCTACAAAAGATTGGTTTTTTCACAGAAAAGAATGTATCCAATGAATGCATCATTGCTTTGCTTTCCTGTTATCCACTATCAAACTTAATTTCTGCAACTGTATCCCTTATTTTGAAGAACAGTGTGTGGATCTGTAGCCTGAAAACGGTTGACCTAAGCAGAATGTTGTTTACAAGTCTGCTTGGTCAGTCTTCTCATACTGTTCACAATAGGCACTTAGGTCACATGGTACTTTTTGTGCATCTTTGCTGGATGATTTGAATTTATTTCAAACAGAAGGATAATAATAAACAACAGGCAGTAATTAAGAGCAAATGTTGTTCTATCTACTAGCTCTTTTAAATGTGAAAATCAGATACGTTTGAACTAATTTGTAGTTTGGAGAAATAATAAGTTACTTGGATTCCAACTACACCTTTTTACCTGAGGAGAAAGAATATATTGTCTAGTCTTTGGGAAATATTTATTCCTACTTAGAATTAAACTATAGATAGAAAGTCTACAGATCTTAATATTTGCACAAGAGAAGCATTCATTTTTCTAATATTCATTTTTCTCTTCAGAAATCCTGTACTTGTTAGAATCATGCTCTCAAGATACTGTGAAGTCTGTGCTTCTCAGTGAGACTCTTCACCCTTAAAGATCTTCCTTCTAATTAAACTTTATATTAACAACTGAACGCAGACAGGTTTTCCTGCTTTCAATTACATGAAGTCAGTAATTCACTGGCTATATGCACATTAATTTACCTAGAACTTAATGGAATTTGCCTACCCAGTTTCAATTGATACTCACATTCGCAGAGCTACGCTGAAACTCCATTCACATTCCATATATTCTTGCCTGGTGAAAAAATAGCTGCACATGCATGTGATTGCCTCCTTGGATCCTTTTCAAAGCCCTCTTTAGGAATCTGAATACGCCCTTCTGTGGGAAAAACTGCAGAAACAAAAAAAGAAATGAAAAGTCTTTAAGACCATCCTTCCTCCCAGAAGTTTCTCAGAACCTGATTGAGGGCTTCAGATATAAGGGTTCCTAATAGAACAGGAACGATCAAAGCCTCCAGCATCAAAACATTTTGGTTTCACCTTTCACTGCACCTCCTACTTACAGCTACTGGTGTAGCAAGAGTAAAGCACAGAGATGGAGGAGATGCAGCTCTGGGAAAGATGCTTAAATGGATATTCCGCCCTGGAGGTAGCCTAGCAGAAAGGTTATCTAAGTTGTACTATTTTTCTGCTTTGATCCCTGCTGGGAAAATGCACACCTTTCACTTTCTCAACACCTGCTGTCCAGAGAAACTGTAAAGTATCTGCAGCTACAAAATACTTGTATATTCTATATATGCATACACACAAACACACTCAAACAGACTGAGAGCGTAAATCAGCAGATACAGTGATTCATTCACTGTGAAATCATACTCTGTCAAATCAATGAGTTACTGCACTGAGGGTAAACTTCACTCATTGTGTATGATTAATATCTATTGTGTTTGGCAGGGTTATGTCAAAGAGTAATTGAAAAAAAATTGTGTATTATGCATGAATGGTATTGTAAACATCACAGGCTATATTCTGAAGGATATCTTTAAAAATTTAGTTCTGAACCACTGAATTTTGGAAACAGTGAAAGAAATCAAAGTATTTGGTTACAAGAAAATTTTCATTAGAAAAGTAGGTTTATTTTATGCTTCCTTTTATACCTAGATCAAAGAAACACATGACATACCTCATGATTCTAAATAATATTACATTTGTCACGAAGGTATTCACATATGCCAAGGGAACTGGCAGCATAAATCAATTGCTGTATAGGTGCAAAGTATAATAAATTATAAATAAATTATTGCACTGCATGTTTTACTGATTGGTATGAGAGCATCTGTACTGACTTGTACACGATGCTGAGGGAAGTGCATGTATGTTCTACCTGCTTATGAGCTGAATTACTGAAAAGCCTTTGTAAGAGTGCTTCTCAGACCCCACATAGCATAAATAGTTATGAAGAGGTCAGACATTTAGCCTCTTTCCTGATGCTTGAACTGTAGGTATCTGTGTTTTTGCATTTGGAAGGAATGAAGAAAAAACAAACAACTGTTCACCCATTGTTATTAATCATTTACAGTGAAATAACTATCCCACATTCATGAGCTAAATCTAGCCAATGTGCAATTAATTAGATGTGAGGATCAAAGCTTCTAGTTCCTTCTGATGTATTATTTTTATAACATATTTTTAAATGTTCTGTCTTCTCTTTTTATGCCATCAAAGACTAATAGAATGGTATGTGACGTGGTCATAGATGTTCACACTGATTCAGTACAACACATGCAGAGGTTGAAGCTAAATAAGAAATTTTGTACTAATTTATTCCTTATGTAATTTACAGAAAATTCTGGTAAAGAAGGTCATTCAGAAGAACATACATTTATTGCTATGAACTTAGCTCAAGGATTAGAATTTTCTAGGACATTCAAAGGACAAAAGTGCTCAGCATAAAAATTAAATAAACAACTGGATATTCATGAGATTGAGGCGATTGGTTTTGGTGGGGGATGGTGTGCTTTTGTTTTAGGTTGGTTTGGTTTTGGGTTTTTTTTGGCCAGGGAATCCAAAACATTACAGCTTTATTACTTTCCCATCTTTTTAATATCAAAGAAAGGGCACAGTGGTCCAAGTGGTTCTCATTATGTGTTTGGAATACGATTACAGAAAATCCCTTCATGGCAGTTCTTGCTTTGCAAGCCTTGGGAGGGTGTTTGGGAGGGCAGATGATTTTGGGACTATCTGATTTTTAAACCATCTCTTTCTACCTCAGTTACTAACAGAACATAAGAATGGTCTTAATGGATACATCTGGCTCAATATTCTGTGGTCTAACTACGAACAATAGAGCTGCCAAGGGAAGAGCTAATTAGAACTAATTAAAATAATTAATATCAGGTAACAGCTGAACAGGTGGGCTCAGAGGGTTGTGAACAGTGGTACAAAGTGCAGCTGGAGGCCAGTCAGGATGTACCTGAGAGGCTGATACGGGGACCATTGCTCTTTAACACATTCATTAGTGACCTAGTTACTGCTCACATGAGGAGAGACTGAGAGCTGGGACTGCTCTGCCTGGAGAAGAGACAGCTCAGGAGAAATATTATCAATGTGCATAAATATCATATGTGAGGGAAAGAAGATGAGGGAGCCTAAATCCTCTCATGATGCCTCAGTGGTCAGGACAAAAGGCAGCAGTCACAAAGTAAACACCTGAAGTGTCCTCTGAAAACAAGAAACACTTTTTTACTGTGAGAATTGTCAAACACTGGCATAGATTGCCCAAAGAGGTCATGGAATCTCCATTGTTTCAGATATTCAAAACTGAGCTGCTCACAGTGCTGGACAATCAGCTGTAGCTGACCCTGACAGACCAGGAGGGTTAGACTAGGTGATTTCACATTCCTTTCCAACCACTCAGAGATTCTGTGTGATTCTGTGACACCAGAAATGTCTTGGGGAGAGTATTAATATAAGGTAAGCACATAAAGATCTTTCTCCTGACAGTCTATCTTGGGAATTTCTTTAAGGCAGAAATGGTGGTTTGATATTTAATAGAACAGTCATAAATTTCATAGTTTCCCAGAAAATTGATCTCTCTTTCTTTCTTCCACAATGATTATTTAACAGTCTGAAAAGGCACTAATTTCTACCTGTCTGCAGACTCGTAAGAACCACTGATTAATTTCAGTCTACTATTTTCAACATTATCCCTGTAATCTGTAGGCATGTTTACAGTGGAACACAACTTACCTACGTGTATGGATGGCTTCAGGGGCAACTCACCATTTGCATTAATCCTTTGAACAAGGTAAATGCTTAACTTGCTATGGTACCTTTGGACAACAATTCCTAATATCTTAGACAAGGAAAATTCCTAATATCTTAGATAAGAGCATGCTAGAAAACAGCACATAGGAAATCACGCTTGCTGATGCAGCCTGTTTATTTACTACATACATTTGTGTTAAGAACACTTAATCTACTAGATCTCTTCAAGGTCTTTTATAGCAAAGCCAAGCTTTATCAACCTTCAAGACTGCAAGTTTTTTTTAGGTTCTTAATTTGAGAAAATTTTCACAGAATCTAAAATATTCCCTAGGGATTAGTACAGAATAAGTCTTGAGTAGCCATGTCTTGAGGTACATGTGCTGAGAAGGCAGACAATGTTTGATTTTTGCTCTTCATTCTTTGCTTTTTTTGAATTATGTCACACTTTAAGACTTCAGCCCCCAAACAATAAACCATCAGCAATAAATAATGTTATTACACTGCAATAGCACATTACTTTCCTAAATGATGGTTGTATGCTTTTCCAAAGCATGAGAGAAAACTCATTTTTATTAGAACTCATTCACCATCTTCACTCTTACATAAAAACTATAGAAACATGAAGTTGGTTCCAATGTTGTCTCCTATAAATGTTAATTATTGTTGTTCTGACTTTCCTGAATTATTTTTGGTGTCTCAGTATTTCACAACTAATAATTTAGGAGATGGCCCTTAGGTGCTTGAATATCAGTAGTATTCAGTGACATTTTGGCAATGAAGAAATTGTAATACAGGACCTGGGCATGCTAATAAAAGGCCTTCTTTGTGTTTCTCTTCCTCACAAAATTAATATGCTAAAACCTTCTAACCACAAAGTGTTATTACAAAAATAAATACATTGAAGCAGTGGAGTAAGCATTGGTTACATGATATGTAAAATGGTAGTTACATAGACTCTCAGCACTGGATTTGGAGAGGGATCAATGATGTCGGATGGTTCCATGCTGAAAGGATTTATACTAGAAGGGTAGCTTTGCTACATTTTTTGCTTTTCTTCTGCAAAGGAAATGAAACATTCCAATAAAATGCCAATAACATCAGATTGTATGCTACTGAACTGCATTTATTTTATCTAAATATCCCATGAATTTAAAATTTCCATTTTTAAATCTTGCTGTTCATAGTCAGATAAAAAAAATACCGAAATTGTGAGTTTTGCTTTCCCAGGTAACTTTATACCCCACATGTTCCCTAAAAACATTCAGGAGTCTTGTATCATGCTCAGACAGTTGTTTCATCTGGGTTCAGGGAGCGATGAAGATGTGTGCCTCATAGCCACAGACCTAGGAAAAACAATATAATGAGAAAGAATTAAATAAAGCAGCGGGAACTGGGCTTCTCAAGAAATTGAGGGTCTTCCTGTTCAGATTGGTCACACAAAAAAAAAAATCTCGTCAAATCAACCCAGCTGTGATTAGAAGAGCCAAAGGAAAACTGATTATGCAGAGTAAACCATCCATTTCTTAAACCAATGGACACACCCAGGCTGAGCATTTAATCCCTATGGATAACTATTTTTCCTATGAGGCCACTGAGCATTACAGTAGCAGTGAATCCTTGTCCTTGTTTCCTGCATGTTCCCTGGCATGAACAAAACCCATTTGTACTCTGGAATTAGTTGCAAAGTTTCCTCACTGATTTTTTCCTATCAGCTCCTCTCCTTTAAGTAATTTCTTCACCTTGATGGCAGAAACATGGAGGAAATAATGGAGGGATGCCTTTTTAGCACTTTAGGATGAGGACCAACTGCAAATTCTATGTAATATATTGTTGCTTTTACAAACACTCTCGTATTGTCATCTGGAAATGTAATGCAGCACAACACAATGAAAATTATTTCAAAGGACAGACATCCCTTATGCATTTTATGGGGTGGAGGGTAAATAAACAAAGAAAGCAAGGGTTTGGTTTTCTTAAAAAAACTCAACATTCCTGACATTTGAACTTCAAGGAGGAGCATACTTGTGTCTGTCTTTCTGCTATTGTGTCAGGATATGTATTAACTAGTGAAAGGGTCATCATTGTATTAGGAAGCCAAACAAAATATTTCTTTAATAACAGAATGAGCTGCATACATAAACTATGGAGGTCTCACTTAGACTAGACCATATTCCTTAGATCAGTTTAAAGAAATATTTCAAGATCTTAACCAAACAGAAAAGTAAGTCAAATGAAGCTCAGTCATTGGCTGTTTTTGTTTTCAAAAATTCACTATTAAAAATCTGATAGACATCAGCTAAACAAATAAATCATGAAAAAATTTTCCTTGGGGTTGTATGTGACATTTTTCCTGAATTTACTTTAATCAAAAAACAGTATTGATTTTTCTATGGTTTAAGATGATGGTAAACTTTTTTGATCTTGAATTTTGCTTAGGACCAATTCTGTAACTGTATTTTTCTCATGGAAGATGCATTGTCAAGTACTAGATACAGAATTTCTCCTTACCTCTCCAGGTAACTTTAGGGAAGGATTATTGTCTGTAGTAATCTGTGAAGTCTGAAAAACTCAAGTCCTTGATGTCCAAAGCAACATAGAGGTATGGCAGTACAGGTTTCACTCTATTGTTATTCCCCACTTATTTGCATTTTCAGCAAAAATGTTAGTCTTATGATAAAGTCTCTAGAAGTATCCCTTTTCCTCTTCTGAAATTTTAAACATGTATAAAACCTTTCTTTGCATCCTAAACACACATCTACACAAAACTAGATTAATTCTCAAAAAATTTCTTACAGCCAGTGATGAGCTATCAAAAAGTCAGTATATTCAGCCTCCACTAAAATGGGCCACATTCAAGCCAGTGACTTGGCTGTAAAAATTCCATCCTCTCTCCCTGGAGTATCCATCATCTCAGATAGCCTTTTTACTCTGTAATTATTTTTGTCCACTAAACTCTAAACTACTGAATGATGATTGGGAAGATACAGAAAATTTAACATGTATATTTGATATTTCATCAAAATGCAGAAAACTCTTTCATAGCTTTTATTCTTTTGTGCAGTGATGTTTGCAATTAGAATACAGTTGAAATAAATACAAAATAAGAAATACAGCCCACTCTCTGCGAAGATACCCTAGCAAAATATTTTAATCAAAACTGAAGAGAGAAGAATATTAAAAAAGGACAAAATCTTCATAACACATTTTACAAATACAGCTAACATAATACAATCAAGTAGTGCTCTGTTATAGCCACTGAAATTTAATTATGTATAATCTTTTTTCAATGAGCCTGCCTGATTGAAAACATTTTCATCAGACAGAAGGACAGAACCGAACAAAGTTTTAATAAGCAGTTTGTTTATGTGGTTGGATACAATGTACAGTCCTTCTCACCACACAGACTAAGCAGTTTAACAATGTATTTTACTGTTTAAATCATGCAAGATGAGAAGACTTGCATGCAGCAGTACAGTTTCACATAATGTAGTTTCTGCCTGCTGCCTCTGGTAATGAAATAAGAAGATAGCCAGAATATTTCAAGTAGTTGGGTAAAAAACTTATCTCCTGCCAGCACAAACATAGTTACTTACTGAATAAACAAACTTCTTCCACTGCTGTGAAAGTAGAAAAGTGCTTTTCCAGTCTGCATTTTACTTTCATTTTGCAAAGGACTATGAGAGCATTGTGGTAGTGATTTCGTGACAAATAATCACTCAACTGCTTTTGATTCCCTGACATACTTCAACCCTGACAGGAAAGTACAGATGATGATCAATTCTCGCATTTATTTTATATGGGGTTTTTTGGGTCACCAATTAAAAATGCTACTGTAAAAATGTTGCTAGCTCAACACATGCAATCCTTAGAATTATTTCATTTGTACAATGTCTTGATAATATAACATATAAAAATGGAAGTGATAGGCTTTACAACACAAAGACACTAAAAAAAATCAGTATTCAGTGTATTTGCAGGAAGTTTCAAAACCAACGCCTCCTGAAACAGAAAGGCCTCTTATTTATATTGAGGAAACACTTCATAAGATATTTTGTTGATCTCAGTTAGATTTTCAGAAAAAGTTCAAATGAAAGTGCAATGGAGTGCCCTACTCCTGAACACTTATGATGGCAACAGTAATAGGAGAGAAAACTAAGCAGGAAGAAAAGTCAATAACTTGAGAGTAGAGAAGGATTATCATCAAAGCCAGTCTTCCATCATGTATTTAGGTTCCTATCACAGTCATAAGATTATAAGTACACAGAAAAGTTGACATAGACAGCACTAGCAGAAATATCCTTAAAACCTGTTAAAAAGGAAAGAGGGGTGGGGAAGAGAAGAGAGAAAATACAATGCCAAGCAATGAAAAACACACTTAGATATGATTTTTCTTCAAAATAATTTTATTTGATACAATGCCTTGAAAATGCCAAACTTAAAGCCATCTTTTTCTTTATTACCCTGCTTTACTAAACTGCTCTTGATTAACTGAAATATATTTTCTTTAATTAATCAGCTCCTGTTGGAAAAAATACATGCTGAAATACTGTTTATTCTAGATTTTGGGCAGCATGGCTGCACTGTGATTTATTTTGAATATTATGATAGGTCTGGTAGAATATTTGACTCATCAGGCTTGAATAATACATCTAATGTTGCTTCCACAGGTCTGAAAAATTCCATCTGTGCAAGATGCATATAGATGAATGAATCACCATAAGAATTTATTACTGGTTACGTCTGCTTTCAAGGTACAAACTGACCTAACTACACTGGCTAGTTGAAAAATCTGCACAAAACCTGCAAAAATTCCCTGCTACAATGGTAAGTTCAAACATCTTAACTGAATGTCAGCTCTGCAGCATACCTAGTACCTTTTCTGGAAGTGAAAATATTTCCTTCTCTGTCCCTCTCATGAAACTCATCTGTTGAACTCACCAGTGCTCCTCACCAATATACTTCTTTCTGCTCCCTATGTAAGAACCTCTTGGCAGATATTTCTTTCTCTGTAGTTTGAACTAAAACAGGGGCAATTATTTCTGAACTTAAAGAAACTGCTTAGGAGTTGTGTTTAGGTGGCATGCAAGCTTTATTGCACAGCTTCAGCTTCCAAGACACTAGCTGTGTAATGATTGCCAATACAAAACAATAGTACAGTAGAATTTTATTTTGAGGGCAGTTCATGCCTGAAGGCATGCTCTATAACTCGCTGTAGGTAAGCAATGATGTTGCAATTGCAAGCAGAAAAGGACACAATATATTTCTTGTGACTGACACACATATATGCTTATGATGTAAAAACGGGATACATTGATATTGATTCTTAGTTAGATCCTAGTCTGATATATGCTTTTATTTAACAGACATTGCCCTTTATGTGATCCCATTTCTATGAGGGACTTTTTCCATACATTCAAAGTGACACAATGTTGGGCTGAATGAACACTTCTACAGTGTTCATTATTTGGCTAATTTAAAAAGGAATAACCTCTCTGATGTGCCATAACAGAACTAAAGACGGTATAGAGTACTAGAGACAGTATAGTAAGATAGCAAGACTAGAACGTAAATATGACAAAGCTTTATTTTGGAAGATGATGTGTTATATTGATCTTGGACGTTCTGTGAGGCTTTTAATGATTTAGCTATTTAAAATACAGAACTTTGGCAAAAAAAAAAAAGAAAGAGTAAAGAATGCAGAAAATCATATTCTCTTTGTTTATCATGAGAGACAGAAGGTTAATGTGTGCTGAAAAATAAGAGAAAAAACAGGTTGTCAAGTCTTTTTCAGTAATACAGAGCATATGAGACAATAGATAATTTTTATGTATATTAATCCTTTTATTTGGAAATTTTTTCTTAGCAACACAATTTCTTTGCATATACCAGAAAAGAAATTACACTGCTATATGACAAGAATTGTGATGGAAAGCCAAGTCAGGTAGGGTGGATAGACCAAGACCTTTTTCTTACACAGAGCTGCCAAAAAGGGATACTAAGTTACCTTCGAATATAGGAAAAGCAGATTTTATTAGCTTTTAAAGTAGAGTAGTTGACTTAATGGTGCCTAGGCAAGACAGAAAACAAATAAAAAGAGTTCATAAAAGATTCTTTCTCTGCCCACTGTGCTCTTGCAGGAGAGGTTCTTGTTTCACGTGCTAGATTAACTTCAGCTGGAGGAGCAATGTTTTGAGAAGTGAAGAACCAACCCCCCCTTGTACTCATGAAACCATTATTATTTCCATAACTCACAATGGATAACTGTGCAACCTTTTGATAAACTGTCCTTAGACCAGAGACTCTCATCTCCTTGCTATGACACTGTGCTTGAACTAGACAGCTAAAAGGAAAGGGGACTTGTCATGCTGAGCACCTTCTATTTGTTCCTTAAATATTCAGACACTTCCAAGATCCAATAGTCTTTCACTGAATTCAGATTTTTTAAATTGATTTAAGTTGAATTTTGCTTAATAAAATAGAGAAGAACACCATGTAAGCAAAGAAAGAAAGGGTTTTTCCACACATACAATCTTTCTGGACCAGACAACTCAGTTTACAGAAGATAAGATAACATGTGGAATGGGAATGTCTAGTTAGGAGAGTCCTCTCTTATGCTGGACAAAGTAATATTCCCAAATACATTGAACTCTAGAAGCTGGATGCATGAATACGAGGCTTAATCTGAAATGAACCCTAATATTAGTAAAATGGGATAAAAACCACCAGTAAAGACCAGGAATCTTCATCTTGGTGAAATCTAAGGGCTCTTAGCTGTCTGTCCAGATTAATTGTAGAAGAAGATTAATGTATAATATTCCATTCTGTGGAAAGACATTGAGCCTTAGTGATTGATGATGGAAAACAGCTTCCTTTCTATCTATCAGCTTTTCAAAATTCTGAAGTCATCTAGGTCTTTAACTATTTGGATTTGCAAATCCTCAACCAAACCTTAACCTAAGATTAATTAAATCTGAATGAATAAGATATCTAGTCTTAAATAAACATGAAGTTTATGACATGGTAGATGCCAGCACAATTAAAATCTCTTTGAGACATACAGTAAACTGAACTTGGTTGCATTCTAGACTTACATGCTATATATTTTAATGCTATAGATTTATAAGCTGTAAGTCTAGACCTAGTCTATTAAAAAGGACCAATGACCAAAATAAGAGATATGGTAACTTGGTCTCAGTAGAGACCTATGCCTTTCTTTTTTCTTATAACCTGAAGAATACCTAAAGACATTCAGAGTATTACATTCCACCACTAATCATCCTACACCAAACTAAAACCATCCTACCAACCCAGGAACATTAGGTAAATCTACTGCTTAGGCAGAGTCCAAACTTATTTCAGAGGTTTATAAGGACCATAGTCACTTGGTCTCTCCACTTTCTTCCATAGTTCTTCAAACTCTAATTTTGGAGTTAGGACCAATTTTAGAATCAAAAGGACCAGCATCTTAGTACAAAACAGAACATAGCACTTGTACAACAGTCCTTCTTTTACTTCATTCAATGCTACATAATACTAATGTCACCAGAGCTCTTACAACCTCAATTTTGTGATCTCACATCAGCTCTGGGTTCAATGGAACCTGGACAATAAGTCCAGCTACTTAAAATCGAGCAAGTCAAATTATTACTATTTTTTAGCACTATGTCATATAAGCACTATTTGGACTTCAACATTTTTTCAGTTTTGAAAGCTCTAAAAGAGATGAAGAACCAGACCAAGAAAATAGGATGTTTAAGATCTGGTGGAGAGCAGATTTCTTTCATCTCTTTTTGTCCTAGAAAGTACCATATCAGCTCTGGACTGGTGAGTCTGAAAATCCCTTTCCTTAATCTAGTGCTAACCCTGTGCTTGATAAAATAAAAAATACCAGCCTACATAGCTTAAAAAATTATTTGTAAACTAATGACTGTCATAGTCTAGCCCTTTTTGGATCTTCTCAAACATTTCAATTGTGCTATAATTATTTAAATCTAAACTCAGTAGTTACTTGTGTTGTAGGCATGAGACTCTGAACCAATGCATTTCTGCCTTGAGCTGGGTGGATTTGAGCTCTATAGAGCAGTCCAAGCACCACTCAGTAGGAAGATAACATCTAATGGAGAAGCAGACTTAGCCTGCCTTGCTGAGCCAGACAACACAATAATGGAGAAGCAGACCTCCATCATCTTTCCACCCCAGGGAATACTGAAGGTGAATGGGATGTTCACTTTTGTTTGGGATGAACTAGCACAAACCATTACCCTAAATTCCACCCACACCTTTAACCAAAGCACCAGTACTGTCCATAACGGTGCAGATGGTTCTGTTCTGGTTCCAGGATGGCATAGAGTAGAATAAGCATCATAAAAGCAAACTTACATTATGTGATTTTAAAAATTATTTATGAAGATAGATTGGTGAAGAAAAGTGTGACGTGGAAAAGTGGCTTGTTTCTGAAGTGATGTTAAAATGTTTCTCAAAAGTTGACATACACAGAGGTAATCTGTAAGACCAAAATGTTGAAAATATGAAGCTGTCTATCTCACTTCTGTTTAAAGAATAGTTTCCTCCTTCTTGCTGCTAAAAGAACAAAAATGAAAAATTACTGTAACACATCAGCTGTCTCTGGCAATTTAAAGGCTCAGAAGATTAATATTGGAATGTTTTAATGTCCTCACACTACTAATACCTGAAGAACTAGAACCTAGAAACATAAAATTATCTCTTAATTTTTTCTTCTGTAGCATTGCTCCATGTTTACTAATGCATATGTGTGTATTAAACACATACCCACAAATAGTTGTAGCTTGTAGGTTTAATGATTGAGTTGCCACAGTAAACTCCTCTTTAGGCTCACAGAGCACACAATAGATTGTCAGGTAGCTGACATTGTTTGGCATTTCATAATACCAAAGCTGATATATGACTATTATTTTGACATTGCTGCCTTGGAAGTCATGAATAGCACTGTGAAAGAATACCTAATCAAATAGTCAGTGATATTTTACGCAGTAATAATTCTCTAGGGTAAAAGAAAGTCAATAAAAATAATTAAAATATGAAAAGTTAAATATCCTTGCTCAAATTCTGTCAAATAAAGAGACGTATGCTAAGGTAATCCTAAAGATTTTCAGGGGTTTTGAAAAAGTTTGGTTTAGCTAAGAAAATGTCAGCACTCTCTCAAATGTGTATTTCATAGAACTTGCCCTCTTTCCTCCCTGTAAATGGCAGAGGGGGGGAAGTCGACATTTGTAGTTCAAACCAAGTTTTCAAAGAGTAGACAAGAACAGCCAGAAAGACAGAATTAGTTTTTATTGCCCAGGTCTGCATTTACTAGACAGGAAACAAGCTAGAGTGGTAAAGGAGTATATACTCTTGACTGCAGGCCAGGGAAAGGATAATTATGAAGTTTTGGGAGGTTGTTTTGTTTTGCTTTCCAAAGGCTACAACAATTTGAGGTCTGGAGAGTTCTTCCTAAGACTAGATGAGGGAAAGGAGAACAACCAGAGAAGAACTGTTACCAAACAGCCTCCTCCTCACTGTAAAAATGCAGTTCAGATAGACTACAGGTTTTGTGCTGGCCTTTTGTACTGTACAAAATTTAGTTCTTACTGTAAAACCAATCAGGTCAGTTCATATTTAATTGACAGAGAACTCACAGGAAACTGTGTCTGACCTCTTTACTGAAAAGATGTATTTGCCCTCTGTCACAGACAATCGACGTTTATGGCCCCTTTATTGCCCTCGAGTCACAGGCTGCTATTGTGTTCAAAAGTGCTTTTTTTGAAGCTGTATTTTGTGTAGCAATTGCAACTGGGTTACCCTCATAGAGACCAAGAGAGAGTTATCCTCGCTTTTGCCATCTCTGAGCCAGTGCAATTCTAAGTGCCAGTTTTGATCTTCAAAGTTTTATGCAGCTAAATCTGCAACAATTTAAAATAATCTTCTCTTTAACAAAATAGGAGCTGAGAAATCAGTCCAAAGTACTGCAGATATCATTTCCCAAGTGCATACCTTGGGTTGGGAGCAGGAAAATTTCTCTGGAGGACACTTGAGTTTGGTATTTACTTCCGATCTCACCCAGTTAACTACCACCTCCTCTTTGTTAAATATATAGCAAACAAGAGTTGAAATCAGTGAGGCTAGGTTTTGAGATAAATTAGTGAGAAGAGTGCCATAACGTCTTAGAAGCAGATAGTGATGGTTGTGATTATGATTATGTGGAAATATAATTTCTATTTCAGTGTTTGGGAAATTCCTAAGTTGAAGGATTCATGTTTCTCTTGGAAGAAAAAGAAAACAGTTGAGTCCATACAACTTTTCTTTTTTTTTTCAATTGAAAGCTGAGCTGAAACTTGTTTCATCTTAGGCAATTTGGTAAGGACAGACATGTTAATAGATGACAGGGAAAACCTGCCATCTATTTGCTACAATGGTTGCAAGATTGGAAGATTTTCAGCGACGTGGATGGTGCCCTAGACACCCAAGTGTGATTTCAAGTATTCTCTTTTGTACCTTTCCTATAGGTTAGCAAAATATAACAGAACATATGAATTTGCTTTGGGATAACATACCACAAAGATACTTTTTCACATTATAGTGAAAGTAAACAATAATTATAACAGCTTTATTGACACTATTTCCAAGAAAAAAATTTAAAGGGCAGAAAAAACCACAAAATTAAAATGGAATATTCAGTAAGTATCAAAATGGCTTTGTCAATATTATTTAAGATGTTAGAAACCTGTCTTAGAAGGTAAACCTATCTATATTAAGTAGACTTACGGATACACTTGCCTGGACATCATGGCTCCAACACTTTATCTGAAGTGCTAAGCACCATTTACCCACTATTGGAGAAGGATGGCATTTCCCTTTATTCTTCTTCTAAAGTACTTACTGTCAGCACAGTATGTCTAGGAGGAGATCTAAATCAGAAGCCTCTAATTTTTTCGTTATCTTTACCAGACACTCCTCAGAGATGTACCTGCCCAGCTTACAGGAGGTTATTGCAAGTCTACCACTTCTCCAGGCATTAGGAATTAAAGTTTAGACAAAATTTAAAGCACTCTGTGGCCCTGACCTTTTGTTACTTAACTCAGCTATCAACCACAATATGGTCAATATTCCTGAAAGGTAGGAAATTTCATACTCCAAGATTACAAAATATTTGCAACTGTAGGGAGTAGAAGTGTGGTTTACATTTGTTTTTAGCCCTTAGCTATAACGGCCTAAAGTGTTTCCCTTTTAGTCCTTTTCTGGAATGCAATTTTCAATGCAGTTTATTTTCTGCAACTCACTTTGAAGCAGTTTTCACAGAAGAAAAGGTCATTTGGCCCAGTGGCACTTGGATAAAGACTCAGTATAATTCCATATAGGGTCTTTAAAAAAAAGATGAGATGCTAAATAAATCAGTCAGCTGTGTCTGTTGTGGAAATCTATAAGGACAGAGAATTTTGACATTAAACTTTCCCAAAGTGAACATTCCTAGACTGAAATGGCATATATGCACTATTTGGAAATGTACTTAATATTTATATACTGCAGTTTATATCTGCTCTTCCTATCCTAGAATCGTGCACACTCATTTGGCTGATAGATTTTAGTGGTGTATCTTATAGGAAATAATGACCCAATGTCTTCAGAAGTCAATTTGCCTTTTGGAAGAAGGCCATGACTTTAAGGTCCTTAGGGATAAACTGTTTAGTAAAAGATTATTTTACCTTTTGAGAATTTCAGAGTGCTTTACAAATTTATTGCTACACTATGTCTTTCAGGCAAATACTTTTTAAAGCGTTTTCTGTAGTTTTCCCAAAATTTTATAAACCACACCATTCAGGACCTTCTGGGGCTGCTCCTTTCAGCTGATTCCTGCCACTAGGCAGTGCAACATCTCCTGAACTTTGTCGAAGAAGAGTAATTGTTTGGGGCTGACTTTGGATGAGGGAGAATCACATTATAAATACATCTTGCTTGCTTGTGATGTATTAGAGGAGAGGAGAGGAGAAGGAGAGGGAGAAGGAGAGGGAGAGGGAGAGGGAGAGGAGGCAGGCACAGAGTGGGAAATTCCCGTGCTCAGCCCACTCGGAGCCTCCCGGCCAGGCTGGCGGCTGTGCCCCGCCGAGAGGAGCCGCCAGGCGCTGCGGCGGGGCAGCGCCGTCCCGCCGAGCCGAGCGGCGTTGCGGCGGCGGAGCCAGCGGGGCCTCCAGGCTCCAGGCGGCGGCGGGAGGGAGCCGGGGCGGCGGGCACCTGCCGGAGGGAGGGAGGAAGGGAAGCAGGGAGGGAGGACGGCCGCGGCCCCGGTGCCGTGGCGGAGCGCAGAGCTGCGCGCTGCTCCCGGCTCCTCTCCCGCCGCCGCGCTCGACTGCAGCGGCGAGGGCAGGGAGGGGGTGGTGCTGCCGTGAGCAGGGTCCGAGGGGGACGGACAGAGTGCGAAAGAAGACGGAGGGAGAGGGAGGGAGGAAGGGAGGGAGGGAGGCGGGGGAAGGAGAGAGGGAGGGAAGGAGTCGGCGATCCGGCGCAGCGTCCCCACTCTCACTCTGCGCTGCTGTAACTCCTCAACTCTGCCCGTTCTTTGCCTGGACATGTCTTAAGAAAGTTGGATCTCTCCCTCCCCCTCGCCCTTATTCTTCTTCTTCTTTTTTCTTTCTTTATTTTTTTTTTTCCTTCTTCTTCTCCCACCCCCCGTGTATTTTTCTTTCCCCGCTCGCTCAAGTTTCAAGCGGCGGATGGGTCGGAGCCGACATGCCGCGCTGTGGCGGCGGGGCCGGGCGCCGCGCTGGCTGCGCGCCGGGGCCGCGCTGAGCGCCAGGGCCACCGCGGGGTTCACGCTCTAGAGGCGTGTGGGCACCGGAGCATTGCTCGCGCCTTCTCCGGAGGACAAAAAAGAAAGAGGGGGGCGGAAGCGTGCGGAGATGAACTGAGCTGGAGCGGACTTTGTGAGAAGAGTGCCGAGTCCAGCTGGTCTGGTGAGTTCTTTGTTTAATGAGTTTATTATCAGCAGGGTGCTGAGAGGGATGATTCCCTCGAGAGTTCTACTGTTCTAATTTGTTGCGTTACTGAAAACAGTAGGGTCTTCGATTCAACCCGTGTTTTTTAACTGTGTAGGGTATGTGTGTTTATGTATGTACCAATACAAGTATACATACCCGCACATCGACTCTATGCAAAGCTGCGTGTACCTGGAGCTGAAGGTACCCCAAGCTTTTCCGCCCCCTTCACGGGGAGAGCGAGGCTCAAGTTTCCCGGCCCGGAGCCCTGCACCCGGAGCCGGGCTGGTCGCCGCGGGGCTAGCGGCTCGGCTGTGCTCCCTTCGGAAGAGCCGGCGCTGGCAGCAGCGCCCGCCGCCCGTGCGCTGTGGCGCGGCGCCCCCTGCCCGCCCGCCGCGGAACTGCGCGGGGCCGGGGCCGGGGGCTGCG
>JAOTQP010001652.1:37882518-37996824 GCA_026413545.1 Cichladusa arquata | reverse complement strand
CTATCCGCGCGTCCCGGGCGCTGGCGGCCCGTTCCCCCCGCGGCTGGCGGCGGCCGGGCCGCGCTCCCGGAGAGCAAGCAGGACTCTAGCGGGCAGGTTCCGCCTGAGTTGGGCAGAGGAAAAGAGCTGGCGGTGCTGCTTTTCCCTCAGGCAAGGTGTCTGAGTGCGTCTGATGGGCCATTGCAAACTTCATTCCCGGGTGAGCCGGCAGGGGCGGTTCGCGGCGGGTGAGAAGTGCCTTGGGATGAATTTCTTCCTTTGTTCGCACTTCCACCCTGCCTCCCTCGTTGCGTTCCTCGCCGGATTGCTCCGAAAGGTAAAGGGCAGTGCTCGCCAGGACCCGACGTTTGGCAGCGGCTCTCCGGAAGAGTCTGGCTGGACTCATCAGTCGGCTTCTGCTGCTTCTTTTATTCTTCTTTAGGGTAGTTGAAGCAGAACAAAGTTGTGTTTGAAAGATGCACTTTTTAATCTCGCTCATCAGCAAGTGACGCCGTGTTTTACCGCTGATAGTATCCCCCTGTAGTAAACTTTCTTTTTTTTCTTTTTTTCTTTTTTTTTTTTTTTTCCTTCCGGAAAGGCATTAATAAGTTAAAGGAATGCTGCCTTCTAGCAGCAGGTTTTCCTGCGGTTTAAATACTTGCATACAAGTCGTTCCTAGGGAGTGGCGTAGGAAATACTACCTGTGTTCTTCTACCACCTCTGCTGTCTCTCTGTAAAAGGAGAGAACGTTCTATAAGAGATGTGGATTTCCCATTTGCTTTTCTAACCGTGTGGAAATAATTCAGCTGTTCAGTGAGTAAATACCTTATTGCATGCTGTAAATTATTTTAAAACTTTTTATTTCATTCACTGTGAAATCCTAAAATCTCTTTTAGAAGACTGGAAAGTGAAGCTTTAGTAGTCACCATAGAAGAAGGATAGTCTGTTTTTTTTAATTAAGCATGCTGAAGAACTTTGTATGGCTAAGTTAACTCGGCTGTCAGTTCAAGTAAACAAGTGTAAAACGGCTTTAAACTGTCGAAGATTTCCTGTTTGATTTTGGGGTTTTTTTGGTGCTTTTTTTTAAAGTTTAAACCCGAATTCAGAATCAGAACTACTTTTTTTTTAGAATAGCAGAACTATTTTTGTTATCACAAATTTTAGGGTGCCATGCTAAATTTCAGTCAAGCTCTATGCACAGAATTTGGAGGTCTTTTCCTTGCTCAGCTGATGAGCTCATATTAGATGCGCTAATAAGTAACTGCCTACAGATAAACAGTCAAAATTCTGCATGTGAATCTTTGTTTCATTCTGGTTTCAGAATTTTTGCCTGCTGTTGCAATATAGCTGCCACATTTTCCTTTTAACAGCTAATAACTCGAAAACATAAATCAAAGTATCTCGTGAGATTAATTTATGACGTGGGGGACACAAACATAAAACTTACTGGACTTTAGTCACAAGTTGAAACTGTTATGTTAATCTCTGCGACAATGTACATTTTTTGAATAACTTACCAGCTTTACTAAAGTAACACTACCATACACTCTCATCATGTGTTAGTTTTCTGAATACCAAAACAGACACCTTCCCTCTCTGAAAAGAAAAGACACTGTTAATTTGTTTGATTGGAAAGTGTTGAAACAGCTGAACCTGGTATTTCTTTTTTTTTTCCCCATCAGACTACATAAATAATTGCTTTTAAACAACTGGAAGGATAGGTGTAACCACAATTAGTGCAGCTTGCAAAGTCACACGATCTCTCATAGGCTGCTACACTAGAAATCCTGTCGTGACTGTTTAGTTTCACAGTGCATTTCTGTCAGACAGCATCAGTTGGGTGTGCTGATCAAAACTGACCTTTAAGGTAAATAGTTAATGTTTTACTTGGTAGGTAGGGTATTCTGGACTTAACTGGTAGAGCTTGCGTGTAGAAAAAGAATAACAGTGAGACTAAGACTAACTAGGGTATATGGCCTGATTTAGTTCCTTTTTCTACCTGTGACTTCTGTTGGTGAGGGAATAAATATTTCAGTGTGTGCTCCCCATAGATACATGGTAAGCTTGGTTCAATGTATCTATGCAAAGCAAGATAATCATGGTTTGATTTGTTTTGTTTTGGTTTTTTGGGGTTTTTTGTTGTTGGGTTTGTTTTTTTTTTTTTTTTGCTTGCTTGTAATTTCTGACATTGAAATTGCTGTTTACTAAGTTCTGTACTTCATGCTTAAAACTTTCGAATCTCAAGCTGTAAACTTTGAAATCTAAATACTGTAAACTTCCTACTAGAAGAAATAGTCTTTTGTGTGACTGCTATCTTACCCAGTCATCTTAATTTGTAAGTTAGCAATTTGAGCTCTGCTAGCTCCAAAATTACACTTAGACCTTTAATGTTAAGATAGTTCATATATCTAAATTGCATTAATATTTTTTCAATATACATATTATGTTAATGTTTTGATGCATTAATAGTTTTTGTGATGTTGTAACTAAGTAGTAAAACTGTCTTACATATCCCAGTGCCCAATTTGCATATAAATAAATATGACCTGGGTTTACATTTAAATAAAAATTATCTGAATAATAATTTCCAGACAGGAAATCAAAGTTTGTTTGAACGTAGCTTTTCAGAAAAATACGATGTGCAGTTCTTATGCATTCAAGGCTGTGGTGTTTTGTTAAGCAAACGATTGCTTTATGTATTGAACATGGATACAGAAAATCCTAAACTGGTCATGTTCCAAAGATAATAAAAATCTAGGAGTTCAAAGTGTAGCCTTTGGCTAAAATGTTTCAGAAATTCAGTCATTTTGGCACGCTGTAATGAGCCATCTGAGCTTATATCTAACACATTATCACTTTATCTTAATGCTTTCAAACTTTCTCTTAGTTGTTAACGGTCTTTATAACTGGAATTGCTTAATAGTTTAGATATTTTCCAAGAATATAGTATATTGATTTTTGGATAATCCTAGTCAACGTTTTTCAGTTTCTAGTAGCTATGTAAATTATGACAAGGTGGAAAAGGTGTCATGTAAAAGAAATTCCTAACTTGTTTTTATCTGACATGGTTAGCTGTTCAGTTGAGAGGTACTTTTACATTCTTGATTGTGACTCAGCAAGTCGTAGGGGTTACTGCTGAGGAGTGGATTCTCTTACTGGTGGCATTATTGTTTGTGATGGGCTGTGACTGTTGCTGGTTCTGAGCAGACTTGAAGTTGTTACGGAAGAGCAGCAAAAAAGTGCTCAAGGTATTATGGCACAGAGAAATACTTACAGTAATAGTAAAACCTACAGAAGTGTTTAGTTTGAATATAAATGAGAAGTTTGGATATCTTAATGCAGTTTAATGCATCTTAGTTTGGTAACCGTCCCATCTAGTGTGCCTGAGATGTGAGAAGCAAATTATAAAAGATACAAACATCTACAGTGTTTTACATTATAAATCCACCACTTCAAGTAGCCTGTTGCCAAACTTAAGCATAGGCAGTGAGTTAGCAGGTGCTACAGCATCAGAAGTAAAGCTGAGTTTTGGACTTGAGTGAGTATAAATTAAAAATAATAATAATAATAGTGATGAAAAATCCTAGTGTAGCTGAGGGAGAAAAGAGAGAAGTATCTGATCAGATCAACATAAAACTTGATCATTGAGTAATAGGTCGTTGGTAATAGATGGCTTCCAAAATTCCAGCAAGATGGAGGAAAAGCTGAGTTTGTTGATTTCTTTAAAATGATATTTTAAGTAGTGTTAACATTGCCTCTTAAGCCAGTCTGGTGGCATCTTAAAATTCTCAGGGTTTTGGAATTAGTGATATCAGCTATTTATTGCAAAGATTTGGTTGTGTGTAAGAGTTAGTTTTGTTTGTTTGTTTCTTTGGTTTTAAGCAAGTATTTGTTAAGTTGGCAGTATGCTGGGACATAAAGCCCTGGAGACACAAGTGTCTCTGTATTCCCAGGACATATCATAGCCTGGGAAAGAATGTGGATAGGGGAGGAATAATATTGTTGAGCCATTGAAATGGTAACTGTTCCAACCTCACTCATTTGCTCTCCCAACCTTTTCTTCATTCAGAGTTAAGACCTTGTAAGTATTGGTTCCTACTAGTGACTTACTTCAAAGAGCTTTAATGCTTTTTATTATTTGCTTATTCACTTTTTGTTTGCTATGTTTTTAGTTTTAATTGTGCAACTTAAATGCTAGATTTGGAAGACAGACACACTTTTTTTTTCCTCCTTCAAAAGGATATGCCATTTCATTACTCCTCTACAATACTTCCTATAGTTTGAGTGAATCTGAGTCTTAAATTCCTGTCAAAGTCATTGACTTAATAATATCTGTGACTGAATTCCTTCTGAGGATTTGAAGTGAACTGTTGACACAAGTAGATTAATTTGCTCTGATGTTTGCTAGTGGGCAGAGTCAGTTCCTGGAATGTCAGCCAGTGTGATCTTTCACCTATCTACCTAAGCAGGTAGGAAGTAGGGAAGAGAGAAATTACTGTAAGAGAAAATGCGAGTGCGGGAAGGAGACAACATGTGATATTATTTTAGCAGAGATGAGCAGAACTAGCATGAAGATGGGCACTTAGGAGAGATTGACATCCAAAGAATAGGATAAGGGAAAACCAGGGCTAAAATGTGGGGAGAAAAAGTCAGGAACAATAAAAGAACAACACAGTGAGTAATTAGTTTGATTTGTATAGCAGATTGGCCAGGGAAGAAAACGTAGAAGGAGAGGCAAGGGGAAAATTTGAGGATAAATAGGGAAAGGAGAAAGAAACAAATGTGTACTACTTAATCAAAGTAATCAATACCATGTTACTTGCTGGAAAGAAATTTTGCCCCCAAGACCTTGTTGAAAGCTTGGGCTTGTTGAGGGAGCCTTCTTAAGCTTTGAGACTTGAAGAAGTAAAAATGGTTGCTGTAAACCCAGATGAAGAAAGTGGTCCCAGGTGTCTTGTTCTTGAGGTTTTTGCCCTTCTTCCTTCTGCAGTCTTGCCTAGATTTAGGTAGCAAAAATGTTATACTGACTTCAAATGGTAAATCTAGAGCAGATGTGCCTCTATGACTGTCTTGCTGTTCCAGGCTCTTTCTCTGTCGTTTCTGGAGTGTTTTGGAGAAACCTGACTGAAATGTTCCTCCAGTAATTTTGATAGATTCTTGTTCTTACAGCTCTTGATACTAATTTGTTTCAGATTTGATTCTGAGAGGGTAATAAAGGAACAAGTCTTATTCTTTACAGGCTTTATGGGCACCACCTTAGTGGTGCTTGATGCTTGTATTTTTTGTGATAAGCACTACTCTTAGGAGGATAGTGAGAGCTGGAGGGAATACAATAGAGAATTATTCTCTGTTTAAAATATTTATAATTATTGGAACAGGTGCACATAGGATACTGTAAAGAATTGATGGTAATACCAAACCAACACTTGCAGTTTACTTCCACATAGTTGGAAATCAGCCATTTTACAATCTAAATGAAATATGGGAGGAGAATTTTCTACTAGACGTCATTGTCTTGTATGAAGTAGAGAACTGGAGTGAATGTTCACTACTCCAGATTAGTTCAGACCTAGTTTGTTTGTTAGCAGACAGCATTGACCTATTTCTTCTAGCATGTTGCTTCATGGGAATGTTCATTTGAACTTGACTCTGTGTTCCTCCTGTGTTGCATTAGTAATTCCTAGACTTTTGACGTAATGGATTCTTGGCTGTTTTTTAGGAGTTCTAAATATATCTGTTTCTGTTACTGCAAATAATTTTGACACTTTCTGCAAGAAAAGGATATAATCTAAATGTGTAACATGAAGTTTTCTTTCAAGTATGAATTCTGAACTAAGCATCAATGTTTATTTGAACATTTGAACAATCATAAGTCTTACTGCATCTCTTTCTTGTTTCAGGGTTTCTTTGTAATTGCTGCCATGGGAAGATACTTGACTATGCTGCTGCTGCTGATGCTGCTGGTGCAGCATTTTGGAAACTGTGAAGGAGATCAAAGGCCACATCATGCTCCATCAATGCAATTTACACAAGAACAGTATAATGCCACTGTGTATGAGAATTCTGCAGCCAAGACTTACGTTGGGCATCCAGTGAAAATGGGCATTTACATTACAAATCCATTGTGGGACTTAAGATACAAAATTATTTCTGGTGACAGTGAGAACTTGTTCAAAGCTGAAGAGTACGTTCTTGGAAACTTTTGCTTTTTGAGAATACGGACCAAGGGAGGAAACACAGCTATCCTTAACAGAGAGGTGAAGGACCATTATATGCTGACTGTTAAAGCAGTTGAAAAAAACACAAATGCTGAAACACGCACGAAGGTCAGGATACAGGTACTGGATACAAATGACTTGAGGCCTCTGTTTTCTCCAACGTCCTACAGTGTTTCTTTGCCTGAAAACACAGCAATAAGGACCAGCATTGCAAGAGTCAGTGCAACAGATGCAGATATAGGAACAAATGGAGAGTTCTACTATAGCTTTAAGGAAAGAACAGATGTGTTTGCTATACATCCAACTAGTGGAGTGGTAGTTCTAACTGGTAGACTTGACTACTCGGACACTAAGCGTTATGAGATGGAAATTCTTGCAGTGGACCGTGGGCTGAAGCTGTATGGTAGCAGTGGCATAAGCAGTATGGCAAAACTAACTGTTCATGTAGAGCAAGCAAATGAACATGCCCCTGTTATTACAGCTGTTCCATTGACTCCATCAGAATCAGACGCAGATCCAACGTATGCAATTGTAACCGTGGAGGACAATGACCAGGGTTCAAATGGGGAAATAGCATCATTAAATATCGTTGCAGGAGATGCACTTCAACAGTTCAAAACAGTGAGGTCTGTTCCAGGTGGCAAAGAATACAGAATAAAAGCCATTGGTCCCATTGATTGGGAGAGTCACCCTTTTGGATACAACCTTACCCTTCAGGCTAAAGATAAGGGGAATCCCCCACAATTTTCTTCTGTAAAAGTTGTTCATGTGACATCACCACAATTTAAGTCTGGTCCTGTCAGATTTGAAAAAGAGATATATAGAGCTGAAATAAGTGAATTTGCTCCTCCAAACACACCTGTCATAATGGTGAAAGCTGTGCCTAGTTACCCACATTTGAAATATGTATTTAAAAACACACCAGGAAAAGTAAAGTTCAATTTAAACGGTCACACTGGTCTTATTACCACGTTAGAACCCATAAAAGCACAATATGCATCCCATTTTGAACTTGAAGTTGTGACAAGTGACAGAAGAGCTTCTGCAAAAGTATTAATTAAGGTACTAGGCATGAATAGCAATCCTCCTGAATTTACTCAGACATCCTATAAAGCCTCCTTTGATGAAAATGTGCCGGTAGGTACAAGTGTCATGAGAGTAAGTGCAAAAGACCCTGATGAGGGAGAAAATGGTTATGTGACCTATAGCATTGCAAACCTAAATCCTTTGCCATTTGCGATTAACCATTTCAGTGGGATTATTAGTACCTCAGAAGACTTGGATTATGAGTTGATGCCAAGGGTTTACAACTTAAGGATTCGAGCCTCTGATTGGGGCGTACCATATCGCCGAGAAGTTGAGGTTCCTGTTACTATTATTTTAAATAACTTGAATGACAATATACCTCTTTTTGAGAAAATAAATTGTGAGGGAACAATCCCCAGGGATCTTGGTGTTGGAGAACAAATAACAACTGTATCTGCTATTGATGCTGATGAGCTCCAGTTGGTGAGATACCAAATTGAATCTGGAAATGAACTGGATTTATTTAGCCTAAACCCAAATTCTGGAGTACTTTCTCTCAAACAGTCTCTAATGGATGGCCTAGGTGCTAAAACATCTTTTTACAGTTTGAAAATTACAGCTACAGATGGAGAGAACTTTGCAAAACCATTGTATATCAACATAACTGTAGCTAGTAATCGCAAACCAGTCAACTTGCAATGCGAAGAAACTGGTGTTGCCAAAATGCTCGCAGAGAAACTTTTACAAGCAAATAAGTTGCACAGTCGTGGAGAAGTTGAGGATGTTTTCTTTGATACTCACTCTGTGAATCTGCATGCACCTCAGTTTAGAAGTACACTCCCCAGTAGCATTGAGATAAAAGAGGATCAACCTGTGGGCTCCAGCATAATATCCATGAATGCTACTGATCTTGATACTGGCTTCAATGGAAAGCTAGTGTATGTTATTTCTGCAGGTAATGAAGACAGTAGTTTCATTGTTGATATGGAAAGAGGAGTGCTGAAAATTCTATCTCCCCTTGACCGAGAGCTAAAAGATAAATATACCCTCAATATTACTGTCTATGATCTTGGAATACCACAGAAATCTGCCTGGACCCTTTTAGATATAAAAATTTTGGATGCTAATGACAACCCACCAGAGTTCCTCCAAGACAGCTATTTTGTTGAAGTAAGTGAAAACAAAGAGCCCAACAGTGAAATAATTCAAATTGGAGCTACTGATAAAGATTTGGGGCCTAATGGAGAAGTGAAATATTCTCTTCTTACAGATACAGACAAGTTTACTATTAATTCTGTGACAGGAGTTGTCAGAGTTGTAGGGGTCCTGGATCGGGAGGAACAGCACGTTTATTTGTTGAAAATTGAGGCTAGGGACCAACCTACTGAAGAACCTCAATTATTTTCAACAGTTGTTTTAAAAGTATCTGTAGAAGATGTTAATGACAATCCTCCCAAGTTTATTCCTTCAAATTATCATGTGAAAATTCGAGAAGATCTTCCCGAGGGAGCTGTTATTACGTGGCTAGAAGCCTACGATCCTGATTTAGGCCAGTCGAGTCAAGTGCGGTACAGTCTTTTGGACAGTGGGGACGGCACCTTTGATGTTGACAAAGTGAGTGGAGCAATACGCATTGTACAAAGACTGGAC
This sequence comes from Cichladusa arquata, assembly GCA_026413545.1. Lineage (NCBI taxonomy): Eukaryota > Metazoa > Chordata > Aves > Passeriformes > Muscicapidae > Cichladusa > Cichladusa arquata. The sequence goes on along the minus strand of JAOTQP010001652.1, from coordinate 37,987,951 downwards.
TATGAAAAGAAACAACTTTACAACTTGACCGTGCGCGCCAAGGACAAAGGGAAGCCCGTTTCATTGTCCTCTACGTGCTACGTTGAGGTTGAGATAGTTGATGTGAACGAAAACTTGCACCCCCCACGGTTCTCCATATTTGCAGATAAAGGCTTTATAAAAGAAGATGCTCCTGTTGGCTCCTCAGTAATGACAGTATCTGCTTATGATGAAGATGCAGGACGAGATGGGGAGATCAGATATTCCATCAGAGATGGATCGGGTATAGGAGTTTTTCGAATAGACGAAGAAAAAGGTAAGGTGGCTTTCTGTTATTTTTATATACTAAATAAAATCAAATGCCAGGGAAGAGAGAAGAGAAGAGAAGCAGCATTGTCACAGTTGATGTAGGTGTTCTTGAGTGACAAAAAGATGTCACCAACAATGTGTATAGTTGTGTCTGCTACTTCAGTGAAATTATTTTTGTATATTTGATAAGTAATTTTTCTCTAATATTCCCACTTCCATCTAGCCTACCTAAAGCCATGCTGAAGTCTTAAAATCTATAGCACCCATAAAAAAGTTAAGAATACACTTGATATAAAATGGAGGTCTGCCCCATGTACTGTCTTGTGGACAAGTGGGCCTGTCATACTTTTCAGACTTAAATGACATTACCTTTCACTGCTTTTACTGGAGGTATGCATGGGTGGGATATTGCCATACCTGCTGGTTTTGTTAGTTACTTCCAGCTTTTACAGGTACCCACCTGGAATTCGGTAAACAGTGCTTTCTTCATCAGAAGGGTTCTGCCAAAGAAAGCATTGATGCACCCTTAGAAAAACCTCATGAATCAAGCAGGTTGAACTATTGACTTATTTCATAAATAGTGCATACATTGATGAGCAGTATGAGAATTTTTCCAGTGTCATGTGTTAAGAAGAAATGCCATTTTATTTTCAGTAAAATTCTAGTGCTGACTTTTAACATTTTGGTTGGATGTCTATGTAGCTATGTATTCATAAATGTCTTTGATAACAAGAGAGCATTGATATTTTGCAATTATCTAAGCATTTTGAAATAAATTGAGGAGGAATCTGGTGCAAAATTTGTCTACAGGTTACATGTAGGTAAATGGTGACATGTGATCTATGTCTTAAAGAGAATAAAGGTTGTAACTGAGAATAAAGGGTGGGAGTTATATCTGATTCATCCAGTAGTCATTCTCTGTGTTCTCTTTGCTTCCCACAGTTGTGAATCTGGGTAATAGAGACTCATGAAGCCACTTTACTCTTTAGGGTTTGGGTGAACAGACACTTTCTGACTACTTTTTCTTCTCTGGAAAGTCAGTTATTAAATTACGTGGTTTGTGGCTAAAGAACCAGCTCTGCTGCTCTGCAGTGCTTCCCTTAGCTTTGCTTTTGACAAAGCACGTATTTAAGATAGTGAAACAGATTTGCTAAAAGTGAAGAATTTAATATTTTCTTTCCAAGACCTTGTAGTTTCACTTTTGGCCATTTGGTATGTGTGCAGAATATTAATTCATGTATCATTATGCATTTTTTTTGGCTTAAGTATATTAAAGTTCACTGTGTGTTATGGTATTTTAGAAGTGTCCCTAGTTGTCCTATAGAGCGAGGGAGTTTGGCAGTTTGTTATCAGTGATAGGTAACAGTAAGTGAGAATGAACCTCTTTATGGGTATGTGCATTTTTGTGCTACTACGGCAGAATTAGTTGTCTGCATGTCTTGCCTCTCTACTCTTTTGGCACTAAGCTAGTTTACTTGACTAACGAATTGGTGTGAGTTTAAGTAAGTTGCTTTTTATCAGCAGGGTTTACAAAGTAGGCAGAGCTTGGGGCAAAAGCCAGCTTCTGTTTCAAAATGTTGTCCAGAGCAGTGGCTCTGTATTTTCAGGGCAGGCGAGAGGCATTGTCTGTATTCATATCTGGTATCTAGTGTTTGCAGTTCTTCAGGGATGAAAGTAGAGGGATTTGGTGGGAATGAGATGGTGGTAGAGAGGGGTTGCTAGTTTTTAATCTTATTGAACAAATTCCATTTATGATACTGGCTGGTGTTGGGAAGAAAGTGTTTATTTCCGTTTCCTTGATGTTTTTTCCATCAAATGGTGATCTAAAGGAAAGGACATTGTGTACAAACTTGACAATGTAGCTTAAATTTGGATTGACACTTTGTTTTGGTAAAATAATTGTTACTGAAGGCACTCTTTATACTACAGTGTCTGAATATTTGTCGTACTTTCTAAAATGGACTGGCCTTGACATAGGGAACAGACTGATTATCAGCCAACAAAGCACATTGAAGAATTTATGAAAGAAAGATTTGTCAAGGAAGTTGCTAACTTTTTCAGCTTGGTTCTGGCTTTAGCCTTGAGCTACATGTCTCATCCTGCTGTCTTTGAAGAGCATCATACTACACTGTCAGTTCAAAGACGGATAAATCAGATTTAAGAATTTATGTCAACACTTACCATTCAGTGGCTCACAGTGGCTCATTTGTCCCTTGCTTATAAGAAATTAAGGACAACAGTCATATTTGCAAATAGACTAGACTAGATGATGATAGAACCATTGAATAGCTAGTTCCATGCATTGATTTTATTTTTTTTTTTGACTTTCAGGTTGTCTTTCCCATGTTAAGTTTGTTTTAATTTTACAGTTCAAAAGGCAGGAAATGGTACTAATGTTTGATATTTGTACCTGTAATTCTGGTATTTTCACAAGGGAATTTAGTATATCTTTGCCAGAACGTCTTGCATTCTGTTTTTGAAGACTTACCTTTATTTTTGGTCAGCAGATTTTCATAGGTTCTGTTTTCTGCATTTGTGCCCAAAACATTAGCAGTGAATTTCTTAACAGGGAGTACTAAACACCAATGTTTCCAAACTCAGAAGCTGCTTTCATTACTTAGTTCCCTGACTGCTCTGGTGCTTTTCAAGTAGACGTAGAAAAAAGATATATTAGGGGTGAATTTGGTAGTCAGTCATATTTCAGCTTTCTTAGTCTTCTTAAGCCTGAAAAGGCAATAATGGTCAGAAGAGGAGGAGAACAAGATGGTAAAAGTCTAGAAAATTGCAATAGTTTCTGTAGCACCTATATCACTGTCTATTTTTTGTAATGCAAGAAATAGGGCACGCACAGTTAATAGGTTTTAAAGTATGTTTCCTTTTGTAAGCTAAAAGGAAGTCTTTTTCACATGAAGTGTAATAAAGTAATGAAACACATTTCCTCAGGAAGTTACAGAGATTGAAAGTATTTCTAAAGAAAATAAATTACACTAATGAGATTATTTTGAGGTTCAGCCTCATGCTATCTTCAGCTCATAAAATGTTAACTGGAAGCCAAAGGGATAAAGGAGAGAGATCAGAGGTCATTGCTCAATATATGATTCAGAAGGACAACAGTGCATTGTGCCTGATATTGTACAAAAATAGAATTTAAATTTCATGATAAATGAAGACTGTGTTATTATAGGAGAGGAAAAATGTTAAAATGTCATCTTTGTGCTGTGAATTTATATAGCAAAGCTATTTGTTTATCCTTTAGGTACGTATTCAGGAGAACTTTGAATTTAAGATAGCTTTTTATTTGTGAGTGGAACTGAAGGCTGTAAATTGAGATGATCAATTGGCTATATAAATTGCCTGCTAAAGCAGCAGTAAAATATTTTCTCAAAGAATTTGATAAGAATTGGAGCACATCGGTGTGTGTTAATAATAGAAGGCATTGTGTTGATGCAGATCTCGGTGTGCCACGAGAAAAACCCATGCACCATCTAAATCCCATTAGCACAGAGCAGTAAAAGTGAGATAAATCATGTCAATACCATGCTGCTACTTGATTGAGAAAAACTCTAAATAGAGTTACAGAAGCAATTGCTGGAGCAGAACCTAAAGCAGAAGCTCTGTGGGACCAAGGCAATACTGAAAGTTCTTTGTCCCAGTTTTTATTGCAGTGGGTAAGGAGGGAAAAAGAAGAATGTCTTCCTGTTTACTTTTTGGTTTTCAGATACAAGGATGGAGCATTTCCATTGAGTATTTGCACCCTTCAAAGGCTAACTGAAAGATGGAAGCTCTAGTTTGTAAAAACAGTATTGGGAAGAGCTCGTAGTATTTCTTCCAGTTGTGTAGGCAGGTAAACAATGTCACTCTCTGTTGGATGGATGGGACACTATCATGAGAGCACTGTGTGGTGAGCAAGTGTCCATGCTGATTTTCAGCTGTAAAAATGAGACTGAGAAAAACTTGTAGCAGTTACCTGCCCTTCTCAGAAGAATTCTTGCCAACTAGATTGTTCTTTTCCTTGAGTTATCAGGAATTCTTAGCTTATCATTGAGAGCTGTTCTTACCTTGTTTCAAGGTTGTTTTCTTATGGTTTTGCTTTTCTTTCTAGTGCTCAAAATTTAGATTGCTGAGGGAGCCAGCAGGTCCTGGATGTGTAGATGACATGGATCATTTTGCCTAAGAAAGGTCTCGTTGAAATGTTTAGGGAAGATGGTAGCCCATCCTGGAAACTGATGTTCAGAAGTGAAGGGGGGTTTAAGTAATGAATTCCATGGAGTCTGTTACAACTAACCAGTTAAGTGGTTGCATTTGCAATCCTTTTACATGGAAATGCTGGGTGTTACATGTAGGCCCTGCATAGTAAGATTCCAAGCCAAAGGGAATTTTATAATCTTATTATTAGAAACAGATTATCAGAAACTTAACGATTAGTTGAACTTGCAAGGCTACCAGCAGGTGTTTTCTAGACTTCTGCAATTGAGGATATTTCACAGTATGTCACCTAGTTCCAGAATGGTGAAGGATGATGTGACAGTCTGGACCTCGTACATGATAACCTTATTACTTGTGTTTACAGTGTGTAGTTATTTGTTGCCAGGAATTTAACTGTTCTTTCATTAACCTTAATTTGAGTTATTAGGCCATAAGTGTTATAGAATAACAGTAATTCTGCTTTAATGATACGGACAAAGTTTAAGGTGATTAAACTAATTTGCTGACTTAAAAAGATGCATGACTGTGGTTTATTAAAACAAAGATCTGTCTAGCCTGAAATGCTGTCTCCAGTAGCATAGGCAGGACACAGAGATGATACTATCTTCTAATACTTTCCCAGTCTCTGGTTATTTTGTATTTGGGGAGTTTTCAAGCCACATGGTTTGTAACATTCACATGCTTATCTTTCTTGTGTAGTCTTCCCTTGGAACCATGTAACTTTCAAGTGTAACCTTGCTACTGTGATAAGGAAAATGAATTGTTCAAGTAAAGAGTATTAAAGGAGCAAGTAAAAAAATTAACAGGGGCATATGGAAGAAAATTAATTTTATTGCACTATCTCCGTATGCATAAAGTAGTGTCAATAAAGCTTAATGACTGTAGGATGCTATTTTTAATATTTGCAGAACTATTTCCAGCTGGGAAGACATCCATTAGGGGGAATAAATAGGATTTTAACTGTGTAAAGCAAAGTACTCAATTATACTCATAAAAGAAACAGAGCATGGCTAACATGTAATAAGTATGTTAACATCGCTTTGCAGTGTTCATGTAAATTCATTAACTTAAATACAGGATATCATTAACATTTGTACATAAGGGATAGCTTCAGGTTCCATTTCTTCAGTGGTCTTTGGCTTTTGAGCTTTTTGAAGACCGGCATTAGCAAAGTTTAAATCATCAGTGGAGCAGAATACATAAGCACCCACTGGATAGATGTTAAACCAGGACCATTTTCTGGAACAGTAACCAACTGGCCTGCATCTGTACCAACAATACTTGTACCTTTAGGAAGGGTAACTGTACCCAGATCATCTGTTGGGAATCCTGCAGTTCACTCCTAACTGTGGCCCCTGCTCTTTGAAAAACAGTAGTTGGCACAAACCAAAAACAGTTTAATAGTATGCAAGTTCAAATGCTTGGGAATGTTTTCTGTCTGTTGTGAACATACAGTCATAAAGAACTTGGAGATAGGGGAGGCATTTTTAATCAAAACTGAGATTAGTACGATTTGGTTTTAAGTTAATTGTAGTGAAACAACCTTACGTATGCAGGACTTCACACCCTTTCATTGAATGCTTCATCTTGAAGTTGCTCCTTCTATATGCTTTGTTACCCTTATTGTATATGTTATTGTATAAGTCATGGATATAACATCAGGATATGCAAAAACTTAGTTTCTCTCTGTATATAATTAAAAAAAAAAAAGGAGAAAAATAACACCAAGAAGTTCTTAATAATTTCCATTCTTTTACTATAAAAATTCCATGTTATATGTTGGCTTAGTGTTCATTCTGAGTCTTTGAAGATCTGTCAGATTGTAGTTGCTGAAAACTATAAACAGAAAAATATGTTGAGGAAATCTTATTGTAAGAAAGCTATGAAACATTCGATTAAAAATTGTAATTGATCAGGTGATGTTGATACTAGGGAAATAATAGTCTAGGTGGGTTTAGTATGATTGACTAATTCTTAGAGTATCTTCACATCATAAACTAAGTTGGTTCACAAACATTGTGGCAATGGCATTTCCTGCTTGGCTTCTGTCCACACAAGCAGTCTCATTGGCACATAGGTTTTGCATTTAAGATTCCTTATTTGTGTATTTTGACCAGTTAAAAGTGAGAAGTAACTAGGAAGAAGACCCCTCATAGAATGGGGTGTTCTGAGAGCACTTTATTCCTGCAAAGCACAGTAGTTCTTCCTACCACATTTGAAGAGAGAGAGGGACTAAGAGGTTCTGTATTTCTGCAAAATACTAAGTGGCTGCAGCTTTTTGCACAGTATAGTTTTACCCTAGCTAGCTCAGGTACAGTCATGAGTGAAGCTCAGAGAACAGACTAATCTTCCAGGTATCTAATTAGCTCTTCAGGCAATTTTTTTTCATCCTACACTGCATTCTGTGCAGCTGCATTACATTGTACTGAAGTTAATGATTTGCCCATGTAGCTGTAGCAGTTAGATTTCTTCAGGACCTGAGGCATACATGTCCTAGAGTAAGAATTTAGATTATTCTGATGCAATTTGAAGAAAACCGAACCAACCCAAACTAAAAAAAACCCCAAGAAACCTCCAAACCTAAAACAACACCACAAAATAACCTGAACAACCCTCAACATGCAAAACAGCCAAGACAAAAGAAAAAAACAACAAAACCAACCCAGAATGATTACTAGGTGCTGTAAACTCCAAGTTAGAGTTAAATTCTTAAGCTTATAAATGCTAATTTGGAAGGTTAATAGTTTAAATGAGGTATTTCGTCAGCACTTCAGTTTGCAATTAAGAGAAAACCTAATTCTAATCTATGCTGGAGATTTGAGTGACATTCTAGTCAGCAGACAGGAGTTTTTTCTTAAACAAAGGACTTCTGCAGATTATTTTTGGATTCTGGAGTTGGCTGGATAATTGTCACACTGACATCTGGAACTTGAACATAAACTGTTAAGCTTATTTCTTTGGAAAACAGTCCAAGGGCAAGTCCAAGACAAAGTATTTGTCTGAATACTGTGTAATTAAAGCTCTTGAAATAATTAAAGTAACACTTTCTGAGTTTGTGAGATATATTTTTGTGTGTATCTCTGAAAAGGTGTATGTTGGGTTGGTTTGGTTTTTTTTTGTTTTGAAAAATTTTGGGAACATACCTGTTCAAGAAGTTTTAGTTTTAGGTCAGAGATGCAGAAGTAGTCATTTCTTTAGCCTTCTCTGTGAGGATAGTTCTGTAAAAATAACTACTTAAGAAAAGGGGGCAGGGCAAGTAAGGATTACGTACGCAGTTAACTGCTCTGGAAAGATATTTTAATGCCAATACATGTTAAGGACGTTTTCTAGTGGTATATTTTGTTCTTTGGACATTTTCTCCCTTTGGTGTTGGGTTGAGAAAGATGAGCAGCTTGAGAATATCTTCACTAACTCTAGGCCAGGTCTGCACATTTACCTCTCTTGCTGACATTTGTGAATCCTTTGCAGGAGAGTCCTTATCAAGCTTGTCCAGAACAATCAGGAAAAAAATGGTTTTGTTGCGACAATAAATAATAAAGCCACTTACGGTAGTATGCCCACCCAGTATGACCTGTTTTTTAAAGCATTTATCCCATGTTTTTATGATCTCTGTTTTCTCCTGTAATTTTCAGTGGTAGTCAAGCATGCTATATATGGAACACAGCTGAAATTCTAGCTTAGTCTGCAAAATGGGAGAGACAACCGTATCTGTGTGGGACACTTAAATTGAGGAGGCATATTTGTGGTTGTTAATTACAGATGCTAAAAAACTTGGGTAGACTATTTCTAAAATGGGGTATTATTTTCTGCTTTCTAATTAAGGATTTCCAGTGGGTTTGTGTGTGTTCAGTATGATATTGAAAAGAGTGAGGTTGATGTAGAAGATGAACTTTCATTTTGGTTTTATGAATTGGTTTCATTTTGGTTTTATGAATTTTTTCTTCAGTGGCATTAACACAAACTTGTGCCATTGTGCAAGAAAAAATAGCTATGTTTAGAAAAAAGTAACTGTTCCTAAAATGAGTAGTGTTTTGAGTTTAAAAAACATTTGCTTAAAATTTCATGCAACTAAAATGTATTTTCCGCCAATTTGTTATGGTTTTAAAAATGAGGCATTTGGCACATAGATTCTCTTTTATGAGATAGTACAAATAGTTGTAACACCAGCTTGCTAAGAATGATTTTTGTACTTCTAGATCTCCTCTAGTATTAGGAGAAATCTAAAAACTTTTCTTTTAGGCGTACAGACCAAATTTAGCACAATTTCTGTCTGATAAGAGAAATAAAAGAGCCAGGGACCCACTGGCTATCTGTCAGACTGAGGACAAAGCCTCAATTTGCTGCTATGCAGAAAGTATTTTACTAGGAGATGACTAAATTCAGGTGTCAGGCAGCCATGGTACCAGCAATCAAGCAAAGTGTCTTGCACCCAAAAGTTAAGTGTATGTTAGTACTCCAGTTCAGAAGAGTTACCTGGTTAACCTGCCAGGGACCATCTGCTTTTGACTGCAGTTTGCAGCTTTGTGCTACTTACTGAGGGTGTGATTATGTTCGTTCTAAGGTCTAGAACTAATGGTGCTACTGGGTTAAACTGTGATATGATGCTGTTGCATTTGTGTTTCTTTTTAGGTGCATCAAACTAAGCCTGGTGTTTGGAACTAATGTTGAGTTTCAGTTTGGCAGAGGTTAAGGAGGCCTGGGTTTGGACCAAGGTCCTGAGCAGCCTGGAGCTAGGGAATTACTTCTCTTTCTTAGGCTTGAAGAAAACCATGTAATTTGCATTTGTGATGGTGGCAACTCCTGAAGTGCTATTAGGTTGTTAATGCAGCTTTTAGAATGTGTCTTTGGAAAAAGCTGAATTAGTTTTAGACAAACATATTCATCTTATGTTTTCTGTTGGCCGGGGCATCTTCCAAAGTAGTTTGAATTTTCTTAGGTATCCTACTGAGTAAAACATCACCTTAGCTGCCAAATAGGGATCCCATACAAAAGCTGAGGCTCCCCTCCTCTACTGCAGGCATGCTGAAAGTAGGGGATTGTTCTGTTGTGAAAGGTGTTGATTGGGTTACAGCTTGGTTTGATGAAAACAGAGCTGCCTGGGGGCTGTGTCTCTGTAGGAGATGAACTGGGGCTGAGCCACATGTGGTCCCAAAGATTACCTTATAAACACCAATCAGTTCAGGCAGCAGAATATATATTAAGGGCCTATTAACTTGCTTGGGTCTCTCTTTGACTTGAAAAGTACTTGTGAGCAAAGGAATAATAAAAGGGAAGGGTTGCCAAAAGCTATGGAAGGTGCATCTTGCTATATCACTGTTGGGACATCTGTTGAATTGGGGATTTATTTCCTACTAGGCATCTGCTGAGCTTTTGAAGTACATATTAAGGTCAAAGGAGGGGAGCTTGAAATGATTGCATAATGTTTATTCTTTTCTTTGAAGATTTTAGACTTTAATCATGCAGCATTTGGACATATTTAACAAAGGACAAACCTACATGAGCATTTGGCAAACTTCCAGAACTTACTACATGCAGTAGTTGCAGCTTTAGAACTTGGATTTAAAAAATACTTTGGGCTTTGCTGAAACAAGGTTTTGCAGGTCCGTTTTTTAATCCATATATCATTCTTACTGCATCTGTGACTTTATTACACTGGACATCTGAATGTGACCAAAAATGAATTTTCAATTCATCACCCTCCATGTGGCTCAAGAAGAGAAAGTCTCTAGCATTCCAGTGCCAACAGAGAGGGATTTTTGGAAAAACAGAAGTGTCTAAGGAATCTAGCAACAGGAGTGCAACAAATAATTTCTGTGCTCAGAAATGAGTTTTCCCCAAGCTCTTTGTGTTCTATCCATGATGATTCTAATCACTGCTTCTTTTTAATTTAAAATTATTTGTGAGCAACAATAATCAATATGTTCATGGTTTTTATAAGTGGTTGCATAGTTTGGATTGGCATTAGGGTTAAAGAGCAAACTACTGAGTTAGTGGATATAAACTGACTTGACCTACTAGTAGTGGTTGTCATTAGTAGTTCATTTGACTCTGAGTTCTGTGTCTTTGCAGACTTCTCAGAGTAGTATTGTTGATAACAGAACTGAATATCTGCCTGTATGTTGGGAAAGTTACACATAGAAAATACAGTAATTGCATTGCTTTGTTGACTAATCTTCTACCTAGAATAATCCTCTCTGACATGAATAATTTCCAAAATCTGCATGTATCTGAAATCAATCATTTTGGGTGTTTATATAACAGACAGTCTTTCATTTTGCTGATGCAAAAAGCCTGATACCACCTCCATAGACCAGAAAGTGAAAATTACTGAGTTTTGATTTTGAAGCTGCTGATCATAGAGTGCTTTTCCATGTTTTGTGTCGGATTTAAGGATTAAAGGTTATATTGCAAATTTCAAAATGCAAGAAGCATAATTATGGAATAGCGTTCTGATTTTAGTGTTACTGGTAATGTACATGAGTATTACAGAATTGATCCAGTCATATGGATTAAAAAAAAATGAAGATTCTGGTAACATAATATGCTGAAAGTGAGTAAAATGAATGAATAATATGCTAAAAATGAATACAGACTTCCTGTATGTGTTGCCTGTAGTCCTGGTTGTATTATTAGAGAGAGGGAGTTTGGTAGTTCAGCTTGGAAGACTTTCAGTGCAAAGTTTGTGGTGGCATTATGAATTATGGAATTATGAATGTGATCTTTATTGTTGGTATGTTGTCCCCTCCATTTCTCCAAAGTTGTGAGAATGACAGCTCTTTCACAGGGAATGCATCTCCATTCTGCAGGGGGTTTCTATTTATTTTTTTTTAATCCTCCTCCCCTCTTTGCCTGTAGATTTGCCATGACAGGGTATATCCTGTCTCTATGAAAATTAGAGATTGCTGTCTAATGATAAGGGTTTAATCTGCAACGAATCAGACATGTGGAAACTTCTGTCTGTGGAATTTTCTGTTTGATCTGAGAGGAATGCCCTTGCTGTGCCCTTCCTGTAATGAAAGCAAGGTAGAGTGAATTAAAGTGATTCTAGATAAGATCGGAATGTGTGCATTGGTTATGCCTCCATTATATTTGGTGTTGCAATTCTGGCCATATGTATTATTTTATTATTTGAGATATTAGCAGCATAGTTCATCTTCTTAAAAGATACCACTTTCGGTTTTAGCTAAAAGTGCTATTTCGTTAATGCTGAAATTTGACTTAATTACTTAGGTTTGAACACAGGAAGTATTGCCCACAACAACTAATATTGTCAGCAAGATATTGAGTGAGGTATAATAATGTAGCATCTTCTTCTTACTGTAAATAATTTTGCAGTACTCACTTCATCTTCTGTTTTAAAGATTTTGTTGGTGTACCATTGTGAGAAATAGCTAACAGTTTCTCTCCAGAATTATTTCAAGACCAGTTAATGATTAACAAATGTGCAGCTGCCTGTGCAAGGAATGCTACTTACTTTGGGAGGGGGAAGGAAAGATGATTATTTGTTCACATAAGCAGTCTGGTGTGATAGTTCACTTTGAAGGTAATTTAAATATTACAGGACCAATTTCAGCAGATTAATGGGAAAATGACCTGTGCCTGTCTTTGATACTTGGTTGTATCTATGTTCTTTCTACTTGTCCTGTTAGTTAGTACAGTAATATTTTGGGTTGCCTGTGTTAGTCTAGACAGTAGTTTTAAATTAAAAACTACGTAAGAAGATATGTCAATTTGTTAATAAGTGGATTACTTATGTATGAGTATAGGCAACACATGGCTCAAAAAAAAAAAAAAGAAGGGATAAAAGCTAGGCAGTTCATAGTCCAAACTATTTTACACCACTCCCAATCAGATTTCTGAAAGGGGCCTTGTCTGTTAAGTACAGAGACCAACAGGAACTGGGCTTGTAAATATAAAAAACCAAAACTATCATAGAACTTGGGCTTTTCAGTTAGCTTTTTGCTTGCTTCAGAATGTTTATACTGAATGGTGAAATTTCTTACTGAAATTTTGGACTGACTTGAATCTTTACAGTTAAGGTAGAGGAGGAAAATTTGAGAAGGTTGAAAAATAGTTAGTGGAAAATGAGTTGTCAGATTGTCATTGACTCAAATGACACATCAGTTTTAATGTGCGTTGCTTAATAAGAAGTTAAGGGAGTGACAGAGTGAGAGCAAGATCACTGCTGATTATTGGAGTAAATGTTTGAGTGAATATTGATCCAGCGTGTGATGATGGGAGGAAATGGAATAAGAAATACATGCCATTCTATTTCTGTAATTCCAGGGATGATAAAAAAATACTTTGGAAACTGAGTCATTCAGTCTAGTCAAACACAAGCATGGCCAACATTTGAGCATTTTTTTTGCACAGTAACAGAGATTTGAAAAGGTCTCTTTCTGCAACTCCGTCTAGTTGCTGTGTATTCTGTGAATTTCGTAGACAAGGAAGAAAATCCTCAGTGGTTAGGAGCAGAATGCATTTTCTACCTAGATGGTCTACTACTTACCTACAATATCATATTGTTCTTTCATTTACAGGCTATTCTAGTGTTGACAGACTTGAGCTACTTCTGTTACGGCTTTATGACAAATTTCTGTTTTATGAAGCATTATTCATAACACTCATTTTCTTTGGTACTGTTACAAAGGATGCAGTTATCTTCAGCAAAAAATGTTTCTGTGGAGAATAATTAAGAGCTTTTTCAATGGAAATTCTGTCACGCAGACTCTGTGATCTCTGTTCATCCAAATGCTTGCAGGTTTGGCTAGTAAGCAATAAAGTGAATTAAATATATAGTTTTTTATACTTTTAAACTGTAACTTGCATTTATTTCTACTACCGTTAGTAATTTTTTATTCTGGAGAGTGTTGATTAAAATTATACATGCAGTTATCTATTATTTATGTGAGAAAAACTGAAACCACTTCCCAATGAGCATCCAGGGTCCCCACAAATAATTATACTTGACATCTGGTAAGTAGTCTCTAGTTTTCTAGTTAAAAGTCTTCTTTTTAGATGTTAGGTATTGATTGTCCACTGTGCTCTAAGAATTTGCTTACAAATTGAGAATTTCTCATTTGCATAGTACAGTAATCATAACCAAAGAGAATAAACATGATTTTGTAGTACCAAAACTCTTTGCATTCATGATTCCTCTGGCTTTAAATTTTTACTCAAAACCAGATGAGTTCAGAAATGGCCTTGTGTTTAATTTGATTCATATGCAAAGACAAATAAGGCCAATAAAAAATTAGTTTAACAGATATTGATCAATGTACAATCCTCTCTGGAAACACAAGCAGAAATAAAATCTGAATAAATAAATGGATACTTTGTAAGTTAATAAATCTGACTTTGTCAGAACAAGGATGAAAATGTCTTTTGATGTCATTGGATCCCAGATGCTTTAATTTCATGACTTTGTCAGTTTGCTTTGTTCTCCTAGCATTAGCATGCCCAGAGGTATATCAGATCTTCTTTGTACACAGAAATCAGCTTGGGAGCAGCATTTCTGTTGGCAGTAATTAAGTGCTATTGTGTATATAGCTACCTGGTGCAGTAACATGAACAGCAGTAATGGCCTGATTTCTGGTATTCCTCTACATGCTACCTGGCTTTTGATAAATATCAGTATCTTTCCTTGTTCAGAGCTGGTCTGGAAACTCTCATTGCTAACCAGCGGTTTCTGCAACTGAAAATACTTTGGAGACTGAAAGCATGAAACAAAATTGCAGTAGTCCAAACCACAGCCATGCATAAATAACACACACATGTGCTAAACAACAATTTTTTGTCGCCGGCTCGTCGTGAGCCAGAGTTGCTGTGGATTGCAGCTGTAACTGCTTCTTACTGAAGGATAGGATTGCTCTGTTGCTGGGCCTTCAGTGTTTGGCAGTAGTAAGAGGTAAGCTGCAGTTTCAAATTGCCACCAAAAAGGGAAACTGAGAGAAATGCAGTGTGTGCAGGAAAAGTATTCTTGGGATACATGGAACAATTTTCCTTATTTAAGATGGTCATTAAACCCTGAGATTTACAGACAAAACCTGTAATCTGTAAAGTTTAATAGTTTTAAAGTATACTTGTTGCAGAACTGCCCAGGTTTTAATAGTTTGCAGAGGATAAACAGCTAGATCCTTTTGGATCAACAAACCAGTTTCTGAACAATTAAATGTGTTGCTCTTGTGCATAATTGGCTTCCCATGCGTCTCATTATTTTCCTTGTAGACTCTTCTTCTGCCTAAGGGGGACCTAGGTTAATCTGTCAACTCCAGTTAGTTTTGAAATTCCTGGGGCCATTTGCAGAGGAATTTCCCCTTCAGAGGCTCCCCATTTCCCAGCTAAATTATTAGACTTGCCACACTCATTGTCAACAATTCCTTAGTAGTAAGAAGAGTGATGGAGAAGTTAAGAGGGATTTTGCAGTTGCTGTTGAAGCCAGAGTTCTAAAGAGCACGTATTTGTTCATTTGTGTATTTAAGAAATTCTTACAAACTTTAACAAAGAATATAGAATTTCATCCTTTGCATTTCTCATGAAGAGGCAAATGCACATGCTTTATAAAACTTCGATTAAATAATTTCCATCTTTGTCCTTGATGTTCATAAGTGAACAAACAGTGGACCTGTAAAAGTCTTTGCTTGTTTGTGAATCACCTGCATTTTAGTAGAAATTTTCTTGGTCATGAAGGTAACTTAGCTTAAAATAGCTCAACAATGTTTTCCCAAAGTGTTTTTCTTAAAAGTGGTTTCTTATTCTAATTTTATAATACTATGTAACTGAGTTTCTTGGGACATAGAAACTGGTTGTGCCTTTATCTGAAGACAAAAATCTGTCCTGCATAAGGGATGGGTGGCCAGAGCAAAGACTTGCCTCGGATCCTGCAAACCTTGCTCATGTAACGCAGTAACAGAAGCTGCTTTTGCGGGTACTAAAATCCCAGTGCTTGACCCAGAACCTGCTGGCAGTCTGTTCTGCTTTCTCTACTATTTTATAAACCTGCTGTAATGTTGATATTGTAGTGCAGTCATGTTTTTATCAGCAAGCTTTCTCTCAAATCATGAATGACTGCTCATGTTAGCAGCAAAGCTTGCTTTACTTGCTCTCTCTTCAAGGAAACGTAGCTCCTATGTGGTTGTATTACAATAATTTTTGCTATTGACATAGGAGTTAACATTACATTTCCCTAATGTGGACTCATCAGGGGGTTTTTATGTCTCTCCATATCAAGCTTTAGCAACATGGTCCTGTTCCTCTGTATGGCAATTATATTGCCTGTCCGAAAGCTTGACATACAAGCTGCCTAGCTGACAGAAATAAGCTGGAACTATTAAAATAACCATAAATGAGGCTGACAATGGGAGCTGTCTGCCATTGTCCCAAAAGATTTTTTGAACTGGAAGTAATCAGTTGAGTTCTAAGGCAGCGCCATCACAGATCTTCTAATTGCGAAAATTCCCCCTCGCCAACCCCCCAACTTCCTGAAAGGAAGTTCACAATCTTTGTGGACCTTAAGAGGTTTATTGATTGTAGCCCAGACTACCTAGTACCAAATCATAATTTCTGTGCGTGATAGTTTCTATAGACAATTTTAGGAACATACGTAAAAACTGTTTTTCTTTTATAAATGGTGTGGACTCTGCTTTCTGTTAATTTGACTTGTTTTTTGTAGAAATGTGCAGAAAATAAAGTAGCAAGAACTAGAAGTTAAAATATTACAGCATCTAATTATTTACAATTCTATTTTTGCCCCATTTTTTTATTCTACTTCATCCATTTAACTGCTACGTGAAGAATCTGTTTTTTCAATGTTTTAAAATAGTCTGTTTTTGGCATAGAGCTTTAACTATGCACATCTGTACTCCTTTGTGCTATCTCTAGATGCTCTTAACTGTTGAACATTGTGTATTTCTTCAAATCTGTCTACCTCTACCTGGTTTATAAGCTGTATACAGCAGAGGAGAGTAGTGACTTTCTCTCCCTGTACTTGAACACAGTTCAAGTTACTGCTGGTCTTTGTCATTCATAGCACAGAATTGATGCATAAACTGTTCTGTGTTTTAAGTTTTATGTCTAGGTTTGGATGTGACCGCATGATGAGGCTCTTTTGACTGCCAAGTTTTTGTCCCCAAAAAATATTTTGTAAGGACAGCCTTGACAACTTCTATGAGCTTGGAAAAGTGAGACAGGTTTCACTGGACACTGATAGTGTCTGATTGTTTCACTGACTGCACTTGTTGTTCCATTAGTGTCATAGAAATTCTTTAATTTTAAATACAGTAGGTTTTTTTAATGAAACCTGAGGGGTTTGAGAGCTTGTATTAGTATCACATTTACTTAAGATATTGCTGCAAAACTGGATTTGTCTATATATTTTGCTACATCTAGTCAGTTCAGTGAAGTCGAATTTGAGATATAAAACATTTTATTATGATTGAGGTTTTTCTTTGTTCCATTCGGTTTGGTTTTTTTTGTTAAAATTTTAAATCTGCTCCACTGATGATGGTTCCTCTACTCTGTTTAAGGGTGGGTTCTGTGTGCCTTGGAGTGATAGTCTTCCCCTTCCATCTCCCAGAACTTGCAGTAACTGGTCCCTGGGAAGAAAGAAAGCAGTGGTGGACTCTACATGTTTAAAGTCTTGCTACTGCTGCAGTTCTATCAACTTACTGATATTGATAGTGAAACTTTCACTACATAGATATTTGAAACTTCCCAGGTCTTGATTTGCTAGAAAATGAGCAATTTGTCCTTGAAAAAGGAACAGGAGTTGCTTTCCATTTAACAGTTCTAGATGAGCATGATTTCTCAGCTGGTAGTACCTGAAATGTGTATAGCTTCCTATGTCAAAGAGCTATAAACAAAATTTAATTACATTTTCTGGAATCTGCACTTATACGTGCTGAGAAAAGACATGTAGTTCTAGTATGATACTTTTACCTTATTTTAAGTACTTTTTTTGTAGCCTTTCCTGAGAGAAGTTTTTCTGTGCTTTCTCTGAAGCTGAAATAGTGAAGTTTCGGTTTTTGCCTTTCTTATAAAGAAAAAATTTCTTTATTATAAAGAGGAAATACTATATATGAATATAATGTTATAAAAGTGAATTAAAACCACTATATAGTAACTTAATGAATATTTAAATAAATAAATGTGTAAAATCTGTAAAATATATGTGACAAGCATTAACTTTTAGATTGAATTTTATATTGATTATATTGTTTATATTGTAAGTAAGACAATATTATCTTGAGGTACATGACAAAATTTTAGGTTGGTTGGTGTTTTTTTGGTTGGCTTTTTTTTCCCCTAACATTAAAATATATTTAATCAGGATGCATGTAAAAGTTAAAGCACCGAATTATTAAAAAAATAAATCAGAATGGGTTAATTTGCATTTTAGCTTAGGTAAAACAGAAGAATTTCTGAGTGGTTGAAAAGGAAAAATGAACTATTTCAAACTAGACTGAATCATTAGTTTTGCATATTCGTATTCTTTAGACATGTTTGCAGACAAGTCACGTCACTTTGAGGTATGGAAAGCACAGTATTGATGATTTGTTGCCAGGTTACAGTCTTTCTATCTTTGCCTAATTAATGCTTCTGGAGAAGAGGTGAGTGAAAAGCAGTGAACATCTCTTGTTCATGTGTGATTCAAAGGCAAGCAATAGTTGCTAAGACTTTTTGCTCTCCTTCAGGGTTGCAAGCAAGGATTATTTATATCCTGAAACAGTACAGTTTAGTCTGTGTCAATCTTCAAATGCAGAAGTCTGATATGAGTAGCTTGCATTTTCAGTGATAAGGCTAAAATTGCTATGGACCCAAAGAGCAAATCATATTTCTCTGGGTGGCTTTTGCACTTTGTTCCATAGGGCTGTAATCGCGTAATGCTTCCTGTTCAGAGGGCACACACAATAAAAGTAAGCAACTTTTCTGAGTAAAGAACTCTGCTTATTCGTCAAAAATAATACTTTTCTTAAAATAAGAGTTTGTATATACTTTTTAAAAGTTCCCAGTGCCTGCCATAGGCCTTTAATATTTCAAGAGTTAGAGTGCAGTGCCTCTCTTGGCATTCTGCTGTGTTTATAGAGTGGATGAGCTGACATTTCACTTTTGCAAGAGGAATCTCATTCCATTCCTTCTTTAGAAGGTGATTGTTTCATGGAGGTACTAGGATGGAGATTTTGGTCTTTTCAGCTGATGTTTTGTGTACTGAATAGTTTGTTGTCTCTGTGGCAGGACATACGTAAAATTTTCAGTGCTTAAGGGTAGTTGGTTTGTGTAAAATTAGGGCTGATGTGGTTCTCTGCTGTCTTTGTTTTGGTTTTACTAAGTGGTTATTTATTACACTTGAGTGATCAAATACTATTAAATTTTGTTGACATTAGTATTGGATGCAGTTTTAGAAGCATGGTAGGCTTAAGATTTAGTTGTCTCTTACACACTGGTGCTTGGTAGAGGCCTGAGTTACAGTAGCACAGTGGCCTCAGGGAAAGAATAATTTTTTTCTTCGGAGTTCAATAGGTTACATGTTTCAAAACCTTAAAATTATAAAACACTTCATAGTATGTAGGGTTGTGTCTGCTGCTTCAAGGCATTTCCCAATGTCAGATTATAGTCGTGACCAGAAGTTTCAGAAGTTATCAGAAGGAAGTTGAGAAGCTACCAGAAACAGATAGAGGGTTTTTTTTAATTGCTGAAAAAGTTGAAAGAATCTGAGCTATGACAGTGGCCACAATTAGTATTACAGATGGGTGTAGTACTTGTAAATAGTGCACTCTAGTCTGATGTAGTCTGTTTTATCTTGCATGGGTAGATACCATAACTATTAATAAATGAACTTTTTTTTCCAAGTCACCTTCCTGCTTCTTAGCATTTCTGACAGGGATCATGAAGTGGAGGGGAAAAAAAAAAGTAAAAAACCCCTATGTGTAACGCACAGAAGCACACAGAGTTGCACTTGCCAACTGTCCTGATTTGACTGTGCCTCTAGAAGTTACTCAAGGGGAAAAGGAGAGTAAAAGACAGTGGATGTGTTCCTCTTTAAGGCCTCTGGAGTCTGCTGAGAAGCAGACAAGCACTGCATCTTTTCCTATGCCAGATGCTCTTTTCTGGTTTCTTATAGATGCGGGTTTTTGAGGGGTGGGGGACTGTTTTTGGGGGTTTTTTTAATCCTTCCTACTCTGCTATAGCCTCTATATTTGTACAGCTCAGGAAAATGCTAATCACGTCATGGTAGACAATAATGTAAGAAAAAAATCTAACAAAAATGGAGTATATAAGAAGAGATGAATAGGAAGTAATTTGTGTTCATCTGTGTTTGATCTGGATATGTTTGAAGAACTGTGCTGTTGTTAACAAAGTGTATTGGTTAGAATAGATGCTATTTTAAATACATGAGCTGCACAAAAAATCAAAAATTGAAAATATCAGCTTTATAAAATGTCTTTGTTTTTCTACCCTGTTCTGGCCATGTAATTGTGAAAATTTTAGTAACGACCTGAAAACTGTCTGTTCTGAATTGTCTAACATTAGAAGCCAAAGTATGATAGTATTACATTACATAAGATTTTACTTTGGAAGGTAGCCAAGCCACTAACAAATCAGGCTGATGTGACTCTTTCTTTGTTGTAACAACAGCTTAAGCAAAGTTTCACAAAATGTAAACCAGAAATTTTCCCAGAAAAACTGGCCAGTAAACTTTTGGGAGCTGGGGTCTGTTGGACCCTTGTTCACATAACAACTTCAAGAAACTCTATATGTTTCCTATCTTGCGGTAGCAGGGATTAATGTAGTAAACTGCAGTATGTGCTGAGCAATTTTATCTCCAATTTGAAAGAGTGTGCAGGCCATAGTGATAGTTTACCCAGCAGTGACTTGCTGTTTGTTTAGAATTCAGGACAGTTGCAGTCTGGGTTGGTGAGCTGGCAGTCTAGTGCCATTGAGAACAGCATGTCTCCGTGTTTATAACAGGCTTAATCCACTGGCTTTTAAAACTTTGATGTGAATTGGTTGGTTGTTGAAGGTCGTATTTGATCAAAACTTCTGCTCATGCAATTCATAAAATATTGCTTAGCCCCCCGAACGGCTTTTAAAGCAGCTGAAGAAGCTTTTTGATTTACCCAACTTATTACAAGTTAGATTAATTGAGTTTGTAATCAGATTTCAAGCATCGTGTTCCAGGCCAGGGATTTCTTAGTTTGTTTCAAATGTCATTCCCGGGGCAAATTCTGCTAAACTGCATTTTCATGCTTTGCTGAGAAATGATTGCAGGTTTTGATTTCCATTATGGAATCATTAATATTGTTAATTAGAGTTCTTATGGATAAGCACACTTAAGGAGGATCATCCCTGGGAATTGGGAGTATTATAGTTTGAGCATTTGTTAATTAGATAAAATTGGCATATGCATGAGTGTCAGATTTGAGGTGTGTTTTATGCTTATTTTTGTTTTTAAAAGTGACTTTGGTTGTAGTGATTTGCTTGTGGGATTTAAACTGGGGAGAGTGTTGGTTCTTGTTGAGGGTGGGTTTACTGTTTCAACTTTTTTCTCAGTGGCTGTATTCATAAACCACCCTCCTCCTCCACATTAAATTCTGTCCAAATTATATTCTACAGTAGTCACTTAGGACTTTTGCTTTCCTTTAATGAAATTGATAGAAAAGTCCTACTGCATCGAGTGGGAACAATATCTAGTCTAAAATTTCAGACATGAATATTGTAAAATCAGTTCTGATGTCCTCTTGCAGATGACTGAGAAACATTTAATCAGAGCTCTTTTGTGCTCCCCTCTGGTGGCTAGTGGCTGAATTTAAATTTCTTTTTATCCTGACCACCTGAAAGGCTTCAAGATTGCACAGCCAGTCAAGTGAAAAATGCTTTTAAAATCCGTGCTTCACCTTATGTTTTGAATAACAATGTTTGCAAGTCTCTGGGATTATCATAAAGGCAAAAGATTTGTTAGTAGACTTCTCGACTTGTTTTACTACATTAAAAGCAAATGGTTTGTGAAAGTCAAAGTTAGCCAGCTGCCTTAACATAGAGGATAGATGGGAAAATTCAGCTAGATTAATGACAATTGGATGGTGTTTTGGAATTACTGATGTAAGATCAGATTGTTAAAGGGGCAGAGGAAAAATGGAAGTACTTCATATAGTTATGTGTGTTTAGTTTTGATTGTATTTTGTGACATAAAAGCTGATGTAGGACCAGAAGAAATTCAAGTTTCAATTGTCTGAGCCTGCCCCCACCCCAAGATATGTGCTGGGTTAGTATATCTGTTCCATTTTATTGCTGGGTTCAAACATCAGGAAGAAAGCTGAGTCATATATTAATAGGCCAGTCATCCCTTCCCTTGCTATTGCCTGCAGCTTTGAGCAATGAGGAGAGCTGGATGTGGTGGCATCTCTTCCATAGCCCTCAATATGTGAAGACTGAAGGGAAATTTTTGTTCCCTATCTTCTTGTTCCCTTTCACATAGCTTTTATAGAGGAATGTTATTTGAGTCTTCATTTTTGATGTTGTCAAAGTAATCCACTTACCTGTGATGCCTGTCTCTAGTAATCATGGCATTGTAGAATAGTTTCAGTTGGAAAGAACCCTAAGGTTCATCTGCTTCCAACTCTGTGCCCATGGGCAGTGACACTTTTCACTAGACTAGGTTGTTTTAAGGCCTATCCAAGCTGGCCTTGAACACTTCCAGGGATAGGACATCCACAAATACAAGTTTCCCAACTTGCATACTCATACCTGTCTATTGCATCTATTTTAAACTGGGTCCTTTGTGCCTTTGAAAAAAAAAAAAATTCAGGTATTAACCTGTTGATTAGTGTTAAAAAGTTAGGTAGACAGTTTTGCATAGCTGATTATAAAATTGTTTTCCTGGATACTTTCTGTTTCAGATTGGAATTATAAAGGCCACACAAGGAAAAAAATGTTCACCCTAAAATTCAGGATCAATTGAGTGAGAAACATGAGAAAATGGAAAAACAATGACCTGTTACTTTGACTAATGCATGCTTAGTGTGTGAGTGCCCATGTAGGAAATTGAGACATTGTGAAAGCTGGAGCTGTCTTATTGGGGAATCTTTACATGATGCATCCAGTGGTCAGACAGATTCTAAACCTTTTATTGAAAACTCTGCAAAGTCTTTGTAAAATATACAGAAGTAACATTATATATGCAGATCTAATTTGAAAGTAAAAATTAACCAAAAGACAAAGTTGCCCATGTGCACTGTATCATGCTGCAAGTTCTTCCACGTATTTCTTTCTGAGATACTACTTTTTGGGCGTTGTACTTTTTTTTTCCTCTTCATCCTGTGTGACGAATGTGGCTTAAGGGAATGGACATTTGAGAACTGATACACTACAAAGTGTTAAATAGTTATTTATCAGTCATCCTTTTACTTGGGGAAGGCTTTGATAACTATGGAGGTAGAATTTGTAAATGCTAGGTGAGCAGATTGCAGGAAGTGAGCTTCATTTCCAGAAGAATATCTTTTTATCTTTCTTTAGAATCAGCCAAGGCTGTGTTAAAATTGATCTGCTGCTTCTGATACAGCTACTGTTTAGAATGTGGGAGGTGTAAAATGAAAGCAGTTGCTCTTTTCAGTAGGAATCACCAGCAATAAAGCAGCATTGCTGGAACCCTTGCTAGGAGGGAATTAATACAATCCAGTCTTCTCTTCGGTAGGATAAGAAGGGTTTACAGAACTTTCCAAGGCATACATAGAGTCTACCCAAGATTAAGTGCTTGTATGCTACATCCAGCATTTAGATTTAGAAGTTAGGCCACAGTAAGTTACAGATTTGTTTACTCTCAAACAAGTCTCCTGGCTGAGGTACAGTCATGCAAAAAATGTACCATGAGTTACAAAGTAGAATCTGGGTAATTGAGTGCTGAAGCCTGTGTCCATTTTTAAGAGCAAATTTATGCAGAAACCAGTAACCAGTGCACAAATCTAGTGACTACTGGATAGTGTTACCTTTTTGTTTTTATAGTAAAACTATCATCAAACAAAATATAAATACTGAGGCAGAGAGACTGGAAATGTAAAATATCAATGTTAATTAACACCTGAACTTAGTTTATGTTGTTGTTCTGGAAAAACATAAAAAAGGAAATTATAAAGCCAGTAGTTTACTTTCAGGAAAACTTTCATAGACTGCGTGTAATGCATGTATATTTTGCAATTGCAGTGCCCCTCCTTTTTATCCCAGTTCTGTAGCCTTTGACACTATATTGAACCAATTTCCACACTGACATCTGCTGGTAGTTCTGAAATGCTGTGCTGGTTGAAATGCTATATATGGGAATTTGCAGGTCCATGCATGGGTTTTAATCCCTTCCAGACCTTCTGAAGTGATCTTATTGACATCTTAAAATTCTAAACTGTCATGATAAGACCTTTGTGTAGCTTCTCACAAGGCAAAGAAAGTAGTGAATAAATACGTAATTGCTTGATATTTTGCTCAGTCAGTATAATGTATGTTAAAAAGTGTCTGTAGTGTGTGAAGAACACAATACTCAGAGTTAATTCCTTTCCCGAAGAACTCCTGTGAAAACACTGGCATATGTTTATTGATGGTGTATATATATAAGTATGTACAGATACATGTATCTGTGTGAAGTAAATGAGCTCAGTAGAAGTGCCACATCATGCATTACCACATTATGTAGCTTTATCCAGAGTCCAAAACTGGCTGTCATGGTGATAGTTTGACTCATCTTGGCTCCAGTCCCAATTAGTCCTGGTGTGTGAGTGTATAACAAATAGTAAGAACCATGACAAAGCCCTTCAGAATTTCCGCTGAAATGGCTGCAAGGGCTTACTCTGTTCCTCATCCTGACATGTATCAGGTTGGTTTTAGGTTCTACTAAGAAAATACCTCAGATCAGACACCCTGTAGGAGTGACTGGATCAGCAAATGGAAAATGTGGAAGTGTTATTGTGCCGTGGCTCTGTGACTATTTAATACTCATCCCCCATCTTATGGGTTACACCATATCCCACATACCCTTTTGACACATGCATAATGTGGCTGTACCTGTGGAGTAAGCTGCTTATAAAAATAAAGATGTATTTCTTCGTGCTGTGTAAATTCTTTAGTCAGTTCTGGCTTAGACAATCTCCATAGGCTGAGCAGACAGCTTTTTATTAAGTTTGTGAATTGTATAGTAGTTCCTTATTTGGTAATTCATTTTATGTTTGTAAGATTGAGCAGATTTTTGGCTCTACATTTGCTGCCTTCCATTTCTAGAGTAATGGCAACCATTGGTTAGTCCTAATGCAGCAAAGGTTAGCTTTGGTATAACTTTTGTTTTCTTTTCTGTGACATGTCTGTGTGAATACAAATCAGTACATTAAGAAAGTTCAGTTAAATAATTCATTTGGGCACGGAGATAAAAATGTTTCATATTTAATAGTTGCTTATTGATATGAATAATAGTAAAGAGGTCAAGAGTTTGGCATCTGAACTGGATAGTTTAATATGGTTTAAAACTTACTGTAATGAGTAAAGAGGGCTGCTCAAGTCCCAAAAGATTGTGAATTACATATTTGATTTAATCTTTCAGGCAAAACTGATTTTATGAATAGTGCTAACTGGTCTAATGTATTTCAAAATATGTTGGAAAGGAAATCAATTAATAAATTGTTTCAATATGTGATGTATAATTGCTAAAAACTGTTATTTTTTGTAATTTTATTTTTGGGCTTTGGATTAGCCTTAATATAGTTGTGTGTGTTTATTAGCACACACTGTAGAATCAATGTTAGTTATTTTGAACTTGTGTTCATTTTGATTTAATTTATTTGAACTTGTAGCTTACTGTATTTTTACACTTTTCTGCATACTTATTGAGCATTTTCTATTTATCTTTCTTCCGTTAAACAGGTATTATTGAGACTGCAGATCACCTGGATCGTGAGACTACTTCACATTACTGGCTTACTGTTTATGCAACAGACCAAGGCGTTGTGCCTTTATCATCTTTCATTGAAATCTACATAGAAGTTGGGGATGTTAATGATAATGCTCCTCAGACCACAGAACCAGTTTATTACCCAGAGGTCATGGAAAACTCACCTAAAGATGTATCTGTCATTCAGATTGAGGCATTTGATCCAGATTCGAGCTCAAGTGAAAAATTAACCTACAAGATTACAAGTGGAAATCCACAGGGATTCTTCTCAATAAACCCCAAAACTGGTAAGTGCAATACAGTGTTTTATGTATTAATAAATTAATGTATTTGCATAAATGCATAAACCAGGGAAAACAAAATCTTTGGTTTAACATTGAAAACATGCTTTCACAATAGCTGGAGTTAAGCTGGTGTCTTGGGCTGTGTCAATATTAGTAAGTAATACAAACATGTAGGAAAGGATATGAGTGAAGCATTTGGTTCAAAGTACTTGACATCCACATCAGGCATGTTTTGTGAAGGCTTTCTTCTGAGTAGCTCCACTCCAGACTGGTCAATGTCCATGCATTTTTATAGTGCAGTAAGTATACAGTAAAACTCCATATTTTAGTTTAGTTTCATCCAAATTGTTTTTAGTTGTCTTCAAAGTTTCATGCATAGTTTTTTGTGTCAGGCCTTTTTAAACTTTTTTTTTTGGGGGGGGAGCAGGGAGGGTTGTTGTGTTAGTCTAAGCAAAATAAGCCATTTATTACCTGCAGACTCACTTGTCCCGCAGTCAGAAGATACTTTCTTTGTAATTAACTATTGCTGCTGCTAGAAATACATAATTGGGAGGATTATTTTCAGGTATGGTTTTTATGCAATGAAAAGAAAGAGTCTGAGTTCACTGGCTATTTGGAAAGTTTCAGGTTTCAGAAAAAAACACTGAGGTTTTAGCACAAGAGCCAGGTAACCTTTTAGTAACTGAATTGCAGATACATATGAAAGGTGTGTAGGACAGACAGGTAGGAAGCAAAGTAATCAGTCTTAACTGAAGCTACCTAGTAATTTTGAAAATATTATAAGAGTTGCTTATCATCTTTTCCTTCTGAATGTGGAGAAAATAATACATGTGCTAGATGTTTTTCCTACATTTAGAGCTTGGGGTTTTTTGCCAGGCTGTGCCCAGCTTAGCTTTTTATAGGTTGTGTTTAGGTATTATTTCATAGTAAAAACTATGAGAGATGCTTCTGATTCACTCAACCAGATGTTTTTTTTCTCAGAATTCAGAGAGTTTTAGATTAGAGGTCCTGCAGAGGTGTAGTGAGCGACTTTAATCTATTACAAATTCAGTATGTACAAGGGAGCAATAGAAGCTTTGTTAATTTAGCTCCTGCCCATTCATGGAAGCAACTTCAGGGGACTTCAAGGAGCAAAAATGGAGTGAAAAAAATACGTTTTGAAGGCTATGGCCTTCATTTTGGTTTGTCGTTATTTCAGCTCAGGGTCTGAAAGACTTGTGTGCTTATTCAGTTGCAACTGCTGTGTCAGCAAAGCTCTTGAGTGCAAATACAGGTATGTTATTTGGGTTGTTTCTGCCAATAATTTCTTTGTCAGCATGTGCTGCATCTGTGAGAACTCTGCCAAGAGGGACATATGAGATAGCTATAGCAACAGAAGACATTTAGTATAGTTAAAGCCTTCATCTAAGCTCTATATTTACAAAATGTTGGTTTTAGGGAAAAGGCAGCCTGGCAAGTAAAACAAGAAAAATCTAACCACAGTCTTCTAGAGTAAATGCAGAAAGTGTTTGTATGCTTTATTTCTATTTGGTTTACTCTATGTCTCTGTTTTCTCTCATTTTAAATGATGTAAAAGGAAAAGAATCTGTTTTATCTACTTCCTTGCCCTTTCTGATTTTAAAAAGTACTTTTGCATGCCACTTGGGTATTTTTTGTTGTCTCAATCTAATGCTGGTAAAATAGGAATAAAATTGCCTGTGAGTTGGGTGGAGAAAAGTGAGTGACTGCAGTATTCAAATTGCAAAGGAACATAAATGATACCTCCATTAATTTCATCATCAATTCATATAATTGGCCAGTTAATTTTGGTTATTGTTTTCTTAAATATTCCTGCAGGTCATTTTCTCTTCCTCCTTCCTCTGTTCTTTTCCTCCCCTTTCTGCCCCTGTATCATTGGTGGCATTTTCCAAACTGTGATTTGAAGAAAGACACTTCTGTACCTCTGTTGCCAAAGTTTTGACATAAAGAAATATCTTTATTCCTATTTAATGGGTAGAAAAATTAGGGCACTGGGAGATTGTGACTTGTCTTTGGCCAGAGTTTTCACTTTTCCATGTCAGTAGCTTACTGTGATCTCATTTATGTTAGAAAGGGACCTTGAGAGAGAGAACTCAACACACTAGATGGTGAAGTGATAAGGAACACTTAATAGAAAAGGAATAAAGATTTTCTGTCAAGAGAGTTTCTTACCTGCCTTTATTGTAGCATACATACATTAGAAGCAAGCAGTGAGATTTGCCGTCCTTCCCAGCTTGGTGTTAAAGAAAAAACAAAAAAAGCAAAAGGACGGCAGTTGGAAATAATTAATTCATTATATTTCAGAACACAAGCACTGGGAATAAAATAATCTCTCTCTGATTTACATTCAGCCGAAGAAAATTTTTTTTTCCCTCAGTATAGTTAGCTTAGGTATTTGCCTGTCATGTGCCATTCATACCAGCCTTCACTGGTGTCTATTACTGTTAAAATTGTAATGCTAGGTAGACATGCTTCTAGACAGGCATCTTAAATATAGTGATAGGGAGAAGGTGGGCAGAGGAGAGAAGGAGAATTTGTTTCTAGAGTGCACTCAGATAATTCAATGGATATTAAAAAGCTAACTCATATATATATTGTCTCCCCATTCAATAGGACCCTGAATTTCATGTGCTCTAATGGCCATACTGCCTATCCTGTACATGACCAGTTGGAAACTGTTAGTGTGTAGTGGGCAATAGCATAGTGGTCAAGTTTTAACTGAAGTTACCAGGTTCATAAGTTCTCAAGTTTCTCCTCTGTCTATTAGATATTGAATATATTTAAGCTGAATAGATCTTACTTGATGTGAAAGTGTTTTCAATAGAATTGACATGTTAAGGAGTTGAAAAACCACTTTGAAATACACTGGTTATTGTTCTACTTATAACACAGTGCATTTTATCTTCTCCAATCAATTAAAAGAGGGGTCAGCTGAAGAGTACATTTGACAAAAATTGGAGAGATCAAGTCCTGACTTGTTTGCTTATGTGTGTATATTATCCCTGTTGTACCTTGTGAAGTTACCACACTGAAAGGTATTTGTCCAATGAAGAGAAGCCCCAGATTTCCCTTCCAGCCACAGGGGAGATAGGGCAGGAATAGGAATCAAGTCTTTTTAACTGTATCCTATTGTAACATCAAAAGTGACAGTATGAGTTAAGTAGGTGCTGTTGTGCGTCCTCAAAGGTGAGTTGAGGACTGTAATGGCTTCAGTTCAAGTCAACTAAAATATGTTTAAAATGTGTTAAAAATATGTTTCAAGTGGTAATGTGTTATTATCTCTTCTCCTGGTCAAGGATCCATTGTTCCTTTCTCTTTGTAAAATTTTATGCTATGGTATGGTGGTCCATGGCTAGAATTCCCACGCACTGTAGTAATACAGATTATAAATAGAAACAACCTACATGTAACATGTATCAAGTGAAACACTGCATTCTGTTCTCCTGATGTAGCTAATGCATTTCTAGAATTTTGTGGCAGACTCCAAACTAAGATGTCTGTGTCTTAATGCAATAATCCTGAATTTTTAGAAATTGAAAATTTAGCAATTCACTGACATGGATCTTTGTAGGATATAGTTCCTCTTTCACAAAAAAGAGATTTCATGACAAGAACTATTGACTGACTGATCTGTTTCTTAGAAATGCTACTGGTTTAAGTAGTATCTCCATGCTTCTTACTGCAATCTTTTTCCAAGTATCCCCTTCAGTAAATCTTCACACTTAAAAAAGTCTTCTATATTTCAAATAATTAAAAAATAACTTAAGGAAACACTGCTAAGTTTTTCTTTGCATGCTATTTCACTTCTTGGAACAGGATATATAACACAGTACATCACAGGACATTTTGTAATCTTTTCACATAAAATTGGTCTTTCATGAAAGCAAATGAAATAACATTTTATTTGTCTTTGGAGTTTCCATGTAATGAAAAGAAAGTGCTGTACATATGAGCTGTCCAGGTAGAATAAAAATAGTTATAATATTATTTGCCAGAAAGAATGAGAACAAAGATTTAATTCTGCAACTTTTCTTGCTCAATCTGTAAACAAACATGCAAATTATACTAACTACTTTATATCTGCTTAACTTCTTGTGACATAGATTGTAATTTAATACAGAAGTAATTGATAAAGTGGAAGAGTTGCAACTCATGCTAATAGGTTTAGGTGGAAAGAGTTGAAGTTGCACTATTTGATAGCTATTCTGAACACACGTCCTGGGACTCTGTGGTTAATCTCAGCACTTAACACTAGAGCTGTTGCACTGAGGCTCAGAAAAGATTTGCACATTTAGCAACACTCGTGTACAGCAAAGGATTACATAGCAGTAAACAAGTTCTGGGATTTGTGCTTTGGAACTCAAAATACATATACAATGCTTTTATAGGCACATGTAATACATATGGTGTATATAACAGTGGTTCAGTACTAATGCTGTTTCTTGTAGATGTGGTTTATTTGCTTGTGAGCTATTTGGGTACATGTAGAACTGATAAGTTTTGCATATGATAGATGCAAATTTCATGGCTGTATTTACAAAACACAGTTGCTTATTTTACTGTTTGGAATAAACTACTCAGTGTTTCTATTCTACATGAACGCAGTCATATTGAGTAGAAAAATTTATATTTTTCTTCATCTTTGCACCTTTCATATTGTAATATCTTAATTTGCTTTTTTGCTTTTGAGAAGTGTTGCAAGGATAACACTTGATAGCAGAATTGCTTTCTTAGAGAAAGTGGAACAGTTAATTAGTATGGCATCTACAGGTAATAGCTGATGATACCATTGTATATAAGTGTAAATTTATGAGCTGATGAATTATGATTTCATAACTTATATTTGGATTTAGGAATTATATATTTAGAAATGGATTTGTTAGTGCTTATTCAAAAGAGTTATTGTATTCATTTTACTAAAAGCTTTCAATCAAATGATGTAATTTCTTTCTGAGGGGGGTAGGGCATGCATGAAATGTGAGCTTTTTGTTGCACCCAGTAAGAATTGTAAGGGTGGTTTGCAAACAAATTCCCCAATTGAAAATTTGTGCTTACACTTTCCCAGAATGACATTGTCAACCAAATTCCTTTCCTGTCATTGTTTCCTGTTTCTTATTTTTCTTCTAGCTTTACTTTTTAAATTGTAGGATGGCAAACATCATGTGAAATTAGAAGAAAGGTATTAACTTCTAAATGACTAATAATAACTCAGCAAGTGATGTGTAAAACATGGAATTTGAAGAGCTAGGGAGAACTTCCTTAATTGCTGCAGAACTAGAGACATTAGACTTAACTCTCTCTAAACCAAAAAAGCTCACTGAATTCCCTGAACTCTGTATCAGTTTCCATATGGATGAAACAGTTTTGCTATGCCATGTTTTTTAAATATGTCTGCTTCTCAGTGTTACAGGCTCTGTATTACTTGCATAGTGAAAGGGGTTCCAGCTCTCCTTAGTATTACTGAGCAAGAAAATGGAATCCTAACTAAATAACCATATAGGGCCCTTATACTCTCTTTGTATTACCATGCACATATATTCAGGCTAGAAATAATTTCTGATCTTTTGCCCATTTGGTATGCTTCTTTCCACTTCCCCAGGACTTCTGTTACATTTGTTGTGCCAACCAGATTTGGCTTGGGGAGGGAATCGGGGCTGGGTAGCAAAAACCACTTTGTTGAGAAGTCATGCCTTACCTCAGAAATTTAAAGCAGGAAATGAGGAAATAGGAAATGAGGAAGAGAGGTACTGAATATTGCACCATACAATTTTGATTCAGATTGGCAGAAATGCTGATCACAAAAATATAGCTTTCTATGCTT
Organism: Cichladusa arquata; assembly: GCA_026413545.1. Classification (NCBI taxonomy): domain Eukaryota; kingdom Metazoa; phylum Chordata; class Aves; order Passeriformes; family Muscicapidae; genus Cichladusa; species Cichladusa arquata. The sequence continues at coordinate 37,956,414 of JAOTQP010001652.1, read as the reverse complement.
TTAATGAAACTTGGCATGAGAATGATCCATACTTCTGAAAACTAGACTTGGGTTCACAACCTGGACAGGAGAATGCCAAAATAAGTTTTGAATTGTTAATTTTCCCGTACTTAGGTTTTGCAGGTGTAAGTTGCATGACCTAATTACTTGGAAGTGTTGGTAAAGATATATTAATTTATATATGAAGCTATTATGAGAATATTATGGATATACCTTTGAGAAAGTTAGTAATCCTATGGTGTAGGAGATACTCCATTTAGATAAGGATATTAGTTGGGGAATTCAGTAAAAGCTTTGGGTAATTCCTGTTTCAGAACATAACTGTATCCTGTGCATTTTACACAGTAAGCTTTGAAGCAGTGTGTGTGTGTGTGTGTGTGTGTCTGTCTGATTTGGAGACCGAAGTGAAATGGGAAATGTGTACAGCTGCAAACAACTTCCATGGGTTTCCGATAGCACTGGAGAATTACTTACTGAGGAAATGAAGGGTCAGTGACCACAGAGTAGTATTTGCTTCATTTTAACAAAGGAAATCTTTGTTGTTTAACTACTTGTGGGTTTTAATCCCAATTGACGTAATACTTTGGAATTGGATAAAACCAGTGTTAGTATATTGCACGCTTACATGATTTAAAGTTAAATAAAGATCAAAATGCTGATTTTTTTTGGTGTAACTTCTGTAGCTGGAAAGCAATGCCAGGCTCAATTATTGTTCACCCATGTCACACAGCTCGAAGTGTGTGTAGCAGCCTTCATGTGCTCAAGTGTTTACCTGTGACATGCAGAGGAAATAAAATATTTGATTATACTGTCCCTAGAACAGATTTTTTTCTTTACTGAAAATGTGACACGAATTAGCCCAAATGTTTGTAAAAAGAATTTAATTCTGCAAAGAGCTAGTTTGATTTTCCTTTTTAAAAGGACTTGAAATGCTAGGTCTTTTTTGTAACTGGGAAAACAAGTTCATCGGAAATTTATAATAATGTTTTCATATCCACTCATTCTGCACTATTTAGAGATTTAGCATTTGTAAATATAGAATTTTGCTATAATAGAGGCAGCTATTTTAAAGATAACTTGAAAGCATTTATGTAGAGAACACTTCTTTTAAATCTTAGATTGTGCTGTTGGAACTTTATTTATTCATTCTCTCACATCCCTTTGGAAAAAGAAAAGTTTTGGGAAGATAAATGGGAAGCACAGCAGTCCTTTCCTTTTCCTTTGTTTGTCCCTGGTACTACATGAAAACTTCAGGTCATACCCTGCATGATCTGTGTTGTAAACCAAGAGTGAAAGAAAGTGACATTCTCTTTCCGTTTTCCCATGTTCTGATGCAGCAGTCATGGAAACATAGGCTTGAGTTGGAAGAGACCTTAAACCTCATCTGGTTCCAATGCCTCTGCATGGGCAGGGATATCACCCACTGGGTCAGATTGCTCAGGGATCCATTCAGTGTGGTCTTAAGCACTGCCAGGAATGGGGCATACACAACTTCTCTGGGCCAACCTGTTCCAGTTCTTCACTGCCCTCTGAGTAAAGAATTTCTTCATAATGTCTAATCTAAATCTCCTGTATCCCATCACTATCTGCCCATGTGAAAAGTTGCTCTCCTCTTTTAGAAGCCCACTTTAGGTACTGATGGTTGCTATAAGGTCTTCCCAGAGCATTCTCTTCTCCATGTCAAGCAATCCAAACTCCCTCGGTCTGTCTTCATCAAGAGATGTTTCAGCTCCCTGGTCATTTTCATGGACCTCCTCTGGACCTGCTCTAACAGGTCCATGTGTTTCTTGTGCTGAGGACCAGCCCCAGAGTTGGAATGCAGCATTCCCAGTGGGGTTTCACCACGGCAGTGTAGAGGGGCCAAATCCCCGTCCTCAGCCTGCTGGCCATGCTGCTTTGGATGTGGCTCAGGATATGGCTGGCCTTTCAGGCTGCAAGTGCACATTGCAGGGTCATGCCCAGCTTTTCATCCTCAAGAACACCTAAGTCCTTCCCTGCAGGGCTGCTCTCAGTTTATCTCCCAGTCTGGACTCATATCTGGGGTTGCCTTGGCCCAGCACCTTGCGCTTGCTGGGCTTCATGAGGTTCTTGTGAGCCTGCCTCTCAGGTTTGTCCAGGTCTCTCTGGATGCCATCCAGTCCTTCTGGTGTGTCATCTGTGTCAGCTTTGTGTAATATGCAAACTTGCCAAGGGTGCATTTGAAATGGCAGTGGAGCCAGACGCCCTCTGTATCATATATTCTTTTGAGCTGGAGTATATAATATGCAAAGTTATCATTCTAGTCAAGGAAGAGGCAGTCATCAGATACTGTTGTGAGCCACTTGCAAAGTCCTACATTCACATGTGCTTTCAAGGATGTGTTTTGCTTGGTAGGATCTCTGAGTAGCACAACTTGAAGTTGTGTATATAACAACACTATAACATTAGTATTGATTAATTTTGTAATAAGAAAAGATTCCTCAGAATTAGTGCCCTGATTCGCATCAGCTTGGCTTGATTTTTCTTAATCAATGAAAATAGATCAATCCCAGAAAAATGTTGTTCTATATGAGGTAGTATAATTTTTCTCTCTGAAAAATTCACAGCGGAGTCACAGTTCAAGGACTAACTAGAAGTGAGCTATAAAATTGATCCTCAGTTTTGCTGAGAGCCAAGGCAAGATTTTGACAGCAGTTTCCCTGATCTCTCTTATGAGGACTGTAGAAGTTCTTTATGTATATGATTCAGTTACAAAAGCAGTTCCCTTTAAACCAGTAAATAAGGCTGCAGTGCACTAATTCTAGTACATTTTAAATGTAGGAAATAACATACAATTAAAAACAAAAGAAAAACGGAAGAGGCAGCAACATTTTATAAATCTCCAAATTCTCACTTATAAATTAATATTTTAGGGTTTAAATGTATAGGGAGTTCAGAGCACGGTAAATAAAGTAGGGTTATGTTAGGTTTGTAAAGATCTTTCAAGATGATGTGTGACTTTATGGTAATAATTCTGTACTTAGTTATGTATGAAAATGGTATATGTCAAAATGAAAAATGAAAGAGTGATGGACATAAGGTAACAGAGTTAACTACTGAAGGCATTTGAGCTTTGAGTTCGTGGGGCTTTTGAAGGCAATAGTATTTCACAAAGTAAGCAAAGAGGTAACAAAAATTTATAGTGTTCTGTTGATAGTAGGATCAAAGTTCATTCTAGAGGAAATGTATCGTCATTTACTAGTTTCCTTAAATAACCATTTGTGCGTTTTGTTTAATCTTTCATTCAAAATTATTTTAGCTATTTGTTATTATTTATTAAATACCATTTTTTTTAAGATTTTATCTTATACTGCTTTTTACTTACAGTTCTGGGTTTTATCTTTTTTGTGACAGAAACTAGCAAAAGAATATGAATGACAGTGAAACTGGACTTACCCTAAATGCTTTCAAGCATTGAGAATTTAGGATCACAGACATTTTAATGTAGTTGTTTGGGTGTTTGTTGTTATTCGTATAGTTCTTATCTTCTTATCTCCCAAATAATTTTACTGCTAAAAAAATTGCTGCAGAAGAAGCTAATACCACTGTCTTAGTAAATCCAGACTGAAAATAATGTAGTCAGTGACTAATTAGAGTATACAAAACTACATGGTTCACTTTTAGTTAGATATGTTTGTGGAATTTTCTAGAATTATATGATCAATAAACACTGATTTTTACAGTTCATTTGAAAACTAGTTGAAATTGAATCTCTACAGTGTTTGTCATATTGGATGGCTTTGCTGTTTACATAAACAAGCTTTGGTGGGTTGCTTGTCTTTGCTTCATGCTCAGATCACAAATATGATTAATGAGTATTCTGCTCAGCCGATTCCAGGATGCTGTTAAAATAGTTCGGGTAAGTGACTCAACTTCAGATGTGCACCTTGCACTTACACTTTATAGCAGTAGGATTGAGTAGTTAAATTGCCTGGTTACAGATAAACATGGTGCCTGGTGGTATCAAATATTAGCCATACGATGAAGTAACCTACTTTTTGATCCTGTATAAAAAGCTTACAGTCTGTCTTGGTAACAAGCAGCAAGCTAATAAATACTGAGCTGGACTTGGTGATCCTTGTGTGTTCCTTCCAACTCAGCATATTCTGTGATATTACTGTAGTTCAATAAATGTGCTGCACAAATATACCCTTATGCACAGGGTGTTACCCTTGTTTGATGCAGTCCTGACTCGGGTAAGACTGAGATCTCAATTATTGCTTGACTTTTCATGGAGTCATTCAAAGGGCAAGAAGTAGTCATCTGGGACAAACGTGCCAACAGTGTTTTTGTGGATGAAATCCGGAGCATATGCACTAGCATTTCAAACAGGAATAAGGAAATACCTAAGTGAAAAGTAAAGGCGATCTGAGGAGCAAATAGAATGTGTAGTTCTAAATGTGTTTCAGACTTTTCAGTCTGAACTTTACTAAGGTGTCTGTATGCTGTGTGAGTGTCCTGTTGGCTTTTGCTTGAATGGCTGTATATGGGAATTGAAGGGGAAAAGGCACTGCAATTGTGAAAGACTGTACTAGTTGAGTGCCATCATGCTATACTTAAAAAGGGAGAAGTTACTTCAACAGAGTGTACTGCAATAGGTTTCCATTTTAAAATCTATTTTCTAGAATCAATTAATTTACTTTTTTTTCTATAGCTAGGGTAATTGTAACTCATTTGTGTAATTACCTTCATCAGGAAGTTTATATATGAAGTAGAAAATAAGTCCTTTAGCCCCAAAAGTGCATTTAGACTATCCAGAAAACTCTCCTAACCACAGGCTGTGATCTCTGCTAGGTAGAATTAATCTTTGTTTTACCTAAACAACTGCATAGAAAAAAAGGGTAAAATTCAAGAGGCCAGAGAGAACAAGCAAGCAATAGCAGAACTAATAGAGAGAGTATATGGCTAGGAGAATTGAAAGAGGAACCCAGGCTCTCAATTCTTTCTGAAAAGTGGTACCATTTTTGAGGCCTTTATTGAAATAATTGAAGTAATGATTGCTTTTAAGTGTTGTAGTTGAGCAGAAGAGGCATTTGCAGTCATTTAAGGTGCTTGTAAGTGATATCCCTAGTTTCTTTTGGGACTGTATATTTACAGTCATATTTAGCATTAGAAAATTGTTGGTGACAATTCTGTTGCTGATTTCGATGAGTTATTAAGGTGCTTAGAACAAGGAAGAGTTTAGGAATGAAAAGCAAGTGAAATTGCCAGGGAATTATCTTTAAGACTATGTAAACCAAAGTTCAGTTCCTTTATGATGTACTTGCTCCAGTATGATAGCTTGCTAGCACTATCTTGTTTCTTTTTTAACTCAGCAGTCTGCCTTCATGGTGATGTATGGCAGTGGTGATATATTAGACTTTCTAGCTTATAATAGTCATCATCAGTCGTTCCATGGCTAGTAAGACAGAGTTTATTTTTTGCCAGCTGCAAAGCTGGAATCTCTTCCTCAATCCCTCTGCTAATTATTGCTATTGACCTGCTTTTATTAACCTATTCATTTGGTTTGATTGTGAAGACCATTTTTGGCTTACATAGAAAATAAGGTTTGACTACAGTCTTGCCAAAAAGCTTATTTGAACATCTTTAGAAAAAAAATGTGGGCCTTTTCTGGTGGTCATTGATTGTACGGTAAGTTAGGTATAAAACACAGTTAACTTGAAATCAGTTGAAAGAAGACTGAAAAAAAAGTCATCTTTATGTGTCAGTGATGAAATAATCATGGATTATTGTTTTATCAGTCCTTTTGTTCATATTTTGGAAAGTGCTGAGATATGAGAAGTTTAAAATGATGTCATAAGAGATCTTTCAGACAGTGAGACTTGACACTCACTGTATTTTGAGAGATGTCTAAGACACAACTTGATCACACCTAGTACTTCTGAGAGGAGGAAACTGCTGATTCCTGTGAACTTTGTCGTACAAAAATATATATTCCTCTTTTTAGAAGGGAAAGCTGTCTTGAATTGGATATAATACACTACTTCTTAAAAGACAAAGATTAGTGGGCAACCCTGCCTTGAAGTGAGACACTAATATTTGCTGTAATTTGCTCAGTGCTTTCAGGCTGTGCTATGCAGTAGTTAACATGATTACCATTACAGCCATATGTGAGTTTAAAATCCATACTTCCTTCAAATCTTAGACTGATTTACATACTAAGGCATTGTAAACAGATCTGAGGGTATAATAAGATGCTAAAAAGAAAAAAAGAAAACCATTTAACATTCACGAGTAATTTGTTGGTTTTGGGGTTGAAGTGGAGGAGTGAGAGCTAAAATAATAATTGACTAAGTTGCAGTAATCATGACTGAGAGTTTAAGTGGTAATTGACTGATGGAGTCCAGAGAAACCATTTCTGCTGGTTAGTCATGGTTTGCATTTAACACAGAGGACAACAACTACATTGACCAAATATGGCCTCCCTTATATTTAGTTTATTACTTGTATCTGTTGAAGTTAGTGATAAAAAAAATTTGTCACTGCTTCCTTAATTCTTCAGTGCCTATGCATTCAAAGATCAGAGAAACTGTATTTGTTTTTGTATGCTGCAATTAGTGTTGTACTAATTTAAATCAAGCCTATCAGTTCAAGCTCATTGGAGGCAGCATAGTACACTTGGCATCTGCTTTAGTCTTTTGGTTCATTGTGGGAGTTAGCCATGTCTAACAGGAAAACTCCCTCCCAGCTCCAGAATCTTCATCATCTCAAGCTGAATGTGCAGTTGGAAAGTCTGCAGATACTTGTGAAAGCACAAATGCATGGGGATGCATGATGTGTACGCAGCAAGATAAAAACTTTGAGCCTTCCTCCTCCCCTTGCAAACTGATGCCACTTCTTTCATGACTGGGATCATCCATGCCATAAAGATAGTGATAATTCTTAACACAGTGCCCACCTAATTTTCTGTGTTTTTTAAAAGATTCTGCCATTTCAGCATTGAATGAAAACTTGTTGATGTGCTAGTCTTCAGAAACAGAGATGATATGAAGTAGCTGGGAACCGATGTGAAATAAATCCCTGCTAATCTCTCACCTCTGGTGCTAATTTCTGTTCCAAATGTAGCAGTTTTATTTACATTTACGTAATTGTATGCTGTAGTTGCATTTTTGTATGTTTGTTTTGCTATTATTTAAAATAGAAATCTGAAGTAAGTTTTATCTGAATGCAGTTGTGATTCTCTTAGTTTTTGGGTAGACCTCAAATAGACAGCAAGTATCCCCAGAATGAAAACTCAAATAAGGAATGAAGGAAGAATACAGTTGTATTTGCTACTAGTGCAGGCTTTTTTGTTTTGTTTTGTTTTGTTTTGTTTGTTACAGATGTTCACAGATAGTTTCAATTGATTCTAGTAGCTCTCCAGCTAGTGAGGCAGAACAGCTATGATTTATCCGAAGACTCTCTAAATTATTAAGCTGATATTGGGAAAATGTTTCTGATGAGGCAAGCTTTTAAATATTACTAAATACATAAATTGCACCAATTCACTAGAGATACCATTTCCTCATCATTATTTTAGATTTTTTTTTTATAAATTTGCATTTTTTTAAATTTTCTCAAGAATGCTTGACCCCTTTTGCCATAGTGACATTGATTTCAGGTGAAATAGTAGTCAGTGATGTGACTTGCTGTTCCTGTTGGTTTTGGGAGAGGGGGGCTGATAAGAGGAGGCAGAAGCAGTATACAAGTATATGGCTACAAAAAAATGCTCTGAGCCAGTTTTGCTTTAAAATAGAATGGCTTGTCACCGTGACCTGTTTCTCAAACATGCTGTTTCATTCAGCAATAAACACATTCTCCCCACCTCATAACAAGGATTTCAAAACTGAATTTTTACAGACTTCTTCAGAGCTTAATTGAAATCTTTTGCTTGCCACTCCTTTGGGGATGTGGTATGTGCAAAAGTGTGGTCATGCATTTATTTTCGTAGAGGGAGGGGCACAGCAATGATACATACAAAGTGTTACAGAAAAGAGGAGCTCAATCTAAGAAAACTTAAGAGCAGAGCAGAGTGGTGGCTTTTGTTGCAGGGAGCTGACTTACATTAGGTCCAAAGATTCTCCCCAACCCTCTTAACAGGCAGTCACAGTGCATAGGAACACTTGACCTTATTATCACAGCCGGAGTTCAGGAAAGCTCTTCAACAATGGACAAGATCTGTTGGTGCAGCATTAAACATTCTATAATATAGAAAAACATGGCAAACATGGAAAAATGTAGTGATTGCAATAATCAAGCCTTTCATAGTCTTTAGCTGAAGTGAAACACTTCACTGAAGCTAAATTTGCACTTAGGAAAGTATCTAGCAGTAAAGAGTTAAGTAAAAAGAATGTCATGTATGTGTATGTGATTCTAAATCCAGAAGTGTTACATTTCCTTTGTTGGCATTAGTTTCTGCTGAATATACAGGATATATATGGTGAAGACTAAGCCCTTCTGTTATTGGTCTGAAGTGTTTTAACACTTCAGTTAACAGTGAGGTGTGGCATGCTTGGCTGAAATGACTGGAGGTTTTAGCAGATCAAAGCACGTATATTTTGTTCTTATTGGATATTTTTCTGCTTACCTGTTTGAGTTGTATTGACCAACTTCATTGAATAGGAATTTTATCTGGACCAAGACTTGCTTTAGGAATCACTAGTGTGTACAGTAGTGGTACATGGTAGAATTTTGTTTTGAGTGCTTGAAGCAAAATCTTTTGAATGGTTTTTTGATATTTTTTTTCCTCCAAGTATTAGTTGCCTTTTTTAGGGGTGGCTCCAGTCTTCATGGCTCTTGATGACAAATAAGATAAGAGGCTATTGAAAAGTGCCATTTTTCTGATCTCATGTAATTCTCTACTTGGTGCTGCTGTGAGAGATGGAGTCTTATTATTGCCAGAGGATGTAGACTAACTATTGAATATTCAAGGCAGTGCAAGCATCATGAGGTATTTCTGCTAGGATTGCTTTATTTTCCCTGTGTTTTTTGAGATTTTCCCCATCTTCAACCCAGCTGTTAAACAGTCAGTTTCTTTAGCGATTGTGCTGCAATCTGTCCTTTCCTCTGGTAACTGTGGTGAGCCTTGAGATTAATGCTTCATGCGAGGGCTTGTGCTGGCTTTTTACAGAGGTACTGAGTAGAAGGAGATTTTAGGAGAACTTGTCTTTCCTGGAGTCACCTGCAAATCCCTTTACTGGAAGGAAGCAGATGAGGCAGTGGCTGTGCCACTTGCGCACTTTCAATTAATAGTCCTATTCTGTTTCCCATAGAGCCTGTGAAAAGAAAATGTGTTGCCCAGACTTAGGCAGGAAAGTAAAACTTTTTAAAATATGTGACAGTAAATATTTTCAATTGTCATTATTCACAGCTCTGTAATATCCATGTGAAAATATTGCCTCAAGAAGGTTAATAGACAACTGTCACATCATTTTCTCTTTTCCGCTGCACCTTCCTAAATTCACAGTAATGATGTAATTTTTTTTCTTCGTTTGTTCAGTTTGGTTTGGGCTTTTGTATATTTTAATTTTCATTCCCCTTTTCTTTGTAACTAAGAACAATTACTTCAGAATACCAGAAGATATATCCTAACAATAGCAAGCATATCTCCTATGTGCTGTAAAAGCATAAAAATGTAAAGCAGGAGAAGATGACATATCATTGTCTAGAATACTAGATAAATAACGGATTTGGTACGATGGCAAACAAACTTGCTGGAAAAACAAGGGCAGATTTGACCATAATTGAAACAGCTGTTATTTGCACTATGTGTGTTTTGGAGAATAGTTGTTTGAACATTTGACAGCTGTAATATCGCCTTCTATAGGTTTTGTCCATATCATTTAGTACAGGCTATCTGTTTTGTTGGTATAAGTAGATTACAGCTGTTTTTATCAGAAGCACTGAGTAGCTATGCACCCGTAGTGTACAATCCTGGTTCTCTTGGCCTTTCTCTTTTAAGTGAAATTGAAGTCTTTATTGCTTTTCTTACATACTCTGGTTTTTATCAGCTGAGAGACAAAATTGAAGCCTTTTTATTGCAACAGACCAGCTTTGAAAACTTCATAAGTGGATTTTAATTTTACTTGTATAAGACCATATTAATAAAAAAATTAATCTGTAGTTAGAAAATGGAACATGAAGTAGGCTGCCTGTATTTTGATCTCTATTTCATCCTTCATTGGGTAGTTGCTTCCCTGTTTTCCAGTTTGACAATTAAGGATCAAGATGGCAGTGCTTTCCTTTAACTATGAAAAGCTGGGATAGTTGGATAAAATGTCTTCTGACATTGCAGTAGCCTCTGCGTTGCTGCTTTGGAGAATATGGGATGCTTGGATCAGTAGTTGCTTAAGCTGGGCAAATCCAAACCTTGGTATTTGCTTCATGAAGGGCCAGCAAGATTTACTAGCACAGGCTCAGTCCCATGTGAACACAGCAATGGTATTTGTGTTGTACCTTGTACCTGCAAAAAGGTTAATGGCTCCTGTGCAGCAAAGAAGCTGAATTCTCTTGTGGCTGCATCTGTGGCACAGTTAACTCACACAACAGCAAATCATTTAGCTATAATTGAGAGTTGACCAAGTTTGCTTTTCATGAAACTCAATAGTTAAAATTCTGAACTGTTAGGGAGAATTAATCCTAATAAGATCCTTCTGTATTAGATTTCACTGTCTTTTTGTTACCTCTTACTCTTTGACTTCCTTCATTTAAAGCAAAACCATCAGACTTTCCTAATCTTGCATCAAGAGTGTATTAAAGTCTTATGATAACATCATGCATCAAAAACTTGTGGTTCTTCTCTGCTGTTGTCAACAGCAACTGTTTGACTGATTGTCATTGTGAAATTAAGCCAACACAGACAAATTACTCTGTTTTTTTCACTATTATTGCATCTCGTCAGGTTATCCTTCTTTTGTCTTTACCACTAAAATTACAAATAGGTGTTTCTCCAGAAGAGATTGGTAATTAATAATGTCTGTCAGCACCCTTTGAAAAAGGGTGTGAATGCCTTCTGAAAACAAGATTTCATGTGGGAGAATTGCATTCATTACTCTGTTAGAAACATAACACGCACAGATGTGTTGGTACACTGAACTGTGTTTGTCTTAGTAGTTACAACAGCTTAGTTTTCAGATTGCAGAGAATATTTTCACAGCTTTTAAGGGTTGGAAACCTCTCACCTTTTCCCTTAATGAAAGCACAAATTCTACAAAAATGTAAGTGTGGCCACCTAAGAAGAAATTGATATTGAGGATATCAGTAACTGCTGATTTAACCTAACCTTCATTCAGATTATTTTCTTGAGAGATGTGATTAATTATTCTCTTATGTTTACAGGGCTAATTACAACCACATCCAGAAAACTAGATCGGGAGCAGCAGGGAGAGCACATACTGGAGGTAAATAATTCATTTACATTTCTGAGAAACAGTAAGTTCATAGCTCTTTTACAGAGAATTGAGTTTGCCAGGCTTGATTACTATATGAAGAATTTAAAAAAACTGAATTTCAGAAGTAATTTCCTTCTGTGTTCATTATGTTGCAATGCAGATAATCACCTATCTTATAAAAACAGTTTGTTGAGGCTTTTTTGCTAAAAAAGAGTAAAAGTACAGATTGAATTCAATTTTTTTTTCTATATCTCAAAACAAAGATTTACATTCAAATGGTACAAAGGCATGATTGTTAAAAGGAGTGTGATTCCTCTTTTTATCTTCCTGTTTAATTATTGAAATAGCTATTTCAGCCTGACTTTTGCTGAGTACAGACTTCTGAAAAAGAAGTGCAGAATGTTTTTATCATATGGAGAATACAAAAGGATGGTGTGTGAGTAGCCCTGTTTTCTGCATAATGTGTTTACCAATCACATCAGTTGCAAGACCTGCATTATGGAGCCCGAGTCCAAGAGCATGAAACTTGTGACATAATGCTTTTATTTAACTATATTTAATTAATTGCCTGGAGTTTATTTAAGAGCTTTTGGAAAGGAAACATGTTGAGAAGGGAAAGGAAAACACAGAGAAATTAAAGTCAGTTTCACAATGTTGTTGAGCAGTGTAATGATATGGTACTTTTCCTGTAGCGAGGACTTAATATTCACAGTGATCCTTATGTCCTAAGATTTATTTGGAATGTTTATTGTGCCTCTTGTCCTGGATGACAGAGAAAAGGCTACAATGGGAGTTTGCCAAATTAGTGTTAAAGACAGAGAAGCAACTTTAGATTTACTCAAAACTTTTGAAATCTTTAGAAAGGTGTTCCAGTGGGAGTGCAGTGATGAATGTATTTATTCCCTGATAGCACAAACTATATTTTTGTGTAATTGCAGTATAGGTACAATCTTCCTGGGCCTTTTGTATCCCTTTGGTGCATTGTGAGGTACACTAATGCAGCTTTTGAACAAATTTTTTTATCATTATTTTCATTTCTGTATCAGCTTTGAAATGAATGCTTTGTACCTAAGTAGCAGTGGGGCTGAATTTCCTCTGCAGTGTGTTTCTAGAAGTAACAGTAACAAAATTAATTAAACGGCAGATCTGATTTAGCACTAGACATAGTATTCCTGTAAATTTTAAAGTAATTATATAATTCTCTTTTCAAATTGCCTCCTCAAATCTGGTTGTCTGTTTCCCAAAGCACTTCATGCCCATTTTGTCTTATTTCTTGACCACTGCTATGTATATTGGTTGTAAAATTGGTAAATCATGATTTTTATGTCTCTTTATATTATACTGGGGTTTTTTATTAGATTTATACAGTAAATAAAATGAGCTGTGAATTGTTTTCTGATCCTGAGGCGACATGGCCCATATGGCTTTGATTGCTTACACCTTGGAACAGGCCAGCCACACTGAAGTTGCCTGTTGAAAATTGTGTATGAATTGTGTGAATTCTCAGGCTGCAGCTAAGCAACGTCTGTTGTGTGTGTGTGCTACTTGTTCTGGGCCAAAATTTACGCCAGAGGTCACACTCACAGTGTAGTGTTAGGTGCAGTTGTCTGCTAGCAGTCATGCTAATTTAAGCTTAGCTTTATAACCTGAAGCTGACATGTACAGAACTCAGAAAGTTTATTTTTAGGATTAAGATGTCACGTAATGGTACATAAATCCTCCTGCTTTCATCATTCTGTGTAAAATAGCAGTTAAGGCTCATTGCTATTTAGTTTGAAACATTGTTTACTGCCTGCTGGTGTAATTTATAATTCTTCGTTCATTTTGAATCCCAACGTTAGTTTTTACTAAAAGTCTGTGAAGTATCTGACAGGAGAACCCTTTACTACAGAGTGATACTGACAGACAGCCTGGCCTAAAGTAGCAGTTTTCCCATGTGTTAGTAGTTTTATGTTTACAACTCTGACAATAGTTTGGAAAGAAAGCAGGAAATGCACAGAATGGTAGAGATAGCATTATGACCCAAGTGCTGAGCATCTGCTAATTAATTGAGCATCGAAATGTTGACTAGATGGGTTGGTGGGTTTCTTCCATTTTGCTGTTAAATTTGGTCTTTGATTACACTTCTACTTACATAATAGTAACTAATATGCCCAATTTTTTACTTCCAAATTTGTGTTTTCTGCATTCCAGTTTACACTTTCTTATGTAGTTATTTTAGATTAGCTTCATGTTATTCTTTCATGTCTTAGTATATTCTTGGTTGTCAGTATAGTATTCAAAACTGATAGTGCATTCAAATCAAGTAAATGTTTCTCAAATTTGCCTTTGTTATTTGCTTGGTTCAGGACAATGCTGATTTTATGTTAATGGACATGTTATCCCATACCCCTTGTTATCCTCATTTGGGATATGCTTTGGTTTTCTTATTGAGTGTGGTTGGGGGTTTTTTTTGCGAACTGGAAGGTATATGGTGGTGTTCCATTACAAGTACTACAGTGAACAAATACTCATATATGTGGAAATCATACCATCTGTTAGAGATGAGCATGAATATTTGCAGTTCATGTTGCATTTCATGTATCAAAATATTAAGATAATAGCTGAATATACTTTTGAGTGCTTTTTGTAAATACTCACCTAATAGCTTAGTCAAGTGCTTTAACTGAGGTTAGGGGATAACTGTACAGTTGTTCAGGCAGTTGTAGGAGAATCTCATTTGGGGAGGAGCGTTGTTGGAAGGACCTTGTTTGGACCCTCTAACTTTACCCTTGTTAATAAAAACAGGTAACAGTAACAGACAACGGTACTCCTGCAAAATCAACAATTGCACGAGTGATTGTGAAGGTCTTAGATGAGAATGACAACAAGCCTCAATTCTTGCAAAAATTCTACAAAATTCGGCTTCCAGAGCGTGGTAAGCCCGAGCGAGAGAGAACTGCTAGGAGAGAGCCGATCTATCGAGTTATTGCTGCAGATAAAGATGAAGGCCCCAATGCAGAGATCTCCTACAGCATTGAAGATGGTGATGAACATGGCAAATTCTTTATTGAACCAAAAACTGGAGTGGTTTCATCAAAGAAATTTTCTGCAGCAAGGGACTACGATATCCTTTCAGTGAGTGAAAATCTTGTATATCATGAATATGTAAAGCGTTCTTTTATCTGTTCATTTCTTATTCAGTAGCTGGCAGGTGAGTGACTGCAGTATCTGAAGGAAGAAAGCTTCAACAAATCCAGAAGTATTGTTTTGTGTGTTTGCTTGGTTTTTATTAAAGGATGATTTGAGATGTTTGTATTGTGTATTAAGAACTGCTGTTCTTTCCCAGAACCTGACAGATAATTTATGTGATGAGGGAACATAAACAATCAGTTTGACTCACCTTCAGGGAGAAAGCAAAATAAAAGTGAATTTATGGTAACAGTTTGTGCTGCTGTCAGGTACTGCATACTTTTTCTCCATTTGCTGCCCAGATAATGAAGGGCAAGTGGCACTTTGAGAGACACTTAACCTTTTTGGAAATATCTCACACGAGCAAACATGCTTGGAGCTTATTACTGCTTTCTGTTTATGTGACATAATGATTTATGTGATCCTGTAGCCTAAAAGATGTGTCTGTTTCACAGATTAAAGCTGTAGATAATGGTCGTCCACAAAAATCTTCGACTACACGGCTTCACATAGAATGGATTCCAAAGCCCGTCCCACCCACAGAGCCTATTTATTTTGAGGAATCATATTTTTCTTTTACGGTGATGGAAAGTGACCCAGTTGCTCACATGATTGGTGTAATAGCTGTTGAACCTCTTGGAACACCACTTTGGTTTGACATAACGGGTAAGGATGCCTTAAGGGCCTTTATTATTAGAAACAAATGTATGGAGTCTGAGATACTGGAGGGCTCATTGCAGCTTGGTTTTAATCACTCTTCTAAATAATGCAAGGCTTTGACATTCTTTAAATGCAGATGCGGATTTTATAAGTCAAATTTATTTAATTTTTATCAGTGCCGCTCTGTATCAAAGATTAAAATTAAGTTGCAAAATACCTACTGTGTTGCATTTTTAAAATTGATTTATGAATATTGTCACTGAAATGAAACTAATGAAGTCAGTCTCATAGACTCTGTGATAGGCAAGGCAATAAGATGCTAATTTTCTGCAAATCAGGGTAGTATGCTCAAAAAGAGATTTTACTGTTCACATGGATTTCTGCTCCTCTGGGCTGCTTCTCAGTTTGCTGTCCTTTGATTCAGTACTAAAAGGAAAGCTTGCAATGTTCCTAACCCCAGCAATCTTCTTCCTGTATATATTCTTTCTACTAAATCACACCTTAACCTCTACCATTGAAAGGGGATTTCTAACCAGTAATATTACTATATGTTGATGCATGATAACAAAATTAATAGTACTTTTTTGAAGTTTAAACTTTATCACTAGACTTATGAGCACCTGTAATACACAGAGTGTTCACTGCATAGCTGATAGTAAAACTAAATTTTGTTGTGTGTTACGTGTGTTAGAATCAAGGAGAATGGCATAGCTTTGTTTCAGGAGAGGTGCCTTGTAGTGAACTGCTTCTAGTCTTAAGTCTCTCTGTCAGTCTATCAGATTTCTGATAGACTTGTGATTCGATAGATCTGTGATTTTTCTACTACATTCATGAGAACAGCAACAGTTAAAGTTCATGAAACTGACACAAGTAACAGAAATATATAAATGCCAAATACTTGAGTGTATTTTCAAGCACATGCAAACAAATGCAAGTCTTCCCTAAAGTCATGCTTCATGCATGAACATTCTATGATTATTATGATAATCATTGCTAATGCATTAATACTTACATAGAATTTTTAAATGGTTCTTTCTAATGCATTCTTGAAAAAAAAAAGTTCCTGTCCAGATAAATTATAATTGGAAAAAAAAAGAAAGTTGGCATTTAGACAAATCTAGGGATTACAGATCTGTACAACTCTCTAGAGGGACTAAAAAGTTGATGCTTTCTTGCATTCTCATAGGAGCAAAGTTCTGCATTAGAGGTATTTTGGAACCGAGGCTGCTCTTTCACTGTTCTCCCAAAAACACATAGATATGAGAGTAGAGAAGCAGAAAGTATAAAAATGAGCAGGAAAAATGAGAAGGTATCATGTATTCCAATTCAATTTAGGGTTATCCAGTCAACAGCAAAGAAACGTCTGCAGAGCAAAATGAGTCCATTAAAAAAAAGGTTAAGAAAGTGACATTGCCAGAAAGAGGAGAGCAGTTCATGGAGATGAAAAAGAGTAGATAGAAGAGGCCTCAGATTTTTGGAGTCCAAACACAGTACAGCAGTGATGTTTTCTGGGGCCTTTTATAGCAAAATTTGTTAATTAGATTGGGGATGTACTTTATAGAAAAGTTATTAGTGTGCTTCAACTCCTATGCGCTCTGAGTAGTGTGTATGTATGAATAGAATTCTGATTGATAGTAGTATTTTGATCTGCTCCTTCTAAGTATTCAGCACAGTTTGGACATTTGCATATTTTTATTGTTTGCCTAATGCAGAAAATGAATGACCTTCTCCTGCTCCTTTTAGAAAGACATATACAGAAAACACCATGGGGAAAGAGCATAACTTGTCCAAACATTGTAAAATAAACCATTTTATTTTGACAGTTTTCTTGGTAAAAGTGTTTTGGAAAATTTGATATGTGATCATGTTGTGAAGTTATGGGCTACTCTTACAGGTGGTCTACCACCCTCTTTTACTGTTTCTAATAGCATGAATGAATTTGATTGACAGCTTTCCTTTGTGTTCTGTGCTTGCTTTCCATGCTTTCTTTCTTTTTGGCTGAGCCAGGAGACAAGCTTGCTAGTGAAGTATTTTACATCTTACAGATGGCTTGTGACCTGAACTGTACAGCAGAAGGTATCTGCTGAGATCACATAATTTATTACCAGATTATGAGATCTGAAATGAAAGCGTACATTTATAAACTATTTATTTTATTAACCCTTCGGAAATCAAAGTGCTCACGGTTGCATTTGTGACAGGTTCGTTTTTGTTTTGTTTTGTCATCATTACATTTATACAGCATCAATTCTGAGCATCCAGTTTTGGCTTTGGCCAAAACTGTTGCTGTTACACTTTCAGTGTACTAGATGCAGAAGTTTGGGTTGAGTTCTGCTTCAGTGGATCACCAGATATCACTACTACTACAAGTACAGGCAAGGCCCTGGTGACTTTCTTGATAAGAAAGGGAAAAGTGTTGGTTAGAGAGCTTGTCTTTGTGTCAGGAAAACTGATTGTACCAATTCATGCTCATTCACTTTACTCTTCCCTTAAAATGTAGAGAACTTCATTGAGACATCTGACAAAATGGTTTTGCCTGCTAGCTAAAGAAGGAAAAACTAGATTCACCTTCTAAAACTGACATCCTGCACAAAGCCCATTAAAAAAAAATCATGTACATCTGTTAAGAAAAGAAAAAAGCTGCTGCCTTTCATGATGTCCAGTTTCTGTCCATTTCAGAAACTGCTGCTGGGCCAGTAAGAGGAGTTGGCTTTCAATTGAGCTAGAAAAACTATGCAGTGTTGGTCATTATCAAATATCTCAAATCCAGTGAAGCAAAACCCAGCCCATCTTTCCTAAACTGATATGTTTGTCGTGTAGTGGAACCTTCTAAAGGCAAAATCCTTTTTACATGTGAATGGGGGCTCATTTCAGTGTTTACTGTTTTTTTCTTGGACTAAGTTCAAATTTGCAACCTTTGGAACTTCATCCTCTCACTTCTAGCCATGGCTTTTCATAAAAGGCATTTAGTGATTTGCAAAGCTTAGCATGTATAATTTTGTTAAAGGGGAAAAAAAAGCACTCAGATGATATCTGAATGCTATCTGCTATCCTTGTAAAATAGAATTAGAAAAGCACATGGCCATAATCAGGAGAAATTGGTTTGCCATATCTAGCACTGCCTTGACCAAAATAAAAATTGATTCTTCCATTTTAGGCAGTTTATTGAGAGGTCTAAAGCAATTGTAGTTAAATGGTAGTATTCATCATCACTAATAGTATTTGGTCTTAATGGACATTGCATTCTCAGGACAGTCTGCTCCGGGTGGCAGGATGATGATCAATTAAATGTTTAAGCAACTGAGTGTAGCTATTGATCTACACAGTTATTTAACTATATTTCAAAGAGTAATTTGAAAGTTTCACAAGGGAAATTAAGATAATTTGCTTCAGAAAAGGAACTTGGCCATATTTAAACTTTGGGCATTTAAACAATTAGCACTATTCTGAATCCTGCCTATCTCAATAAGAGTGAGATAGTGAATTCTTTAGATACTCAACATTAAGATGAGAATCCTTTGGAGATTCTGCAGCTTTTTCAGCCTTATCTATAGTCATATATGATTATAATAATATGTACTCTTCTCCAAAAGACAAAAATTTGTATGTCTGATTTGGGAATTTAATGTATTTGGATAAAAAGTATGGTATTCACTCATTAGCTGAAAATCTGCCCAAAAGGAACTATTTCATTTGATGCAGTAATTCTCAATGTCCTGGTCTATGGAATCATTAAATTCCATGGATTTTTTTTTTTTAAAGTAGAGAATCTTGCTAATAAAAATGTCCCTGCTGACTTTCCATGAGCCAGGCAAGTCAGCTTTGTCCAAAGCGACTCACTTTTAAATACCTATTAGCAGCATATCATGTTACCAGGAAAAAAACCTAAAGTATTTAAACTAAATGTATGTATAAATATATGTGTATATATAGTTCCACCTTCATTAAGCATTGGAAGACAGAACATGATCATACATGAAAACAATGAAGCAGTAATGCATTTTATTAACTTCTCCCTCTCACAATTTCCTGAACAAGGTGGCAACTATGACAGTCGATTTGATGTGGACAAGGGCACAGGAACTATCATTGTTGCAAGACCTCTTGATGCAGAACAGAAATCAAATTACAACTTGACGGTAGAAGCAACAGATGGAACCAGATCTATCAGCACTCAGGTAATGAACTTTCTGATGAGGCACTTATTAAAAGGGTATGTAGCTGGAGGGTGGTGAAGGTGTTGGGGTTTTTTCTTACCTTTTTGTTAATCCTAGACAATGAACATGGTTTATTTAAATTAGGGACTTTGTCTAAAATAGAAGTGAATTCTGATATTCACAGAGCCATGTTGTTTGGTGTAAGGTAGTGTGTTGCTATACTGTAGTCTGAACAGCTTTTAAGTTATAACATGTTCCTACAGCTAAATAAATGAAAACAGAAACTAAGCCCCTGCATCCATGACTTTCTCACAAGAAAAGGATTAATACTACTCATCTGATTTACTTCTCTTTACAAGCTCCCCCAAAATCACTAAATAAATTGATTGCTTTACTTGAAATTTGAAGACAACCATTTAAAAAATCTCGTGGTTCCCCTCCCCTGCAAGATCTGTGGATGACCAGTTATACAACATCCAAGTAATGTTTTATATGAAACTGAGCTGCTGCTTCTGCATAGTGTTCACATAGAAACAAGGTTTAGATTATAACATTTCCTTGCATTATCCCAAATACTTTATTTTAGTTTTGGTGGAAGTAGATTGTTTAGCAATTTCCAAATAGCAGCAACCTCAGACAAACCAATGCTTTAAAATTACCTTTTACTAACACTCTGTGATGGTGGCAGTTCTTTGCAGTTGGACTAATAAGTTCACTTAAAGGTGCAGAAGCCTTTTGTGACAGCTCTGGAAATAATTAATAGTGAAGTAGTTTATGATGTGTATCCCTCCTGTTTATCCCATCTAGTTTCTTTCCCCAGCCCAGAACTTGAATATATTTGAAAGTACAGTTTAGCTGAGGTTGGTGTGAATAGAGGATCACAGAGGAGCTTCTCTTTCTTCCAAATAGAAAGGAAAGGCTTTATTTACTGATTAAAGACCATTGGACTTAGACAGTGATGTGTCTGTATTACCTACCCCCATCATTGACCTACACCTCAGGCACTCAGAGAGCAATAACTAGTTTGCTGCTGTCTTTTCTGTACATAGAGATCTGTGCTACAAATGCAATTTCTTCTTGTTCAGCTTCTGTGAAGTGCATATGTTTTTCTTTTATCTTTTCTAATGTCTTATATGTTGTCTTCTCCTTTTGGCCAAGGGAAAAGATGTTTCTTGTCAATGTTCAGGATTTTAAACAAAATTGTTATTGAGCTGACTGCATGTCTGGAGGCTTGATAGGTCAAATAGAGTAAATCTGATAGTATAAGGTGACCAAGTTTCCTTTGAGAAGTGCCTTTTCCTTTAAAGGTGACAATTATGATTTTTGTAGACCATGAATCTTCAAAGACAGCAACATATTTCCCAGTAGGAAATTGCTGCAATCACAGCTGTGATGCCATTGCCTCTGGTGCTGATAACCACCATAAAAGATTTGGAGAATCCTGCTGTAAATCTGTTAAAATTTGCCTACTTGTAGTAGAAATATTGAGCAGATTCACTTCTAGTGATTACAGCATGCTGTATAGAAGGCAGGAATTACTTAGGACAAAAAATAGAAGAAACACAAATTCAGCTAAAAGTCAAAAAGATGGCAAGAGGCTTTTCCATAAACAGTTTCCCCTCCTCCCAAAAGTGCATTCAAAACTTTGTGTTGGGGTAGCCTGGGGGCTAGAAAAGGCTTAATATGGGGCCTTGGTGAATGCAGATAGCTTATCCAGTGCTGCTGCTTGCAGAACTGAATTTATGCAGATGTCCTGAGCTGTCACAGTTGAACCACAATCTTTGTCTTTAGCCCTCACCCTTTCTCTTCCTCCGAGTTATGTGATTAATTTAGTTCTTCTTGGGAATTCACAGTGTACCTTTTGTTTGAGTTCTGTAAATAAATTTGTTATTTTAACATTTTGCAAAGCTAAGTGAACATGATAAACATTTACCCCACAGCGCTCTTCTCCAGAAGAATTGCAGTAGTAGTCTCAAGTTTGTAATTTCTGTGATTGCTTTTCTATGATTGTTTTCATATCTTTCACTTCCTCTCTCAGTTCGGCTTGGCAGGATCAGAGGTTGTGGTTTCTGTTACAAAACAAGCACAAAGGCTTGCTTTGCATTGTCTTATATTTGCCCTGCTTGTGGGATAAGCACAAATTTCCCTGTTGCTGTTGGAATCTCACTCTGGTGCACTAGACTGGGGAGTGTGGACTAGTTCAAACTCTGCAACTGTTGGTGCATGATCCTGATTTTAATTGATTCTCTTATCACCCTCATAACTCCTGGCCCACCCAAATGCACTAACCTGCTAAAATAACCCTCAGGACTAGCCCTCAAAGGATGCATTTTAGATCAGACTTAAATTAAGGGGTTAAAAGTGTTGACCCAATATCAAAACGGAAGGTGTGATTTATGGCTGCCAGTGTGCAATCTCCATTACTCACTGCTGAAATACTGATGGTTAAAGTTTAAATGTGGCATTGGATTCTTCTAAGAGCTGATAATCAGTTAAAATCGATTGACAGGCAAAAGAAATTCTGAATTCTGAGTGCATACATGAGGAACAACAATATGCCACACAGAGCTTTTAGTTTACAAAGTAATTGCTATAAACACTGGATATACAGTAAACAATTTAACAGATCTTGATTAACAGCAGAGTAAGTAATTTTAATTTAATTTTAAAAAGGAAATGGCATTTGCAAGAAATTGGAGAGGGGCACAAGAAATGAAAATCTTACTGTGTAAAAGCAGTGTATTGAATCTGACTTTAAACTGGAAGGCATTTGTTGGCCTTGGGCCATTAACATCTGTAGAGCATTTGACTCTTTCAGGACTTCAGTTAAATAGCTTTTTTGAAAAATAAAGCAATAGTAGGCGTGGAGGCTATTAGAATTTTGCATGCATCTAAATGCCAAATGTATGAGGCAAAGCAAGGACAAACAAATTCCAGGCCTACAGTAGTGGTGCTTGACATGATGTTAGGAACTACTAGTGTCACACTTGGAAGGATTATGATTAGAAGTAAAATAAAAATACAGAAACTAAATAACTAAATCCCATAAGTCAGTGTACCTATGTACTGAAACAGAAGAGTTTATTCACAGGATGTAAGTAGTGAAAAATGAACTATTGAATTGGTTTTTAGGGGAAAACAAAAAGAAATAGTCCTGTTTCTAGCTATAACCACTTGCAGTCATTGCTGTGAAGATCAATTTTTTCCTTGAAAGTAATACTTCAGATGGTTTACAGCTAATTGCAGCATTTTACCTATTGCTTTGCTGTTGCAGAATATTTAATCTTTCTTTATTCACAGTTTTTATGGATATGATATTTTGGGAATGAAGTATAGAATAATCTTAATTTACTACATTTTTGTATGCAGTTTTGCTTGCTTGTTATTACACTGCTCTACAAAGACATTTAGAACTGAAATGAAGTTATATTATCTCTGGATAATGCAATTTTTTATTTATGAAAATGATTATAAATATGTCAGTATAACTGTAATGTAATTATGGGACAGGAGTAGGTTTTGAACTCCACATAGAATCAGTAAGTGACAAATGATAATAAAGGAGTCTGAAAGAGCATTATGTGTAAATACTGCACACTGAGTAGGTTTTGTCAATGGCACGTATCTCCTCTTAGTAGCAAATTTATGCAAATTTAGGTTTCACCTGCCAGGTTATTAATAGATTTGAAGTCCTTCCTCAAAGTAATCCTGGGCTGCTTTGTTCTCTGTATAACCAGTGTGCATTGCTCTCAGTGGGATCTGTGGGCAGAAGGCAGCTGTGCAACACAGCCCTTGCATATTTTTGCAAAATTCTTAAAGTTTCTTTAATTCCAGAGCATTTTGTTTGAAGGATCATGTTATGGTCTGCTGATGTCAAGCTTTTCTAGATTATGCCTCTTTCTTAGGAAATAATACTAGTATATTTCATTTTAATTGAAACTTTTAGTTTAATTGAGAAATGTTCACTAGCTTATTTTATTTTATGCTGCATGTTATGTTAGAATTGACACAAGTTCTTAATGTGTTTTGTTCTCAGACACACTAAAACATATTTTTCTGTATGGGTCTTTAAAACTGCACTGACAATTATTTCTGCAAGTTCTTTCCATTTAACTTCAAGGTCTTAACAGTTTACATGACAATTTGGTCCTCTTACATTTAAAATGTAATTGCACATCTAGCACCTGTCAGCCTCAGCAAAAATTCCTGAATTGAAAATAAGGCTTCCTTAGTACATTTATTTAATATTTAACAATTTACATTGGAAAGAGCCCTTGGAGTTCTAGTTAAAACTCCTGGTCAAAGCAGAGCAAACTGCATAGGTGATCAAGTTTTTCAGTGACTGGTCAGGTTCTAACTGCCTGGGATGACTAGGCACACCACCTCTTCCTTGGAATTGCTCTTATGCTGGTGCTTAAAAACTCTCCTTGAAAATTTTTTTTTCTTATGTCTGGTTGTATTTTCTTGTATTGGGACTTGTGAGTGTCACCTCCTGTCCTTTCACTGTGCATCTCTGAGAAGAGTCTGGCTCTTTCTTGCATCCCTCCTGTGGACAGGTTGCTTTTCAATCCTCACTGATTTTAATCACCTTTCATTGGATTTGTTTCATTTTGTAAAGGTCTCTCCTGTACTGCAGGGCTTAAAACTGTAGTGGATCTATATTCCCACCAGTGAGTATCAAACAGAAGGGAGTAATTCATTCCCCCTGCCCTTACAAAAGCAGCCCAGTGTGCAGAGTTAGACAAGTTACCAAAAGGGAACCCATCAGGTCACATTATGTTTGTCCACAGAATTTGCACAGAGGCGTAAAGTAATAACATCACTGAGAGAAAAATGAATCCTAGAGTATGTAGATAAAACACTTCTCACTTGAATTTAAGATAAACTTTGGATTTTGCGTACATTTAAAATTATTACACTAATATATGAAGTTGTGTATTTGTAGTTGTGTTTACCAGTGTGGAGAAAAACTGCAGCCTGAGCAACTAATGTGACAAGTAATGGAATACCTGAGCTAGCCATTTATAGTGACTGAGTCACTGTTTATTTCTTAGCAATATTTTTTTTAATAATTCATATTTAATAATGCTGTACATCTTGAGGTGCTAACTCCTTATCTGCTTAGCCCAACAGTACTTTTTGGAGGATTTCTTCTTATATGTCATTTTAATTGCTTCACTAGCTAGTGCCAGAGTTGTTGGTAAATCTTGATGCTATGATCAATGACTCACTTTTCAGTTAAGCTGTTTCATTGGATATCCAGTTAGACCTGCAGGTACTAATGTTGGTTTTACAGTCACTGCATTCCTGGCGTTAAACTTAATAGTCTGCATGGTTTCTTTTTGTGGCGCTCCATTCTGGAAATGCTGATTTTCTTTATTTGTTATGAGTACTACCAGCAGCACAGGTGGCCATGTCTTCTGCTCCAGAGATTCACTTAACAGAATTGCCCTGTTGCTGCATACCTTCTCACTTCCAATTTTAACCTAAGTTTCTGTGTTTTCTCATTTTGGAGTGGAAATAAACGTGAACTTAAATAGCAATTTTAATTTAAAATCATTGCATTTGACACCTTGTCTTTTCACTTTGTTTTTTTTTCCTGAGTCTGACCTTAAAGATTTCTTGGGGGTGGAAGTGTAATAAAAAAATTGTAATGAGTTAATTTTGAAAACATAGTATCCATTAATGAGGTGTTGTATTTGTATACGGCCTTTAAAACTTTAATTTATGCAAAAAATGGTTTTATAGTTTGATTTGTATTGAGTGTTGGGATTTTATGCTTTTTTTTTAATTTGTTTTTTCCTCTTCCTTTGGTATCATTTTTAATTTTCCTGAGGCCCATTGTTCAGTGAGCAGCTGTTTTTACTCAAGTGCTTTGAGAGTGTATTAGACCCTTCTGTCTTATTTCTTCCAAGAGGCATTAAAATGTATTTTATTTATACAAAGTTTAAAAAGAAACTAACAACTCTGCTTGTGTTGCTTTATTGCATTGTGTCTAATAATGACAATATGAAAAGGCCACATTTTTAATATAATACTTACTCTTGCTTTTCATCTTCCAATTGAATTTGTTAGTTAATGTATTTGAAATATGTATCCTGGGTCACATACCATTAATATTTCTCCCCACTGAAAGTCAATATTTATTCTAACTCTTTGTTTCTTTTCTTTAATCTGTTTCTAATCTGTGACAAAACCAAACTCCTTAGTCTCCATAGCAACATCTTGCAAGGGATTTTATCAGGGTGGCAAATGATTTTGTTTTAGACTAAGATGCTAGTTTTGCAAGGTTGATGTTTCCTCTTCCTGTAGCAAGAGGTATGCCATTTCCTAATTATTTGCCACCATCAGGATTCATCTAATTTAGTTTCTACTGCATGCAGTTTGATACCTTTTCTAAATTACATCTGTAAACTCCCAGTTACCAATGGAAAGCAGTAAGTGTCTTCCAAGAGCAATTTAACCCACTTACAATATTGTAGGTACATATTTTAAAAGCCTGTTTATATACAGCCCTTAACAAATTTATGGAAAGCACCTAACCTTTGGATGGATAAAAGCATGGCTGTATGTGCAGCACACAAAGAACTTGAATTTAGCTGTGTGTTGCTGGAGCTTTGCTCTCTCCTTGCCAAGTCCTTTGCATTACTGTTTCTTGTCTGATGTTATCACTGTTGAAGGAACAGGATGGTGGCTGTCTGTCTTACCCTTTTTATACAAGACTTTGGTGCTGTGAAAAGCAAGTGGGGGTGCAGGGATCTTACGTGGTTCCAGTGAGCAATATTATACAAGGATGCAATTTAAGCATCTGATTTAATTTAACTGTAACTTCAGAGAAATCGTGTTGGTGACCAGTGAGCTATGCTGAAATTTTGCTACATTGCTGGAGAATAGTGGACAATACCACCTGCAGTTCTTTGAAATAATGCATTTTTGTGGCAATTCCACCACTTTTCTATTCTTGCCTAGGCTTGCAGATGTGAGGGGCTGAAAGAGGACTGATTTTATGTGAGGGCAAGGGAGGAGTATTATACATGAACTGCCTTGAAAAAACATTGCTTAAAATTGTACATTTGTACCCCAAAACAGGATTTTTACCCACTCTAGGATCCATATAGTATATTTTTAATTTTTAATTCCAAAATTAATGAGGAATTTTTTTTTTGTCTTGCTATGGACAAAAATAATTTCCTTTAAGATGTCTTATCTAAGGTGTTTCTGCTTGTACAGATTCCTGGTTTGACTTCGGGGAAGGTAAGGCAGATGTGGTTTTAGTGACATTCTTCTTTCCTACACATCTTGGATCTCTCCTCCTCCTAGCAAAGTAAAATTGTCTTGAGGTGTATTACTCCAGTATTATGGTCAGATTTTTAATGAAATATCCTCCTTTTATCTCTTTTTTTACCAAATATCATCGATGTTTTCCCCTTCCCATTGTATCATTTCAGGTGTACATTAAAGTTATAGACACAAATAATCACAGGCCTCAGTTTTCTGCTTCAAAATATGAAGTTGTTATACCTGAGGATACCTTACCAGAGACAGAAATTCTGCAAGTCAGTGCCACAGACAGAGATGAGAAGAATAAGCTGATTTATACAATGCAGGGCAGCACTGATCCCATCAGTCTTAAAAAATTTCGTCTGGACCCTGCAACTGGTTCCCTTTATACCTCAGAAAAACTGGATCATGAGACCATGAACCAGCATATTCTCACAATAATGGTAAGTACACATGAGATTACTTCTATTGTGAATGACAAACAGATGCTTTTAAATGTCATTCTAGTTTGTCCCCATAATTCAAACATTTATTTGTACATTTAATTTTTATGCAGTCTTTGTGACTGATTGCACCTTGAATTATTGCACATACCTGGTGAACTAGTGAAAAAACAGTGCTAATGACTGGTGATGTGCTGACTGTTGCAGGTTCGAGATCAGGATGTCCCTGTGAAGCGCAACTACGCCAGAATCGTGGTCAATGTCAGCGACACAAACGACCACGCTCCATGGTTCACCAGCCCTTCCTATGAAGGACGAGTGTATGAGTCAGCAGCTGTTGGATCAGCAGTGCTCCAGGTTACAGCACTAGATAAGGACAAAGGAAAAAATGCAGAAATTGTCTACTCCATTGAATCAGGTACATTCGCTTTCTTACGTTTTCAGTCTGTTGAACTCACTGATAGCTTTTCAACTGTAGATTTGTAAAAACCTGTTTGTAAAAAAAGGGGGGCAGTGCAGG
Source organism: Cichladusa arquata (assembly GCA_026413545.1). Classification (NCBI taxonomy): domain Eukaryota; kingdom Metazoa; phylum Chordata; class Aves; order Passeriformes; family Muscicapidae; genus Cichladusa; species Cichladusa arquata. The sequence goes on along the minus strand of JAOTQP010001652.1, from coordinate 37,928,795 downwards.
GTTATGTCCATATTCTGAGAGATGTATTGAAGATACAGCCTCAGAGCATTTAAAAAAAAAACTACCAATATTCATCTATATACTTTAGCTGTTTATGTTATCCTCTAGATGCATTTGGCATATTTTAGTAGTAGGGGAAGAAAAAGCCATCTTTAAATGTTCAAAATGAGTAATTTCTTTAGAAATTACATAATCATTCCATTCAGGTCTAAAAAATGCATTCTCTTTTGATATTGTAAGTCTTATTTTTTGTGGCATGGGCAAAGCAGGGATTTGATGAATAGAGTAAGAGCCTGCGTCAAGTGCTTTTGTGTTTAATATAATGCAGAAGTAAGGAGCTCAAAAATAACTTAAATATGCATATACCAAACCCTTAAATAATATAGGCTTTTAAGGTGAACTTTCTGATAGATGCAGCAAAGAAGGGGTTGCTTTCCATACTTCTCTCAGGCTGATTTTAGTAGTGGGATTACTATTCTATCCTGTTAAAATATTCGAGAAATTCCTCAAGGGTTGGTCAGTTTGGCATTAAAACTCCTTCCAGATTGCAGGCCAGGGAAGAACTGCTCCTTATTTTTAAGCTCAGAGTATCTTTTTTTTTTTTTGGTTCAGTCCATTAAATCTGAATCATTAAATCTGAAGTAATACAAGTTTGCCATTATCAAGATCCTGAGCTTTGCAGACATGGTGACTAGAAAAAAAAGTTGTTTAAATTTCATTCCTTATGTGAAGTACTACTTTCAAGGTAAAAAATAATTGAAAATAAGAATCCCAGTAACAAGCCTAAGAGACTGTATATTAATGAGAACAACAACAGGCAAAAGTTACTCAATTACTGTTGCATGCAAAGTGATATGTGCTGATGCTTTTTTAAAATTTTATGCAAATTGCTGTGTAAAGGATAGGAATTATTTATTATAATTTTTTTTTCTTCCCCAAAGTGCTGTTTTCATATGAAGGCATACTTTAACACTGTATTAAAACAAAGCTGTGATTATGATACTCTGACAAGAATTAATGTTTTAGAGTGTCTCATAAGTTACTTAAACTACATGAGATGTTTCTGTCGTTTCAAGAAATATGACATTTACTAAGCAGGACACCAACGTCCATAAAATTTTTCTCTTGCCTTTCCCATTTTGTTAGTGCTTGTTTTATGAATGCCAAACAATGGCAAGAAAAAATGTGTGTGCCTGCAGTCTAGAATGAAGTAACATGCTGCTCTGTTCCTTTTTTCAAGCTTTTTGTAGGGGTAAATGTAAGACCTGTAAGATTTATATTATAGAATTGTGATCTACTGGGAGGTCAAAGCATTATAATTGATGTTCTAAGCAAATGGAAGGAACATTCCTTAAATGCCTGTAATGGCTGCTTAGATATGTAATAGGATATTCCAAGAATGCCACTGTGTTTAAGAGTCTCCTCTAAAAAGCCCAAAAATACCCAACCAAAAAAAAAACCCAACAGTAAAAAACCCCAAACAAAACACAAAACCTCCTTCTTGCCTACTTGTGTGCAGAACTCAGAGGTTTTTAATGATTTTTTTTTTTTGTGCTGAGATCATGGCTTTAGTAATGTAATTTTTTAGGTAAGTAAAATGTTAAATCTTAGCATATTTAATACATGAGCAGAGTCTTGTATGCAGCGTACTTCATTTGTATATTTCAAAATTTGAAGCAAACAAGTGTTTCTATTAAATGGCAGCTGGTTCTCAGCAGACATTATTTTTCTTCTAATACTATCACAGGGAATAACTTGTCTGTGTATCAATAGGAAGTTGAGAGAAGTAACTATTTGTCCAATTCAAAAAGTTTGTTTTTGAAGCAGTGATTTAAACGATACTTGTGTAAACAATTATGAATCACAAGAGTTTGTTACAACCCTTCTTTTTTTCTTGTCCAAAACATTTCAGCTGTTTTAGATTATAAAATGTAACTTTGATTCCACTAATGTTAACTTTTGAATGCAGGTTCCTTTCAACTACAGTCAATATTTGTTTGCTAAAAGAAAATTTTTGCATTTATTTTCAAGACTTGGATGGCTTTGCTAACTATATTTTATGAAGTATTTCCACTAGTAAAGTTAGAATTACTGCCAATTTTTGATTACAGAAAACTTTCCAGCTAACAAATGTTTATCAAGCAAAACTAAGAAACTTCCATTGTCTCTGTGTTCTGTCTATGTCTTTTTAAGTATAGAGCTAAATAAGCAGTCATCCTTTAAATTCTATATACTTCTTTCTTAATTGCTTTTTCTTTCTTCACAGGGAATATTGGAAATTCCTTCCTTATTGATCCCATTTTGGGTATGATTAAAATTGCAAAGGAATTAGATCGTAGTAACCAGGAAGAATACAACCTGATGGTAAAAGCTACAGATAAAGGACATCCTCCAATGAGTGAAGTGACCTCTGTTCACATATTTGTTACAGTTTCTGATAATGCCTCACCAAAATTCACAGCCAGAGAATATTCTGCAGAAATCAGTGAAAGTGCCAACATTGGCAGTTTTGTTGGAATGGTTGCAGCATACAGTCAGTCTTCTGTAGTTTATGAAATAAAAGATGGCAATACAGATGATGCCTTTGCTATCAACCCCAACTCAGGTGTCATCGTTACCCAGAAGATAATTGATTTTGAAACTTTGCCTTTTTATGCTCTAACTGTGCAAGGAACAAACATGGCTGGTTTGTCCAGTAATACAACAGTTTTGGTCCATCTTCGGGATGAGAATGACAATGCACCAGTTTTTATGCAGGCTGAATATACAGGACTCATCAGTGAATCAGCTTCAATTAACAGTGTGGTTCTGACTGGCAAGAATATCCCATTGGTAATTCGAGCTACAGATGCTGATAAAGAATCTAATGCTTTGCTTGTTTATCAAATTGTTGAACCATCTGTCCGTCAGTATTTTGCCATTGATTCTAGCACTGGTGCCATTCGGACAGTAATGGGTCTGGACTATGAAGAGACAAATATTTTCCACTTTTCAGTGCAAGTACATGATACAGGGATACCACGTCTATATGCAGAGTATGCAGCTAATGTTACTATTTATGTGATTGACATCAATGATTGCCCTCCTGTGTTTTCAAGAGAGCTATATGAGACATCCATTCTGGTTCCAACTTACAAAGGCGTGAAAGTCATCAGCGTAAATGCCACTGATGCAGATTCAGGTGTTTTTTCCCAATTAATTTATTCCATTATTGAAGGCAACATTGGAGAAAAATTTTCAATAAACCCTAAGACTGGAGATATAACAGTACAAAACACAACTCAGTTAAGAAGCAGGTATGAATTAACAGTGAGAGCATCCGATGGCAGATTTGCAAGCACTGCATCTGTAAAAATTAATGTGAAAGAAAGCAAAGCAAGCCAGCTAAAGTTCACACAGAGCTCTTACTCTGCAACAGTGCAGGAGAATTCCACAGAGGCAAAAACAATAGCTGTTGTTACTGCTATAGGGAATCAAATAAATAAGCCTTTGTTTTACCATATTCTAAATCCAGACAGCAGATTTAAAATAAGCCAAACTTCAGGAGTCCTTTCAACAACAGGAATACCATTTGATCGTGAACAGCAAGAATCCTTTGATGTGGTTGTGGAAGTGACAGAGGAAAATAAACCATCAGTTGTTGCACACATTGTAGTTAAAGTGACAGTAGAAGATGTAAATGATAATGCTCCATTTTTTGTTAATCTTCCATATTATGCTGTTATTAAAGTAGACTCTGAAGCAGGCCATGTTATTCAACGTGTGACAGCAGTAGATAAAGATACTGGCAAAAATGGAGAGGTGCATTACTATCTCAAAGAACATCATGAACATTTCCAAATTGATCCCACTGGTGAAATCTCCCTGAAGAAGAAGTTTGAACCAGACACACTAAATAAGGAGTATCTGGTCACAGTAGTGGCAAAAGATGGAGGAGACCCTGCATTTTCAGCTGAAGTTACAGTCCCAATTACAGTTATGAGTAAAGCTATGCCGGTGTTCGAAAAGCCTTTCTACAGTGCAGAGATACCAGAAAACATTCAGCTCCATAGTCCTGTGGTACATGTACAAGCAAACAGTCCTGAAGGACTCAAGGTATTTTACAGCATCACAGGTGGAGATCCTTTCAATCAGTTCACTATCAACTTCAACACCGGAGTTATAAATGTTGTTGCCCCTCTTGACTTTGAGTCTCATCCAGCCTATAAACTGACTGTCCGAGCAACTGACTCCCTAAATGGGGCACACGCTGATGTGTTTGTAGACATAATAGTGGAAGACATCAATGATAATCCTCCTGTGTTTACAGAGCAGTCTTACATTGCAACACTTTCTGAAGCATCTGTCGTTGGAACATCTGTTGCACAAGTGAGTGCTACAGATGCCGATTCTGGAACCAACAGGGGGATTTCCTATCACTTGGTTGAGAATAATAGTGAAAGTCATGACTACTTTCACATAGATAGCAACACTGGACTCATCCTAACAGCAAGAACTTTGGACTATGAACAAATTAAGCAACACAAGTTACTAATAAGGGCCATAGATGGTGGCATGCTGCCCTTGAGCAGTGATACTGTTGTAACTGTGGATGTAACTGATCTCAATGATAACCCCCCTCTTTTTAGCCAGTTGCTTTATGAAGCCAAAATTAGTGAACTTGCTCCTCGAGGACATTTTGTGACCTGTGTGCAGGCCTCAGATGCAGACAGTTCAGATGTTGACAAGCTGGAGTACTCCATTTTGACAGGCAATGATCAGAAGAATTTTGTGATTGATAGTAAAACTGGCATTATCACCATCTCAAACCTACGCAGACAGCCACTGAAGTCCCATTACAATCTTAATGTCTCGGTTTCTGACGGCGTCTTCAGAAGCTCGGCCCAAGTCCATATAAGTGTACTCAGTGCCAACATGCACAGTCCTGTTTTCAGTCAGAATGAGTATGAGGTTGAACTAGCTGAAAATGCTCCATTGCATACTTTGGTTACTGAAGTTAAAGCAACAGATGAAGACTCTGGCACACATGGCCACATCACTTACCACATTGTAAACGACTTTGCCAAAGACAGATTTTATACAAATGAGAGAGGGCAGATATTTACCTCTGAAAAGCTTGACCGTGAAACACAAGCAGAAAAAGTAATTGCCATTAGTTTAATGGCCAAAGATTCAGGAGGGAAAGTTGCTTTCTGTACTGTTAATGTAATTCTTACAGATGACAATGATAATGCTCCTCAATTCCGAGCAACAGAGTATGAAGTAAATATTGGGTCTGATGTTCCACGGGGTACTTCGGTCATTAAAGTCTGGGCATCTGATGCTGATGAAGGTACAAATGCAGACATCACATATTCTATTGAAGCAGAGTCTGAAAATGTAGAAGAGAACTTAGAAATTGATTCGTTGTCTGGTATAATTACTACAAAAGAAAGCTTAATTGGTTTGGAAAATGAGTTTCTTACTTTCCTTGTTAGAGCAATTGATGGTGGATCCCCCCAAAAAGAGTCAGTTGTTCCTGTCTATGCTAGAATACTCCCACCAGAAGTGCCTCCTCCGAAATTTTCAGAACCATTTTATTCTTACACTGTTTCTGAGGACATTCCAATTGGAACTGTGATAGATGTTATCAAAGCAGAGCATAATCAGACTTTACTATATAGTCTGATTAAAGGGAACACTCCTGAAAGCAACAGAGATGAGTTTTTTGTGATTGACCGCCAGACTGGAGAGTTGAAACTTGAGAAGAATCTTGATCATGAAACAACTAAATGGTACCAGTTCTCAATTCAAGCACAGTATGCAAATGAAGATTATAATGTTGTTTCCTCAGTAGAGGTAAGCATTCAAGTAAAAGATGCAAATGATAACAAACCCATTTTGGAGTCCAACCCATATGAAGCATTCATTGTAGAAAACACACCAGCTGGAACAAGAGTCATACAGGTTAAAGGAACTGACTTAGATTCAGGACTCAATGGGCAGGTTACTTACAGCTTGGATCCTTCTCAGGAGCTGGACATTATAGAGTCTTTTGCCATAAACACGGAAACTGGCTGGATTACCACTCTGAAAGAACTTGATCATGAGAAACGAGACAAATACGAAATCACAGTGGTCGCATCTGACCGGGGTGAAAAAATTCAGCTGTCTTCTATGGCTGTGGTTGAAGTTACTGTCACAGATGTGAATGACAATCCTCCACGGTTTACTGCAGAGATCTATAAAGGGACAGTCAGTGAGGATGACCCTCCTGGTGGGGTAATTGCCATCCTGAGTACAACAGATGCTGATACAGAAGAAACCAATAGACAAGTCTTCTATTACATCACAGGTAAATCTTTTCTGGGTAATGTCAGAATAACCATTTGAGTGGTGCTGGAATGATGGAAGATAGAATTTAACTTTGAAGAGATTGGCGAGTGTTTGAAACCATAGAGCTGCAGAGAGAGAATGTGTGTGTCTTAATGTGAATACTAAAAACTTCAGTGGAAAAATGAGTCTTAGCTGGCTTTGTTTCATGTTTGCCTTGCTTAAGAAGTCTTTCTCCATATATTATTTATATATTGAATTTAATTTTAAAAACTATACTTAGATTAGTGATGTAGTTAAAGAACAGATAAAAGAAATTTCACAAAATAATAGGCTGTTAATTTACAATGGAGTATTTTATTGTTTTTATTTAGCATATATCATGATATGATGTTTTCTCTAATGCTGCATGAATTTCTAAATTAGTTTTTATGGATTCTGTTGGCCACAGTTCAGTTGGTTTTCTGAGCATCTACTGATAATTTCTACCTGGGAAATGAAGCAATGAAGCTGTTTCCTCATAATAAAGCCACAGAGTGCCTGTCTTTTTTTTTTTTTTTTTTTTTTTCAGCTATGCTTTAAATTGATAGAGTATTAGTAGAAACCTCCATCTTTAAATAAATATTTCTTTTCATATTTCAGGAGGTGATCCTTTGGGACAGTTTGCTATTGAAAATATACAGAATGAATGGAAAGTCTACGTCAAAAAGCCTCTGGACAGAGAAGAAAAGGATAATTATCTTCTAAATATTACAGCTACTGATGGGACCTTTGCAGCTAAAGCTGTTGTGGAGGTTAAAGTCCTTGATGCTAATGATAATAGCCCTGTTTGTGAAAAGGTAGGCAGTCTTGTATCTTTCATTACCCGCTGCTTTCATACATAAAATTTACATTTTCTTTGAAATTGCTTCTCAGGAGACTGACGAATAACTATTCCTTTTAACCCAGCAACAAAAATTTGGACTTTTAAGATAGAATGCTGTCAAATAAAAGATACTTCACAGATTTTTAAAAAATTTTAAGACTATTCATTGACACTCAATGGGTATTTAAGAAATATAGGGAGAATCGTAGTACATTTCTCCTATGTTAATTCTTTTCCAAGAAAACTTCTTTTAAGCTGCAGACATCATAGTTTATATGCTCTATTTTATGACAGAAGCAAAGTTTTAAAGAAAGCTAAATGCCATTGCTTAGTTGAAATATGTGTGTATTTCCTGTGATAAAAGAGTTGAAAAGAGTGGAATGTTATCCTGCAATTGCAGTCAACAGCACCAGAAATCTCTAAGCCATAAATGTTTTCTTGTTACAAAGCTGTCTGCCAGATTTTATAGTCTGCAAAAATGGACACGAAAAAAAAAGGAATGGAGAAAACTCAGAAAGATAGCCCCTGCAAGATGTGTTATTGCCTCTTTTGGACTTTTCATAGTTGAACACAGATTTGATATTACTAGGTTGAAATCTTCCCTTGTACTATGAATGACAAGGACAAGTATACAGTGGTTTTTTTTCTTAGTTGATGTTTATGTTGGTTACATCTGTGTAAGTGGTTGCAGTTATACACACATTGGCAAGTCAGTATTTTTAGCTTTCTTCCCCTTTTATTTTCCCCTTTGTTAATATTGGTGTTATAAGTCTTCGTGCTTCTAATTTAATGCGCATTCCTGACATGGTTGAGCTGAAGAGTGCTTAGTGCCATTAAATTCTGAAACCTTTTTTATTTTTAATTTAATCTAGAAGCTCATGTGTCATTAAAAGGGCAGATATCAATCTTTTGTAGGTTGAGACAGACCTAGAAAAGATGATCCACCAAAAACATAAAAGTGAAATTAGCAAAAATTTGTAACTCCTATTTTGGGAACACATTCTATTATCAGTTAATCAGTTAGAAGTGTTTCAACTTCTGAGCAATGAAGTGATGTTCAAAAGTCCCTATAGTTGCAGTATTAAATACCTTTCTAAATAATCTAATAAATGTGAAGTAATTAATTAGAAAATCATAAGTTCTTTTAATTTTCAGTAATTTCATCCTCTGGTTTACATTATATGTTACCACATGTTCAAACACAATATTATTTCCTCTATCATTCCTTCTTCCCCTCCCCCTTTCAAGCTCTGCTTACTTCATATGTTTAGTTTTTCAATGTAACTTTGAAATCTTGCAGACTTTATATGCTGATTCAGTTCCTGAAGATGCCCTTCCTGGCAAACTGATAATGCAGGTGTCTGCTACAGATGCAGATATTCGTTCCAATGCAGAAATTACTTACACACTGCATGGCACAGGAGCAGAAAAATTCAGACTCACTCCAGACACAGGTAATAATACTTTATGCATTATAAAAGATTCTAGTCACCTCATTTTATAAAATGTTTTGCTATTACATTGAGACAAAAATGTCAGTCATTAAAACCTTTCAATAAGGGTTGGTTTATTGTACAGCGGTTTAAAATGTTACTTTCTACTACACAAATACTAATAATATATTGAATAAAGTCGGGCAAAAGGCAGGTATTTTAATATATCAGGAACTAAAGCGTAAACAGGGTAATTGCCCTGAAGCCAGAAACTTTTATGCCAAAGTGACTGGAACAAAAGTATGCCATAAATTTTGCTCTTTTTATATTCCCTGTAGTAGTAGTAGCAATAATGGTTTGTAACTGAAAATATCTTCCTTCAGATTGTCTTTGCCATCTTGTTTTGGAAAATTAAATTGGATGAGGTTAGATGGAGCAACAAATTTCTTTTTCGTAGCAAACTCCAGAAGTACCCCCAGTTTTATTGGAATGAGATTAACTTTTAACTTGCTTCGCTTTGGTCTTCATGGCATTTTTGTGTTTTGTGTTATGGTATGTTGCCAAAATCCTATACTGTGCAGGCTGCAGTAGACATGCAGTAGGAAGGTGAAAAGTGTAGAAAAAATGGAATAAGATGAATGCAAAACTAATGCAAGTAGAAGAGATTAGAAAACTTCAGTGACAAAATGAAAGAGAAGGACCTTACTTCATGGCTTTCCGGGTTTTTTCATCTTTGAATGTCACCTGTGTGATGTGCTACTGTGTTGTTACATAAACTGAGAATAGGGCTAGAGTAGGGCTAGAGTACTCACAAAAAGTGTTTCATAATACTTTTTTTAACTGTTTATAAGGAGACAATGACTGTACATAGTAGTAGCCTCTCATGTTTTCTGTCTCTTTAGAAAGAAAGCATGTGTTAGAGTTCTAGAGGTTTTTCTGTAGTAGCAGTTAGGACCTCATGGTGAATATCTGTGTTTATTCACAGAGTGTTAGAGGAGGAAATACCAAAGGCTGTGGAAGGAATACAGCTAAATAGCCTAGAAAAACTAGACATGGATTTAACCTTGCATTTTTTTAAATACAGAGTTCTAATACTTTAATTTTCTTTGCACAAACACACATGGATTTTTGCATGTATATGCATTCTTTCTCTGCACTATCAGAGAGTTTAACTTTAGCTAATTTCTGTTTCAAGAGCATTAGAAAAAAAAGGGTTTTAGTTCTTAACCTTTTCAAGCTGAAAAGGCAGGTCACTGACATGCTTTGCCCAAAGCGGAGTTCATTAATACAGCTGTTGACTTAGCCACTGATGAAATTACTGTAAACAAGAAACCTCTTGTTTAGCTTTTCTGAAAACATGTTAGGGGTACTTAAGCCTTGCAACTTGCACCAACTTATGTGTTATGCTCTTTGTAGGTGAACTGAAAACATTAATGGCACTTGATCGAGAGCAGCAAGCAGTTTATCATCTTCTAGTGAAAGCCACAGATGGAGGAGGAAGATTCTGCCAAGCTAACATTATCCTTACTCTGGAAGATGTGAATGATAATGCCCCAGAGTTTACAACTGATACTTACTCCATTACAGTATTTGAAAACACAGAGCCTAAAACCCTTTTGACAAGAGTGCAGGCAACAGATGCAGATGCAGGTATGCATTCTTTGACTGATACTTTTGTCATGTTCTCAGACTTACAGTATTATTTCTTTAGTTTTATCTTGAGAAGTGTCAAGTGTTTCAGTAGAGCTGACAGATGTTCAATACCCTTTAGGATTAGACTCCTGAAAGATATATTTTGGTCTACTAAATCATGTAACACCTGACTTCCATGTGTGAGTAGCTTGGAAGATATCCCAAAGTGTCTTTGGAAAAAAGAGGAGAGGGGGGAGAGACAAAATGTAGGATATTTGTAGTGTCATAAGGTATTAATGTTATGATTGATTAGGTTCATCCTTATACTTCTGATGTAAGTAACAGGACTATCAAGCTATGTCTGTTCATGTAAATGGGCATTCATGGATTTTTGAGTGTGTGCTTCTCAGGCCAGCCATCAATGATCAAGAGAACCCTGGTTAGCTGTAGCTTTATGTATATGCTGTTAAAATTTTTACTGTCTCTTTGTCTTCATTGTTCAGTTACAAATACTTCAGTGAGTGTGAACTGAAAATGACATTAGAGTTTGTTCATATACTTTGTTGTAAGGAACACAACAGCATAAAGTATTTTTAAAAGTGTATGATTTCCACATCTCATCAATTTCTTAATCTAGTAGTACTAATGAATCGTTGCCTCAGTCTCCTAAAACAACTGAGCTGCTTTGTGCTATGATCAAGCTAGGTTGCTTATTTGGAAGGTAACAGACAGATGAAACAGATGTTTTCATACTTCACTAGTCTTTGAGGCTCAGATGGACCAAAATACTTGCCCCTGAAATTTGTAAGGTTTTTTTTGTTTTATAAAGAAATGTTGCTAGAAATTATGCTCCTGTTAATTTTGGGGCATGATTTTTAAATAAACATACTAGTTTTGAGTCTAGTTAATTGATACAACCAAACTCTCCATTATCATCCTCTGTTGTTATAAGCTTGCTAAGCAGACTCTGTTGTTCTAAAGTTGTAATTACATTTATATTGACAATTGTTTCATATTAACTAGTGCTGTAACTGAAGCAGAATCATACTTTCTGTATGACAGAACATCAGTGCAGTGAAGTGTTAGCTTTTTTTTTTTGAAATTTACTTCTAGCATGAATGATAATATTTAGCATGCATGTCTTATTTCCATAGCTATCAGATGAATTATTCTGTTGTTGTGTATTTTAATGGCTGCTTCATACTTCAAAATTGTTTTCAAAATGCAGGGTTGAACCGTAAAATCCACTATTCACTGGTGAACTCTGCAGAGGGGCAGTTCTCTATCGATGAATTCTCTGGAATCATTCGTTTGGAGAAGCCTTTGGATCGGGAATTACAAGCTGTGTACACATTAACTTTGAAGGCTACAGATGAAGGCTTACCTAGAAGACTGTCTTCAACAAGTAGTCTTATAGTTTCTGTTTTGGATATTAATGATAATCCACCCGTATTTGAGCATAGGGAGTATAGTGCAAGTGTGTCAGAGGACGTTTTGGCTGGAACTGAAGTTCTCCAGATCTATGCTGCAAGCAGAGACATTGAAGCCAATGCTGAAATCACATACTCAATAGTCAGTGGGAATGAACATGGAAAATTCAGCATCGATTCAGCAACAGGTAACAGGTTACAACTGTGAATATTGCTTTAGGCTGAGCAAGCATGATGCCATACTGCCTTCCTCCACAGTTCAGCTAGGTTATATATAATCTATGTGCATCATTCTGGCTGTAAAGTTGCTGCTTCTGTCTTTTCACCCATTGTTCCAGCCTGCTTTCTAGAGGAGTGCAGTGAAATGTAGAATATGAACTTTATTTGTTGCTTCTATTTATTGGATTATTACTTGGATTAGATTCATTTAGCTGGCAAGAGTAAGGGTTTCCTAACTGAAAATTCCCCACTCTAGAGGCAAGCAGGTAGAAAGACATAGATTTGTAAGGAGAAACATAATGATCTGTCCACAAAAGGTATATATTTATAAGGAATGGCCAGGCTTGGCAAAAGAAGGATTAGAAATAAAATTGGTTGGGAAGACTAGTCATTGGTCCACAAAGGCAGTAATTCTAGAGAAGTTTGATATGGCATTCAAGGGAGCTTGGAATAGGAATATTATGTTCAACCATATATCCAGCATTACAGTAGAGATTTTAGGCTTGTATTATAGTCAGATTTAGCCTCAGGGACTATGTAGGTTATGTTCAGAATTTTTCCCTATTAATGACAATTCTTTGTTAAAAATCAATAAACACCTCAATTTTAGTTTTGTTTACTTATATAGTTGTTTTTCTAGAGCTAATTTCTGGTAAAGTTGTTTGCGTTTTGGGAGTTTTGTTTTTAATAAGATTTCTACCCAAAAGTTAATTCTAACTGACTTAGTAGTTAGTTAAATAGTTTATTTATAGTAGTGTGGTAGTTAATTGTACTAGTTCTGCTTTTTCCAGTGGACATGCTGGTACTAAGGTGTAGAAGTACTTTGCCAGATAAACTTCATATATTTGAAAGGAGTAAAAGAGTTCCAGAAAAACTCATCCAGCAAATCAATGTGTATGCTAGGGACTGCACTATCTTAACTAGTCAGTTAAAAACTCATAAAATGTAAGCCAGGTTGTGTGAATCTCTTGTGGTAATGGCAGGAACTTTGCATCTTTTTACTGACACGTAAAGCATAATAATTTCATTGGGTAGCTCTAGCTTTACAGTGACAAATCAAGCCCTGAAGAAGCTGAATATTTGTCAGGTGAAAATAAAAAGTTGCAACACATAATACTACAGCAGTAGCAGAGTTTGTGTGAGGCTTTATTTTTTTTTTTTTCTTCCCTAGGAGCCATTTTTGTCATTGAGAATTTGGATTATGAAAGTTCCCATGAGTACTACTTGACAGTGGAAGCCACAGATGGAGGCACACCTTCATTAAGTGATGTTGTAACAGTGAATATTAATGTCACAGATATCAATGACAATTCTCCAGTGTTTAGCCAAGACACTTACACTGCAGTAATCAGTGAAGATGCTATGCTTGAGCAATCAGTTATTACAGTATGTATTGGTTTTTTACCTTGAAATACTCTGTCATGATGATCATGCTTTCAGTCTGGAAGGAATAAATATTGATTTGAAGGTGAACATCAATTAATAGATGTTTGCCCCTGACTGAATTGAAAATTTACTTTGAAAAAGTTTCAGAAGTAGGGTCTTCAAATGCTGTGGGAAAGTAAATAATATTTTGTGATATGTCTGTGTTCTCCTCACGACACTATGACATAACTTTCAGAAGAAATTCTGGAAATTAAGTGATGTTGGTATATTCTATTGAGATATCATTTCTCCTGTGAACTGTGAAATTTATTAGTCCAAAAGAGCTCATCTTCAGGATGAGTTTATCTGAAAGGTGCTAGATTCTATTTCAACCTGTTTTAAATGAGACTGTGATGTCCTTAGGTTATGGCAGATGATGCTGACGGACCTTCCAACAACCGCATTCACTACACAATTATAGATGGCAATCAAGGAAATCCTTTTACAATCGATCCCACCAGGGGTGAAATAAAAGTGACTAAGCTTCTGGACAGAGAAAAGGTAAGTTCTTTGTGTTTTTTAGGGCAGCTGGGATTAATATACCTATACATAATTGATGACCACCATTTTCCTACTCTATTTGTAAATTACCATTTCATGTTCCAAAATTAATATAGCTATAATAAAGTGCAAGCATCTATTTATTATCAGTACTTTTGGGAGGAAGAGAAAAGATTAAATATATGAAGGAAAGCTTTACTGGGGGGTTGTGCGAAAATAATTCTTCCATAAAACAAAATCTGAGTTTGTTACTTTTTTCATCTTCAGTAAATGTTTTAAATTTTTTTTATTAATTTTTTTAGATTTCAGGATATACCTTGACAGTTCAAGCCTCAGATAATGGAAGCCCACCTAAGCTTAACACAACTACAGTTAACATTGATGTTTCTGATGTAAATGATAATCCTCCAGTGTTCTCGAAAGGAAACTATAGTGTTATCATCCAGGTAAATACAACTAGTGAAGTAGTTAAATCAATAATGTTATTGGACTGCAAATTTGTGACTTGAATTTTTCTGTAATTTTAATTATTTAAGGTCACCACTGAGACTGCTTATCAAATAAGTGTTGAGGGTTGTAAAATTCCTGTTTGCATGTTATGTAGAAACTTATATTGTAAGTTGTCAGAATCACAGAATGGGTGAGGTTGGAAGGGGCCACAGTGAGTCATCTGGTCCAACCTCCCTGCTAAAGCAGGCTCATCCTAGAGCACTTGGCACAGGGCTGAGTCCAGACAGTTCTTGAATATTTGTAGTGAGGGAAACTGCATAACCTTTCTGCGGTCTTTTTCAGATTTCTTGTATGTGTACATGTGTGTGTACATATTATACATTCCATTTATGCGTAGAACAATGCTAAAATCACACAAGGATGTTAAAATACATAATAATTTTGCTGTTTCTTTTTAGTCTTAAGCATTACTGCTTAGAAAAAGATCCTTTAAGTACCTGTTACTGTGAAGCTAGTGTTCTGCACCATAGCACATAGGTTAAGCCTTAATTCCCATTGGTCTCCTCTGGGATCAGCAACAGAACATAGAACAAAAGTGGAATTTCATTTGGCTGCATACCAATCCTTTGACTAATTTTACACTGTAGGATGGTAGCAGTAGGCCACATTCTCAAGTGTCTGGCATATACTTGCCTGATTCAGAAAACTGCTAAAGCAAAGACAGCAGAGTCAGCTTCTATACTTCTTGTCTTCCTAAATCCAGTAGGAAATAAATGGAAGTCAGCAAAGGAATTGGATTAAGACCTTTGTAGAGTAGTAATGTGAATGAGCTCAATCCCTTGTGTCCTTCTACTGTTTCCTGGCCTGGTACAGTAGATCAGTGAGGATCAGCAATGTTACCTGATGCACTGTGCCATCCTAACATACCACTTGTGTTTGAGACTAGTGTGCATCATGCATAAAGGCAGCTTTCTGAAATAGAATAGGGCAAAGTGAATATATACAATATACACACAGTATGCAAGTAAGATGTCCTGAATCTTGCTTTAAAAAAAATCAACCAACCAAATAAAACAAAAACAAACAAAAAAAAAAAAAACCAAAACCAAATCAACAGATTCATGTTTGTGTGCTATCAAATGCATCTTCTTTTCCCCAATTACAGTCTTTCTTGAAATAAATGTTAATTAATGTCTCTTAAACTGCAGACCCTGTGGCCAGTGTCTATCCTATTTTGTCTGTACTATTTCCCTTACTCAATTAAAAAGGAAAACCTCTTGTTTTATAGTTCATTCATATGGGCCTGCCCTAGTTGAAAGTAGCAGAGAAAATGCTGGAGGAGTTGCCCAAGAATGCTGGTGTGCATTTCCATATGTATTGGAGATGGATATATTTGGACACAGTAGAAAATGTGCTTAGCTCTTAGGAAAGTCAAATTACTCTGGATTTCAAACTGTAAATATTTGTATTTTAAAGCAATGGTCTTTGTTTTGCTGAAAGGGAAAAAGCTTCAGCTTTTTGCAGTATCTGATAACTAAATTGACTCATTCTCTCAGAGTATTGTTATCAGTTTTTACATCTGTGAAAGGGATAGAATTTGTACTTGTACAAATTACTTCAAAATAATGTTTCTACTTTTCTTGCTTTTCAAATAAGTATGTATATAGAAAAATCTGACTGATACAGTAGAGCACAAGTATTCTGGGAGAGGAGTTACCAGTGTCAGATGAGATTATATGTGTATGTAAGATACATGATGAGCCAAGGTATGTGAAGTGTCTGTGAAACCTCAGATATCCACATGATGCAAACTTGAAGGGATTTAATGATGCAAATTTTAAAACCCGGATTTTGTATTTTAGCTGGATGGTGGCTGTAGCAGCCACAGCTGTAGTCAGAACTCTAATTAAGTGGCACAAGGGATTAGATGGAGGAGTGTATTTTTCTAGTCCTCCCAACAAAGGCATTCAATTATTCTTAACAGGTGTTTTCTTTAAATTTCGAATCTTTGATGACCTAGTAATTAGGCTACAGTAATATTAATTCAGACCAGAAGTGAAAAATGTAAAGTGTCAAGGCTGAATGACCTCGAAAAATACAATACAAAGTTTAAAAAACTGCCTTTCTCCTTTTACTGTTTCTGTGTCATATTCTCCAAGGGTAGTAGTTTCTCTGAAGCAATATTGTCATTCTGATTTCTCTTGTACTGATTAACTGCTTTGATAGTAATTTTTTTGGCGTTTCTGTTGCAAGGAAGAAATCAGCACCAGACTATATCCTCACTTATAACAAAACCAATGTGTATTATATATCTACAGGAAAATAAGCCCATTGGATTCAGTGTGCTGCAGCTGGTGGTGACAGACAGGGATTCTTCTCACAACGGCCCTCCTTTTCTCTTCACCATCCTGACTGGAAATGAAGAGAGAACTTTTCAGATTACCCAGCAGGGAGTTCTGACCACAAGTGCTGCACTGAATCGCAAAGTGAGAGATCACTATTTGCTTCATGTTAAGGTAGGATGCTTTTGTCATGTTCCTCTTACTGTTCTGCATTTTAAGTATTTAATTAACTTTTCCCACTCATGTTTACTCCTCCACTTGTCTTTCTGTTAGGAGATCCTGACATGCCAAGTAGTCATTTGAGGCATGTCCCATGAGCTGACATCTTCATAGACAAAACCTGTTGGTTTAAATGCTAATCTGCATAGATGCAATGGGAAGTTTAGTTAAGCTCACAGTTAGAAGTAAGGTGTAAGTGAAATGTTAATTGAGTGAGTGGTCTTGATAAGCCCTTTGCCTTCTGGTTGGAATATTGAAAAAAACAGGAGGGGACAGTGTGCCACTCACTATTGACTGCAGAATTCCTCTTGCCACTGTTGTTTTGACCCTTGAAGCTGTATGCTGGACTAAACTCACATGATGAAAGCAGGGATTGCACAACATAGTAATGAAAAATTTTCCTGTAGTGCCACATTCTTTTTTCAATGGAAATTGAAAACATATTTTTTTAAGTTTGGACCTTTTTTCAGAGCATTGAAACTTGCAGTGCAGTAGTTTGGGATCTCAGGGTCCTGCAGTGGAAACCACAGCATAAAACTCAAAAAATGACCCTGAAGTTTTATGGTACATGCTACATTTGCCATTGCTGTGCAAAAAGACCAGACCATGTCCAAGGTTACACTAACCTAGCTAAGTTCTCTCAAATACTTTATGTAACCTACTGTGAGAGAAGTTCAAACCAATTATTTTAATCTTATCTAGTCCTTTTAAATTCAGTTATAAATTAAGCAGCTGGGAACAGAGGGCTTAAAATCGATAGGCTAAAAATAGATTACCTTAATTCTTAAATTTCATTTCCAGATTCAGGTTTTAAAAAAAATTCTTACCTTCATTTTCACATAAGGAATTTCTTTCAATCTCCAAATTTTTCTTACGCATACTATTGCAGATAATTTATGAGTAAAGATGAACTTTCAGAATTTTAGAGTAATACTGTTTATAACACTGTATGCTGAATTGTGTCCACATTGGGATAATTACGACGTATTTACACAAAGTCTGTTTTCTTTGGGAAAAGAAGAAAAAATTCACACAGATACTGTAATTTGCTGTTTGAGTGACTGAAATGTTAGTAACCAGGAGCCATCAGTATAAGGACAGACATAGTTTCATTTAAGTTTAGGGTTTAAGAATTGGGATGGAAATGTGTGCAGGTATATCATTCCTCTGTTAGCCATTTTTCCCTCAGTGATATGCCAGTTACCCCAAAGTCACCTTTTTGTTTATGGATGTTTTTCCTGTATGTGGAATCAGTGTAGTGCAAGATTCATATGTTTTACTTTAAATCTGCTCTAAGCAGTAACTAATTTCTATTTATTTTGCTTTAAAAGTGTATTCTTATAAATGCATGTACAGGCAGTTATGTTTGTTCTGTATGGGCTGTTACACTGACTTTGTCACATTTCATGATTTAGCTGCACCTTTGGCCCTTCCTGATGTGCCTGGCTTTTCTTAAGTGTGAGACACCTGTCTAACATCTTCCTCTGGGTGGAATCTTAAAATTCTTTCATTTCTAAGCCACTTTCTGGTCTCTAGTCTGCTTGTAAACAGCTTGTCAGTACTTCAGCTATCTTGTCTTCAGCACAGCAGCTGAAAAGTGCTTTTTTATTAGGGAATGAATATGGGCTATTTTAATGGCATCCAGTACCTAAACAAGTATCTTAAAACAAATGTACTCATTTAGAACAAAGACTTCTCAGAGACTGTAAATCATTAAAGCAAACTGTACTAATGTCCCTCTTTTTGTGTGCTGTACTACGCAATCTCAGTATTTTGGACTTCGCTCATCTGTTGATTTCCAAATTTCTCAACTGGATTATTGAAATATATCACTGTCTTTTAATTGCCATTTGTCATTTTACACTTTGCTAGCTTTTTTTCAATAGACCTACTGCTATTATTTGCTATTATCTTACGTTCCATGGATGTGAAGGCATCCAAGACTAAAACTAGCATTTCCCTATCACAAGACTCCAGTTCCAATGTTACACACAAAATTATAGGCATGGCTGTTGAGGTAAAATATTCTTCCTCTGTTCACTTAAAATATTACTTTTTAAAATCTGTAGGAAGACATTTTCTCAAGTTTACTTTATGTTTAATTTCTGCATTTTGATCTTGAAAATCACAAGTTAATGGCTGTGTATGACCTCGATACCCATTTTCAGTTTTTAACTGAGCTTTACTGATGTGCTTTTCAGTATTGACAGCTTTCACCTTAGTTGCTTTCTGAATGGATTGCTGAGGTAGTGGTGTTTTTAATTTACAGGCATACTTTCATTTGAAAAAACTCATAGCCAAAAAAAACCCCACTAAAACCACACAGACTTTCCCCATATGCACTCTACACACCCACTACCTCCAAAAGACTACTTTTTGTCATTTTAATAGAAATAAGGATTTTTTTTTTCCCCCCAATGATCACCTTATATGGGCACGCTACTAGTATTTGCTTGTCCTCTTTCCAAAGGAAATAGATTATCCATTAGCAAATGTCTCACAGCTTTAGTGTGCAAAATCTTCAGCTATGAGTCATGCAGTCCTTTGTGCCACGCTCCGAAGTCTTCAGTTTAAAACCATAGCACATTTTTAAATATCTGCACTATTGAAAAACCATTTCTCCTGGGGCTCTTCTTTCCTACTTTCCTACATTTGTTATAATTTTGCTTATGTTTGTTTTGAGCCTTTTCTTGTTGCCCTTGGGCAATTCTTCTGTAGCTAAACTGCCTGCCTGGTCTTGTTCCTAGGCAGAGATCTAGGCAAAACAAAACTTTGCCAACTTGAGCTAAAGCTCTTGTTATTTATTTGGGTAACTGGAGGACAAGTCTCTAGCCATGCCTGTCTTTTGGAGTTACCAGAAAGAGATGAAGACATGCATTACCTTTTAAAGATGCCACATTTTTATGTCCATCCACAGATAATCTTGTGCCTGGAATTACTCCTCTTTTGGTTAAATTTGTATTAAAAAATCAAAAGCAGCCTCTCTGCGTAGATCTTCAAAGTGTACTCTGTAAAATTACTGCAAAATGTTTTAAACAATGCAGAATATCTTCTACTTTCTGAGCCCTCTATATCCCCTCCGTACCTTCACACGTCTCCACTCCTTCTTTAACTATTTCTTCAGTGTCACTTTCAGTAACTGGGAGAGAGTTCTGGAAAAAGGTAGATGGAAAACAAGAGGTGAGAAATAGAAGGGAAAAAGTGAACCCAAGGGAATGCTCTTCATTCACTTTTCCACTCTTTTTACTGTCCTCATAAAACAACAGTGTATGTCTTTGTCCAAACAGGGTGCAGAATTGGCTGTTCAAAAAGGCTTTAAAATTGAATTAGGCTGATACAGTTAAGGATAGTTGATTAACTGTCTGAAGCAAATAGTACTACAGGTGCTACAGGAATGTTCTGTAACTCTCTCCATAATATTTGCCTAATCTTACTCATAGTAAAGAGTAATGCTTTCTTATCTCATTACCCCACCTCTTTTTTCCCTCTCTGTGACCAAAAATCATGAAAGGCAGCGTAATTTATTGTAACCTTCTGCATGCATTTTTTTTCCTTTTGAAGTACTGTTTGGCACAGTGCATTTGTTGTCTTCCAGACCACCTCCTAACTGAAGTGAAGCATGTTGTACATTTCTAGTGCATGAGTCATTTCAAGTTTGTAATGTGTTTCCATGCTTGATATAAAAAAGCTTGAAGCACCATCTGCTGTCTGAAATCAGCTACTGTGCATTTCCTCTGTATTTGCTATCAGTGTTAAAAGCTTCCTGGCATTTTCCGGTAGTAGGAAAAACTGTAGGCTTTTAATCTTGGGAGAAGTGAAAATATGTTTGTGTGTGCCTGCTTATATAAGCTTTTTAAATTTTCAGCTTTAACTTTTATGTCAGGAATTGTGTTATGAAATTCATGTACAGCATTTTCCTACAGGACTTTTTGGTGGGGTTTTTTTGGTACAAAAATACAGCTCTACTGTATACAGCACAAATATTTACAGTAAAATTTGAGATAAAGCAAAAATGTAAATCTGTCCTCATCTTTCCTCTAGGTTTCAGATAATGGAAAACCACCGTTGTCATCTTTGACTTACATTGATATTAGAGTTATTGAGGAAAGCATTTATTCTCCTGCAATACTGCCTCTGGAAATCTTTATCACAGCCTTTGGGGAAGAATATTCAGGTGGTGTCATTGGAAAAATCCACGCAACCGATCAAGATGTTTATGATACCTTGACATACAGTCTGGACCCCAAAATGGAATCCCTGTTCTCTGTTTCCAGTACTGGTGGCAAACTAATAGCACATAAAAGGTTAGATGTAGGACAGTACCTCCTAAATGTCACTGTTACAGATGGAAAATTTACAACTGCAGCTGATATTACCGTACACATCAGACAAATCACACAAGATATATTAAATCACAGTATCGCAATACGCTTTGCAAACCTGTCCCCTGAGGAATTCATTGGTGATTACTGGCGCAATTTCCAGAGAGCTTTAAGAAACATCTTGGGTGTGAGGAGAAATGACATCCAGATTGTTAGTTTGCAGCCTTCTGATCCTCCTTCTAATCTAGATGTCCTCCTGAATGTTGAAAAGTCTGGTAGCTCTCACCACCCAATGAGAATTTTGCTCCACAAGATAAACTCTTCTGTGCCTGACCTAGAGGAGATTTTAGGTGTCCGGATAATTGATGTGTTTCATAAGCTCTGCGCAGGCCTAGATTGTCCTTTGAAATTTTGTGAAGAAAAGGTGACAGTGGATGAGAACATCATGTCAACCCACAGCACAGCCAGGCTGAGTTTCGTCACTCCTCGTCATCACAGAACAGCAGTTTGTCTTTGTAAAGGTAAGAACACAGCAAGGAAAACTGCATCCTTGAAAAGATTGTTCTGGTTCTAAAAAGCAGTAATCCACAGATGGAAATTTATATTACAGGACAAGATTAGGAATGTTCGGTAACTCTCTCTATAATATTTGCCTAATCTTATTCATAGTAAAGAGTAATTCTTTCTTATCTCATTACCTCATTTCAAGAGTTTACATAATACAAGCTTATGGGAGCAGATTCTGGTTTTTTATAGCTACACCTTCATTTTCCATTTTATGAAAGAATTTTTTTTGTTGTTGCCTGTCCTATATTGATGGCCAATTTCAGTCTTGTGTGCATAAAAGTAAGTTCCTGCAAAGTACCAGAATACTTCCTTGTTTCTGCTTAGAGGACTAGCCCACAGAGGTTTCCAGGCTTGTTAGGGAATGAGAGGGTAATGTGGGAGATGAATATTCATTAAAATATATGTAAGTATAAAGATTTCTGACAGAAGATTAATTTATCTTTATCTCTGAGGAAAACAACATTGCTTTTTAAAATCAGGACTTAACCTTGCTGGATGAACTGCACATATGAAGTAAACATTTCAAGCCTGTTCCTTTTCTGTCTCAAATAGAAACGTGCTTTTCTCTGCTCTTCCCAGCCTACTCTGTCCGTGTTTAATATCTACATGTTGGGTTTTGTGGTGAATTATTCTGATGGTAAGCCTTAAACTACAACATTAGTTTCCCAAATTTACCAGTTGAATTGAGCAATCAAGATATGGATGAGCATCAGCCACTCTATATGCTGTTTTTATCACTTCCTTGTCTGATAGTTAGGGATATCATTTGGGGTACTTTCAGCTACTATACTTAAGAGGCCCTTTTCACAAAATACCATCACCAAAACCAGAAAATAAATACTGGATTTGGTTTTACAGAAGGAAAATGTCCCCTGGTGAACAGTGTATGTGAAGGAAACCCATGTCCTGAAGGTACTGAATGTTTAGGAGATCCAAAGGAAGGAAAATACACCTGTGTTTGCCAAGACAGCAAAGCTGGACAATGTCCTGGTAAGGAATTAACTCTAGAAAACCCTGTGTTAAACTATATTATTTTCCAAAGATAACTTTTATTCCAGTCCTGTGCTAATACTTTTTATGCTTTTCTGTATTCCTAAGCATCAGGTGGCTCTGCTGTGACATTTACTGGGAGCAGCTATGTGAAATACCGTCTCATGGAAAATGAGAACAAAGAGGAAATGAAGCTGACAATGAGACTTAGAACTTACTCTGCTCATGCAGTTGTTATGTATGCTCGAGGAACAGACTACAGCATCTTAGAGGTATATTAAAATCTCCTAGTGCATATCTCCTCCTTTCTTCCTACCATCTTCTTACTAGTTTTGTGTCAGATTAAAAGATTGAGTCATAACGTCTCTGTAGAATTATAATTGAAAATTGCCTTAACGGTAGGGTGTGTTAACACATCCAGGTGACAAACTGGTACAGAATTTTTAAAATGTGTAAACAAACAAAGCTTCCTGAATAATTTCAAAGCTTTCCTGAATATTTTAAATAACTTCAAATTTATTTGCTTATAATGCTGAAGTCCATACAGGAAAAGTTTCTTAAAGCACAAGATGAAAGCTATTGAAGTATTGTAATATTTTGATTATGATCTGTGACTGCTTTACTAGAGGAACAAAATGTACAAACTGTATGTTTCAATTAAAAGAACCATATAGAATAAATCACAGTCGCTGTGACTGGAAAACGGTGTTATTAAACTGCTTTTTATGAACACCACCATCATCCTGTCTCTCCAGCAAACATAAACTTTTATAGGCATCAATATTTTATACTATTTAAGTGTGATGATGTGGCTTTCCTCTGTAGATCCATCATGGAAGACTGCAGTATAAATTTGATTGTGGCAGTGGACCTGGGATTGTCTCTGTTCAGAGCACTCAGATAAACGATGGCCAGTGGCATTCCATATCTCTTGAAGTGGATGGAAACTATGCACGACTTGTTCTGGACAGGGTGCATACTGCATCTGGTACTGCTCCTGGTACACTCAGAACGCTAAACCTGGACAATCATGTGTTTTTTGGTGGTCATATTCGTCAGCAAGGTACAAGACATGGTAGAAGTCCTCAGGTTAGCAATGGTTTCAGAGGCTGTATGGATTCCATCGTACTAAATGGACAAGAGCTGCCCCTAAACAGCAAGCCACGAAACTATGCACACATGGAAGAATCTGTAGATGTCACTCCTGGATGCTTACTGTCTGCCACAGATGGCTGTTCAAGCAGCCCCTGTCAGAATGGAGGCATCTGCACTGCACTGTCAAATGGAGGTGAGCCGTTCTTTATTCTTCTGCTTTTCGTTTTCAAAGCTGCTTTTCAACTTCTCTGCTTTGAAGGACAAAACAACTTTGTGCGTAATTCTTGGTTTCCCAGAGTCGTAGAAGGTCAGTTGTTGAATAAGTAGGAGGGCTGTGTGTTCTTTCTAGATTCAAGTCCTTTGGGTAGGAAGTAGACAAAGTCCATCTGGCAAAGTGGTGATTTAATCTGCAGTGCTGACATCTGAGGTCCATTCTCTTAACTGCCTACTTTGGAGTCTTTGTTTAAAAATTCTGAAATCATAGGGACTCTTGTATTTTGTGAGAGAAATGGAATCATCCTTCAGTCATGTTTAAGGAATCTCTTACTTAAGTTATACTTTGCCTCATCTTTTGATAAAAGCATTTCTATTTTTTCCCATCCTTTCTCTCTTGTAACAGGTTAGTGGGTAGGGAGGAATTTATCTTAAATCTGTAGGTGGGCAGGGAGGATTTTATCTCAAATCCAGTAAAGCCGTGTGCATCTTTCAAAAAGACTGTATTTGATTTCAGGTTACTACTGCAAGTGTGCACCTTTGTTTATGGGAACTCACTGTGATGTAAGTGTCAACCCATGTGCTTCCAACCCCTGCCTTTATGGTGGGACCTGCATCCCAGTCAGCGATGATTTTATCTGCCAGTGCCGAGGACAATACACAGGTCAAAGGTATGTTTGTGTGGTTCATTGTGTCAATGAACCCCTTAGAAAACTGGAGATAAATGTAGCACTTTTTCTGTTTCTATTTTTATCTGTTTCCTACTTAAAGCTCAGACTTTGAGACACACCTGGAGCTGGCTGAGGTTAACAACAGCCCTGTGTTGCAGCTCTGAATCCCACATTATAAACTCACTTGCAGTAAGGTAATGTTCAGCTGTTCTTGTTTGTTTTGCCATTGCAGATGCCAGCTGGGTCCATATTGCAAAGACAACCCTTGCAAAAACAGTGGCAAGTGTATTGACAGTTTGGATGGACCTGTTTGTGAGTGTGAAGCAGGTTTTCGTGGAGAAAGGTAGGTAGCATTCCACATACATTGAATTTTAGTAGTATTGATTAACAGATTAACAGTTCAAACTGGTTGAAAGCTGGGATGTTGATAAAATAGCTAAATGGATGTTAGTGTGCAGTACCTTATAATAAATATATCTAAAATTGTTGAGAACAAGGTTACAACAAAGACTATGGATGCAAACTAAACATCACTGCTGTGCTCTGTTTCTGATAGGTGCCTGACTGATGTCGATGAATGCGTAGAAAACCCATGTCTCAATGGTGCCCTTTGTGAGAATACCTATGGTTCATATCACTGCAACTGCAGTCATGGATTTGGAGGCAAACACTGCGCAGACATTGTTCTTAATAAATACATTTCAACATCTTGGAACATTAGCTTAGCTGAAGTGATTGGGATTATTGTTTTCATCGCAGGAATCTTCTTGTTAGTTGTGATTTTTGTTGTTTGTCGCAAAGTGGTTGGTAGAAAGAAGAAGCACCAGCCAGAACCTGAGGACAAGCAGCTGGGAGCTACGACAGCCTTCTTGCAAAGACCGTGTTTTGATGCAAAATTGAATAAGAACATCTATTCTGACATCCCGCCACAGGTTCCTGTTCGTCCCATTTCGTACACTCCAAGCATTCCAAGCGACTCCAGGAACAATCTTGACAGGAATTCTTTTGAAGGGTCAGCTATCCCTGAGCACCCTGAGTTCAGTACTTTTAACCCAGATTCTGTGCACGGTCACCGGAAAGCTGTAGCTGTTTGCAGTGTTGCACCAAATTTGCCACCTCCACCTCCCTCCAACTCGCCTTCGGACAGTGATTCAATACAGAAACCCAGCTGGGATTTTGACTATGACAGTAAGAGATGTTCTTATATTTTATTTTCCTGTTAAATGTGTGTGCTGGTACTATTTTAATATGAGTACAAAGTCTCTGTTTATACCTCTTAGAGTACAAAAGGCATTTTGACTTTACTGAGTTTTGTCTCTGATCAGCCTTCATGCTCTACTAAGTTTTGTAAAAATGTGCAGATCTCAACTTTAAATTGTATTGATTCTTTAATCTGGAATCTATTCATTGTCTCACTTGAAACTTTGTCTTTCAGCTAAAGTAGTAGATCTTGACCCCTGCCTTTCTAAGAAGCCTCTGGATGAAAAGAACTCCCATCCTTACAGTGCTAGAGAAAGCATGTCTGAGGTCCAGTCTCTCAGCTCCTTCCAGTCTGAATCATGTGATGACAATGGTATGTAAAATGCAATCGTTCTGTACCGCTGCTGATGTTCATTTGTTCTGTCTTTGCATCTGTATCTCTTAGTAACAATAGGATTTACATATATTGAATATATATTAAATATTAGCTTATTTAATATATATTTGTATTTACTTATGTTAATACCCAGATCTGTTAATTTTTAAAAAATATTTTACCTATCTCTACACCAACTGTTAATTACTTTACCCTAAAATTACATGTGATCATTTTGCTGTTAGAGTATTACAGTGAAAATGCAGCTCAAGTTGTGCTTAAAACGTATTAGAATTTGGTAAATTCTCCTAGGTTATCCTTAGTTATCACCTTATGCAAGAATACAGTTTAAAGAATACAATTTAAAAAATGGCTTCTGCACAAATATAACTTCCACTTTGCTGTTCAGCTCTCAGTAAAAAGCTTTCTGGTGTTACAGTTTCATTTGTTTCCTTCTCTTTTTCTTGCTGCGACCTCAGCTCCCATATGGATCAGATCAGTTCTGAGTGAGAGCAGAGTTTAAGGGACTGCTTGTAAGTTTGATTACTTTAGTAATGAAGGAAACTGCACAAAAAGGAATTTTGTTGTAATAGAATAGTATGTTTGGCTTTCACCATGACTGAAATGAATTCATAAAAACATTTCATACATTGAAAAAAAGCCAATATAAAAATATAAATATTTTGATCACACCTCAAGTCCATCAAAATATAATCAATGGATGTCTTTTCCATTGTGATGACAGATGCTTTTATAGTTGATATGAATGCATCTATGTATTCAGAAACATGTCATACTGATTGGACAAAGCCACAGTTGTGTCCTAACTTAATTTGCTAAGTTAAGGTGTGCCTTGATTCTTTATTCCATTTTCTGCTTTTGTCTCTGCCTGGTAAAAAAGAACTTGCAATTCTTTTAGCTTAGGAATAAAGAACATTCTGCTTCTTAATGAAGTAGAGTGATTTGTTATTAACAGCATGAAAAAACCTATCTGTTTTAATGATTGGTGAAAGTAAAATGGTATGCTTCATTTTATCAGTAGACCTGATACCAACTTCCAGCTTTTTTTCCTGTGGTTTTAAGTGTTGTGTTGTACATGTTGTTCTCTCCTCCTCACCGTCTCATATGTTTAGTATATTCTTTTTCCCATTTCCTGTCATGTATTGATTACCCATTAATACATCATTTTAAGAGAAAGAGCTCTAGCATCTGCAGATACTGTTCCTTCCTTCCATTTTGGTAGATGCAGGATTTATTAGCTTGATATTTAATCCCTGAGCTGTGCAAACAAGTTGCATGTGCTTACTTCATTTTACCTTATAAGAATAAATCTTTCTCCATTCCAAAACTATCTTGAGGGAAAGGGAAGACATAAAAAATACATTCATTTAAGTTTAGGTTTTTTTAAAAAAGCATGTAATAGCCTGACTTTGGTTTCCCTACTGTGATATCTCTACTTCATAAAAAACTTAAGTCGATAAGTAACTGAAATTTTCAGTAGGTATTTTTCATATTTTATCCTTTTAGTTCATTTCAGGGAAAATTTCTTTCCCATATCTTTCATTGGTAGGGAGGAAACATAGTTTACATTTTTAAAGGAGAAGTCTAATGCAATGATCCGTAATGCAATAATCCTTAATTCACCCAACACAAGCCTTTAGAAAAGTGTAGTTTGTTGCTATGTAGATAAAATATTATGCAAATGAATATATTTAGGCAACATTTCAGAAATTCTAACACAACTTAAACAGCCTCGTGCTCATGCAAAATGTACTTCACTAGTACTAGTATTCTGTATGTTAGGAAGAATAAAATTGAGCTTTAGATACATGTTTGATGTATTACATGTAACTACTCTCTAGACTGAGAGTAAATGTGTATGTATACCAATAATCTTGCTCTATAAAATAGTAACAAACTGAAATTTCACAGTGTTGATGGGGGTTTTTATGTGTATCTGTCTGCTGTTTAAAGTGATACTAACTGTAGGTTTGTTTTAATTTGCTCCTTTTATACCTTTTACAAGCTTCCATAGCGACTGTAATACACCTTGTCAATGCTGTTGTTGACTCGGTGGAAAAAGAAGGTATATACATGTTTTCATATTTATTTACTGCTTTGGCAGCATAATGCACGTTTGTCTTCTTACATTGTCTTCTAGTTACGTAGTCCTAGCCAGATGGGAGTTATAAAATATTATTTATTTAGATTGTTCTGATAAGTTACAGCAAAAAATACATTTATATATTGTATATCTGTTAATATTTTCTTGCCTATGCTGTAGATGCCTTGTGAACAGGTTTCAAAGTGTGTTTTCTTGGGAAAAAAGGGATTGGCATAAAAAGATCTTGGTGCTCGCTCTCTTCTGAAAGTATTCATACTAAAGCTGGCAGCAGAATTGAGACAACATCAAAGGCAAATACATGCAGCACTGTAGATGAAACAGCAGCAGCCTCCGCTTCCTTTTCTTCTCCCACCCACACCTGTTGATACCTTTTCCAGCTGACCAGAATCAAAATGGTCTGGTATCAGTACTCACTTCCCTGGTCTTCAGATCAGTCTGTCTCTTAAGCTGAAAAAAATTATTTTTGTCTGCAGCTGAGATATAGCCATACACATCCTCCTCAGTTTAAGGAGTTTGTTACTATGCAGCCTTACAACAGTACCTAAAATGTATGTTTGGGTATATGTATGCACACGTATATTTGTGTGTTTGTAGTATGTATTTGGAAGTTGGAAAGAGTCAGGGTAGGCATTTTCAATGGTATTTTATTTCATTTCTCTAACATTTAAAAACTAACCACTCTGGGAAACACAAACTCTTTACAAAATAATAGTAGTAATAAAAGTGCCAGTGAGTCTATACAAATGTTAACTATTGTTTTAATTGACTAAATAGTACTTCCAGTTCCAGTAAAAGCCAAGTGATTCACTCCATGACCATGAGTTTGCAGAGGTTTTTTCTGAAATAACATCCAGCCTGTGCTTCCTATTTCTAGACAGACTAAAAAATACAATGTTTTTTATACTAAGTCCTACTTAAAATGAAGTCATTGTAAGAACATAAAATCGATTTTAGTAGCTAAAGTTTCACTTTGGTTTGTTATCTGAAGTACCCTTTTTAATTTATACAGACACAAAAGAAAGTAGACAAATGCAAGGACTTCCAATTACTTTAGAGTATTTCATTAATGTGTACCTATAGACAATAGTCTTCAGTGCAGAAAAACAGCAATGGACCGTACTTGGGAATGGGAGAATTACAGAAGTAAAAGAGGCCAAATCTACCAGGGGAAATATTTAATAACTGATTCAGATTTTCTCTAAGATTTTAATTGGTGGAATCTAAAAATTATAGATGTAGTACTCAAGTCAAAGATAAAAGTATGGTTTGATGTTTCAGTATCACTGTAAGATAAATACAAACATTGTATGCATTGCAGTTCTAGAGAGATTAAATATGTGCTACGCAGCTGCTTCTTAACATTTGGAAGTTTCTGCTCTTAATAAGCATTTCTTCTTTCAAAGCATCTTAGGTAAAGAGTTCTGCTCATTGTAGGACAGTTTTAGGCCTGTATTCTCTGCACTGCTTCTCGGGTTGTAGCTTGGTGGAAATCAGAGAAGCTGGGTGCAAGAGAAAATACAGCTTCAATCTAGCAGATTGTCACATAAAAATGGACACATCTTGTTCTAGTTTGTGTTTCTGTCATTTATGCTAAAGGGTCTTTGCCTCAGAAGAAGAGGAAAACCAAGATCTCTCCATTCCTTGGTAAAAGTGCTCTAAATCCTAAAGCCTGGTTGGCTTTAGTTTTGAACCCAATTTCCCAGGAAATACAAACAATGTTGTCTTCTAAGCAGACTAGTGATCAGAACCTTCTCCTGGAGTTGAGGCCAGAGATGTTTTAAAAGTCTCAGAGCTCAGACTGACATCTCCATTAGTCTGAACAGTATTTTTCTTGTCTGGGCTAGGCAAGCTTAAAAACCAGAAACTTCTCTCCAAAAAGTCAGCCTCTGTCCCTTCAGTCTTCCAGCAGATGAAAGTGTGAATTCTTAGGAGAAGATTCTGCTATTAGGGTAGGCATCACTCATCCTTAGAGACTTTAATAGGGAATATAGATTCCTGAAGCGAGAAAGGTTTAATATTTGTCAGATAACACAGGGCAGTTCTCTGCTGAGTGTGACTTGTTGGAATTGCTGTACAAAGGGAGGCACGTTTCCCAGTGCTTTATGTTTGGAAGCCAGACACTAAAGGAAGAGATACCTTGATACTCGAGAGATACTTCAAAGTGTAAGTGCCAGTAGATGGAGCCCTGTATCAAAACACAAGGGTAGATTCAAGGAAAGAAAAAAATCAAGTCCTGTTACTCTGTGTAGCAGAAGTCCTGAATATACTGATACAAGGATTTCAGTAAACTCCAGGCTGCAGGTTTTACCACAAGACAGCTATGTCTTAGATGGGCTGTACATTATTCAGTAGCTGTATTAACAAGTTTTGACAAATAAGAAGCCCAGAAGAAAACTTTTTTAAAAATACTTCAGTATTGCTAATTAAACTAGACAAAAACAGTGTGAATGTCATAGTGACTAGTCATTGTTTGTCTTCATATTGGTTCTACTATTTGATTCCTAACTACAGATGTTTTCTCCTTTTTCTTCTTATTCTGCCACCTAAAGAATCTTTTGCTGTTCCTGACCTCAGCAATTCAAGAGGTGACTTCTGCATGCAGTTCATTGATGTTCACCAAAATATTTCTGTTAATATTCGGTTTTAACACAGACTTACTATCAGTTGCTTGCTGTGCATTTGTCTGCAGTGATTTTTCTTTGCTAGATTTGCACTATATTATGACAGTATATTTTTTAATTGGTGCTCAGATGAGAGAAATTATTGGTTTTTAGTTAGTTTAGGCTTTCATATAGTTTCCACCAGACAATACAAACTTATTCAACAGGAGTTGGCAAGAGTGGATCAAGTCCAGTCATTTTTGCATGGTTAAGCTTGATTTTCCTGTTTTGTTCTTGCAGTTGAATGTGGAAATGTATTTACTAATAACAAAAAATTTTTATCAGAGATGTTCCTGTAGAGCTTAACAGCATTTTGTGAAACTAACTCTATAATTTGCTTGAGCAGCAGAGTCACTTTAAATGGTCTGAACACTTTACGAAATAGAAATTGCTTCTTTTATGTAAGAAAGTTGTGGGTTATATATGCTAAATATATTCTTAAGAAAAAATGGGCCTTTGTTATCACTCTAACTAATTACTCAGCAACAATTAAGTATTTAGCTGCACCAGGTAGGGTGTTGATTCTTTGCTATCCAGTGAACAACTACGTATTGTGACAGCACATTCCATAGGTAACTACAGCTCTTCCCATGTTAGGCGTGATGTCTGAGAAAATGGAAAAGTTCAAGTGTGAATGATGCACTCTCTCATGCATGGCATAAAGTTGTGTTGAATGTCTTTTGTGCAACCAGGGCAAACTGCTGATTAACAAATAGTGTCCTAATCACAGTGATTGCATTGTCTTAATACATGGGTTGGTTTTTCAGTTCAGACTGATTTGAATACAGGATAGTAATACTTCTTTTCTTTTTTTTAATTAACTTTTCAGGTTATCACTGGGATACTTCAGATTGGATGCCAAGTGTTCAGTTGCCAGGTATCCAAGAGTATCCGAACTACGAAGTGGTTGAGGAATCAGCTCCCCTCTACACAGATCCAAATGCCATCGATACAGACTATTACCCTGGTGGTTATGACATAGAGAGTGATTTTCCACCTCCACCTGATGACTTCCCTGCACCTGATGAGCTTCCACCGTTGCCACCCGAATACAGCGACCAGTTTGAGTCAATACAGCCACCCAGAGACATGCCAGCCGTAGGTAGCTTGGGTTCTTCTGCAAGGAGCAGGCAGAGATTTAACCTTAACCAGTACCTTCCCCATCACTACCCTGCAGACATGTCAGAACCTCAGACTACACCCAGCGGCGGCGGCAGCAGCTACAGGGAGCCGTACGCTCCCTACTCGCTGGGGTTCAGCCAGGACTTTGAAGCACCCACTGTAGACAACATGTCCATGTCTGTGTACGCCTCCACAGCCTCCTGCTCGGATGTGTCAGCATGCTGTGAGATGGAGTCTGAAGTCATGATGAGTGACTACGAGAGTGGAGACGACGGTCACTTCGAGGATGTGAAAATTCCTCCACTTGATTCCCAGCAGCATACAGAAGTCTGACACACTCAACAAAAGTGCCTGGACTCTAAAAAACTTTATCAAATCTAGAACAATTTTCATTTTTTCTTTTTTCTTTTTATTTTTTTCCAGCAATGGTGAATGCTTTTGTTTCAGTGAGCTAAACTGGCATGGCAGCATTGGATCATGCAATTCATTTCACTAAATGAACCTCTTTCCATTTCCTGACCTACTGTTTTTGGAAAGTTCCAAGATTTCCAGTGGCTGTGCCATTTCTGAACATCCTTTATGTATTTACATTGTTCTATGTTTAAAAAAAAAATCACATACCACTTTTCCATGTTAGCATGATGCATATATTTATATAGTTCTAATGCAATTAATTTTCTCCTACTTTTTGTAAATTTTATGTACAGTTTTGATTTTAATAGTTTTAACTAGATTTTGTAGATATTTTGTGAATTTGTTTTCCACTGAAGCTAGTGGTGTTAGTGTGCCATTAAAAATGAGCACCCTGACTTATTATAATCAGGGCATCACTGTATGTATTCCCCTGAAAACGAAGGTTTGACATTTCATTGTAAAACATTCAACATATTGACACAATTTCAATTGTACATACATTAGGTCTGATATTTTTCTGGGTCAGCTATATGGAAATGTCTTAAATGGGTTGCTGTATTTTAGAACTGTAAACATTTTTTTCCCTTCTTGGAAAGTGTGTTGGGGACCCTCTGCATACCAGTTTAGAACCAAAACCACCATGACACAGTTTTTATAGTGTCTGTATATTTGTGATCCAATGGTCTTGTAAAGGTTTTTACTGAAAATTACCATTAGCCAGTCTTTCTTACTGACAATAAATTATTAATAAAATACTTTAGCTTTGCTCTGTGTATCTCTATTATATAATATACCATTGACAAAGCATTCAGTGCAGCATTTTTTAAGTCTGTATATGTTTTGTACTGTATTAAGTTACTTGCTTCAAGCAACTCATTTTCCTCTCCTCCAAAATCAGCCTGCAGCTGTGTTAGAGATGCTCACAAGATGGCAGTGTGTGTCTGCTTAATGGTGTTTTTAAAAGTAATCGGGCCAGTCTGAATAAAGATTGATGGGTATCAAACTGCAGTAGCCTTTTCAGTAGTTTGCATTTTTCTTTAAACATAAATATCAGCTATGTAAATTCCTGATTTTTTTTTTCCTCAAGTCACAAAACTGTGTACCAAAAAAAATCCCCAGGATCTTTAAAGCAGTTTCTCCCTTCCTTTATCACCTGAATACTTACTTTCATGACTAGTTACCCCTTGATTGTGCACCTGCATGCTGAAATGGCCATGCCATTGTCTTTGTGCTAAATAGTTGGTCGTTTCCTGCAATTATATTTCCATTGCAATTTCGTACATGAAGTTTGCACTAGAAGTTTACCTTGAAGAAGTAAAGGTGGAATGCAGTTTTCCTGTATATTATCCAGCTGCTTTTCTGACTAGAAAAGAACAAAGCCTTTAACAGAGTTCTCTAGCATAAATTTGGCCTGATGGTAAGCTAAAGGAATAATGTAACTGTCTTCTGCCTCTTGCTTGAGGGATGCTTTTTAAGTTCAGAACAGATTTCCTGGCACATTAGTGAATTTTTAATATAGCCTGGAATCCTTTCAGCTCCACCTCCATTTTGTTCCTACCGTCATAAAGTTCTGTAGCCTAGAAATATACAATATTAGATTCTCTCTGTCATGAGAGCTGAGCCTCAGCCTTCTACCATCTAGGGGAACAGGGTACTGTATTTGGAGTGCTATTTATACACAAAATGGAACAACTCCCAGCTTGGCAGCTGTATAATGGAAATTGGGTGGATTACAGGACACATCCAGGCACTGACATTCCTGTGTTAACTTGCCCATATGCAGGTTAAGAATCTCATGACTTAAGTAAAAAGACTAAAACATCAATAGGTTTAAACCCACAGTCTGGCTGGTGCAGCCTTTTGTACATCAGACTTTTAGAATTTTCTTAATTAGTAGCTTTAGAAGAATCTTACAGAACTGTGAGCAGAGGGTGTCACGCACTGTAGTACCTCACATCACTGCTTCAGGCTCATCTTGAGTGAGGAAGTTTAAGCTTAGTGGAAGTTCTGCTCAAGATTCCTTAATATCTGCTACTCAGTAGGAATGAGTCTCAGGAGTCAGCAAGAGGAAGACACTGCACAAATTTGTATCATTTCTCAGTTGATGAGGATTCCCAGAAAAGATGAAAACCTGCCTTGCAAGTGCATTTTCTAAAGTTACTCATTTACAGAAGAAAGGCCTGAAGGCAGATTTTTAAAATGGAGAGGTGTTGTGAAGGACAGGAATATCAACGCTTAAATATACACTGATGTGTAGTACTGTGAACTGAAGGCTAACATAGAACATCAAACGGAAAAGGAACAATGTCTCATTATTCTATGATGAAATTCCATGTAGGTGTAAGAGAATGTTTTGTTGAAAGTATCAGAATGCATATATATATACGTATACGTAGTTTTTTTAACTCTTCACAAGAACTGTGCTGCTAGGCAACATGCAACACCAAGGTTATACTTCACAGCAGAAAATAAGGCTGCACTCACTTATGAAAATAGCAGGCATTTTCAACTCCTCAGCTTTCAACAGCTTTGCTGTTGGTGTGTAAAGCAAGGACATGTTGGACAAATGCTCCCTTTGTGGGGAGCTCTTATTGCCTAATTCAGGTCCAGTAAGTGGAATCAAACCTATTTTCCCACACACAGCTACAGCAGTACACCAGATGAAGCTGGTGACATTTTAAACCCAATTAAAACTGATACAGCAGAGCATTGCTGTTCCACTCAACAGCAGTCCAGCACTTTCAAAAGCATTGGCCATGTGATTTATTTTACAAGCCAAACATTTTAAAATAAGGAATTACAGTGAAGTCACACATTCACTATTCCAGTATTCATCTGTCCTCATGTTCTCACAGCAAGAGGTTCATGTTGAGATGTAGTTTCATGTGTTTCAATTTATGCCCATTCTTTCTTACTGTGCCAAAAGGCACCACTGGGATGAGTCTGTCTCTGTCTTTACAGCTTCACATCAGGTATTTATAAACATCATTAAGTTCCCCACTGAGTCTTCTTTTTTCCCCAGATTGATCAACCTCAGTTCTGTCAGACTCTCAAAAGCAGCTCCAGTCTCTTAATCATCTTACTGGCTCTTTGCTGAACTGTAGTTAAGTCCCCCATGGAAGTTTTGTTTGCTTGGTTTTTTGTTTGTTTGGTTGGTTTTTTTTTTCTATTTTAAAATACTTATGAGCTAGTAGAATTAAAAGTTTTAATGAGCAGATTTGAGTCAAGCTCCTTGCTGCTTTGTCCATTCACATTTTGAGTGAATGAAATGTCACTTAGCCTTGAAGCAGAGAACAAACTGCAATTCTACCTGATTAGGAGTAATTGAGGTAGAAACAACAACAGATAATCCTGTGAAACTTCTTTCATTCAACATTTAACACACCTGGACTGAGAACTCCAGGATGCAAGCATATATACTTAGTAGAAGGAACATGACCAGAGTACCAGATTTGGGCCCCTTTTCCAAGGATATTTACTCAGATTGTTTTTCCACTGTTCCCTGTTCTACCCATGGCCTCCATGTCCCAAGAAACCACATCCAAGGAGAGTTCTTGCACTGCCCAAGGGACACAAACCTGAATCCACTCAAGCCAAAGAAGGTATGAAATCTCTCTCTAACTGCAAGCTCCATTTTGGAGTAGAGGGGTAGGAAGAAATGTTCTACTTCCTCCTTGAATCTACCTGTAAAGCCCTTGAAGGAAGACAGCTGCAAGAACTAGTCTGTGTTGTACGAAGGGTTCATGACTGACCCCTGTGTGCTGACAGACCAGTGCTGAATAACTGAATAACACAAAGTGCCTCACATGACTCCTGACTCAACTTTGCCCTGGAGAAGCCATGCTGATTGCCTTCAATCACCTTCCTGTGCCTTGGTAATTCCCAGGGTCCTTCTTTCTACCCTTTCTAAAGATGGGCACTATTGTTTCCCTTTTTCCAGTCACCTGGGGCTTCACCTGACTGCCATGACTTTTTAAATATCATGGAGTGTGCCTTGGCAACTACATCAGCCAATCCCTCAGGGTTCTGGGATGTTCCTCATTGGGACCCACAGGCTTATGTACATTCCAGTTCCTTGTAAGGAACTTGATCTTTACAATCAGAGGGACTTTGCTCCCCCAGTCCTCATCTGGCTGTCCATCTACTCAGGAGGTGTAGGAAAAGAAGTTTCCATTAAAGACTGAGGCAGAACAGCTCTTGAGTAATTCAGCCTTTTCTTCATCCTTCTGTGCTGGAGGTAAGAGCTACAGATGTCGTTTATTCTGTGAAACCTTTGACAGGATCCCCCACAAAATCTTTCTCTACATTGGAGAAAGATGGATTTGATGGGTAGGCTGTTAGGTGGATAAGGAATTGGTTGGATGGCCACAGTGGTCAACAGCTCAGACTCATGATGGACATCAGAAGTGGTGTCCTTCAGGGGTCCATACTGGGACCAGTGCTATTTAATATTTATGTAATAAATAATAATATAATACTTAGCATTCAATAATACTCAATATTTAAATAATTATTAATGTATTCTTAAATATCATTAATTTAATATCTTCATTGCATGGATGAAAGAAACAAGTGCACT
The DNA here is from genome assembly GCA_026413545.1 of Cichladusa arquata. Taxonomy (NCBI): domain Eukaryota; kingdom Metazoa; phylum Chordata; class Aves; order Passeriformes; family Muscicapidae; genus Cichladusa; species Cichladusa arquata. The sequence continues at coordinate 37,891,633 of JAOTQP010001652.1, read as the reverse complement.
CTCAGCAAATTTGCAGATGACACCAAGCTGAGTGGTGCTGTTGACATACCTGAAGGATGGGATGCCATCCACAGAGACCTGGACAAGCTCCAGAAGTAGAGCCATGGGAATTTCATGAGGTTTAACAAGACCAAGGGCAAAGTGCTGCACTTGAGTTGGGGCAACCCCCAGTATGAACACAGGCTGGGTGGGGATGGATAGATCGAGAGCAGCCCTGCCAAGATGGACTTGGGGGTGCTGCTGGATGAGAAGCTGGATATGAGCCATCCACGTATGCCCTTGCAGCCCAGGAAGCTAAACAGGCCCTGGGCTGCATCCAAAGCAGCGTGGGCAGCAGGGATGGAGGGGATTCTGACCGTCTGCTCTGCTCTGGTGAGACCCTCCCTGTGCCCAGCTCTGGGGTCCAAAGCATAGGAAAGACATTGATCTGTTGGAGCAGGTCCAGAGGAGGCCACCAAGTTGATCAGAGGGATGGAGCACCTCTTCTGTGACAAAAGACTTCTATGACAAAATTTGGATTGTTTAACCTGTAAAAGAGAAGGCTTTTGGGTGAGCTGATTGTGGCATTCCAGTACCTGAAGGGTACCTACGAGAAAGATGGAGAGGGACTTTTTACAAAAGCCTGGAGTGACAGGACAAGAGGCTTCAAACTGAAAGAAAGTAGGTTTAGATGAGTCATTAGAAAACTTTTTTTCCTACTGTGAGGATGATAACAGACTAGAAGGGGATGCCCAGAGAAGTTGTGGATGCCCCATGTCTGGATGTGTTCAAAGCCAGATTGGGTGGGACTCTTGGTTTAGTGGGAGGTGTCCTAGCCCATGGCAAGGGCTTTTAATTAGATGATCTTTCAAGTGTCTTCCAAGCCAAACAATTCTATGATTCACAAGCACTATCTGGATCACAGCTCTGCACACATCCACACCAAGGAACCTGCAGGCTCCACACAAGGACTCCGCATGCTTCACTGAAAGCTCTGCACACACTCCACATGTTAGACAACCAAGAGGTGGGTTCCTCAGTTTCTTTTCATAGCTCTTGCCAATTTTTAGCATTAAATGGCCTTCAAGCCTGCCCATGCCTTCATAAAAATACTAAATAAATGTAGTCCCCATTAAACCAAGCATGCTGTAGCAGACATAAATTTTGGCACATTACTCATTCTTCCACAGCTGCACCGGGGAGAATAAAAATCAGAGAAGCATAGTGAAATATCCAGTGCAGTTGCAAAGCAGGAAAATGGGATCTTTGCTTTGATCTTACAGAAAAAAGTTTAAGAGAAAGATAATTACAATTATTTCTCCCCATGTAAGGAGGAAACTTGCTGATAATCAAAAGCTTATTAATTACCAATGCCCAATGTCCATTGCTAAACCTGGTAACACACATCCAAAACTTCGCACACGAACAAGTTAGCACTGGAAGCAGTCACCCAGGAGTCAAGGCTATCAGTAAGAGCATGACCTTAGAACAAGAGCAAACAGTCTCATTTAGCATTATCAAAGCTAAGCCATATGCCTTTCTAGACTTTTTGCTGCAGATGGTCATTTCTCAGTTTCTTATACTCTTATATGCTTTGAGTTAAAACCTTCAATGTGAGGAAAAGCACTGAGAAGCCCAATTATGTGAATGAGTCATTCTGTCCTTAATCCCCAGGGTCCCAATTGGAAAACATGCTAAGCAAGATGAATTGCTTTCAGAGCTTGAATTTAACTTTGAAGAAATACATAGGGAAAGATTATGCTGCTGCATCAAAAGTTTATTTTGTAATTTCATCTTTTTCTAGAGAACTTGAAGCACTGACAGTAATTTATAGCATAAAAGTTCAAGGGCCTCCTGTTTAAACAACTAATACCTCATGATGGCCATTTAGGTAACAGAAACTTCTGCTTTGACTTTCACTGGGGAAAAAATACCTAAATTCACAAAGAAAAAGGCTAAAAATAATTAAGCTCACAACTGCAGACTGATTGTATGCATTGAGCTTTTTTTGGTTTAAAGCTAAACACTGTTCAGTACCACTAAAATTCCACAGAACTCACCTCCAAAAACTTAATGAAGCTGTTCAGAAATACCTAGAAAGTCAGAGAAGTTCACTTTGGCTGAGTTGGATTAGACACCTAAAGTGTTAAATCCACATATTTCACTGGTTGCCCTCCTCAAGAGCTGGAGGAGGCTGAGGAAGCCAGAAAGCCATCTAACCTGGGCAACAGAGAAGATACAGACAAAAGACGCACCTGATGTCCCAAGGAAACAAAAGCAACAAAACAACTGCAGAAAAAGAAACTACAAACACTGAAAACATGCAAACATACAGCAAACAAAACCAGGAACTTACCAGGTCAGACTCAGGTATGCACAGAAGCAAAATGTGAGGAATTTTGAAAACCAGACCTGCCCTCTACTTTTAGTAGCTGAGGCAGACAGAGGTTTTGCTTTAAGTCCGAGAAAGTATATCCTAATAATGGTTTCAAAGCCTTTTAGTAGGCCAGGTCTTAAGTATTTTAGACCCTAAAATTCATAGCCTAGAGGCTTCCTCTGATTCATTGTAGGCTAGTTCTTGCTCAGTGTGGAAGCTTTTCCAAGAGCTAGCTATGAAGCTGTGTTCCTCAAGTTAAAGTCCCATCTTATTTGGGAGATAGAAAAGCTTTCTAAGCTGTCCTCAACAGCCCTCCTAAAAAAATATATCTTCCTTCTTAAAAAAAGGGCTACTAGAATCCATATGCATCACTATTGCTGCCATGATTTTTCTACTGGCCACCCTAAAAGTCCCACAACCAATATTTTAACACTATGAGGAAGTGAGGCAGACTCAAAATTAACTCCTCAGCCCCATGGGGACAGCAGCTCATTTCTCCTCCATTTCTTCTGCTCTAGTTGAGGTTAATAAATTCTGTTGCCAAAGCCCTGCTAAACAGCCTAGAGCCACTTTGCCCAGCAGCACAAGCACACAGGAAGGAGGGCTGGATTTATATCTCCAGAAGGCAACGGTATTCACACATTGTTGGAACAAGGGGAGAATAGGTCTTGCATTAAGGAGCTGACATTCAGCTCCAGCTGTATCTGAATTCAGATATTACTGAGTCACCTCTCAATAAAGGAAAATATACAGTTGTGCTGTATTTTAAATACTAGAGATTATTTCCCTGTATCTGGAGTGAAGTTAGAGTGTTTGTTTGGGGCTCTTTGTTGGGGGGGTTTTGGCTATAATTAGTCAATTTTCTAAGGAAAAGGCAGAAATATCTTCCCCATATTCATATTTGCTTTAATCAAAAATTTGCCAAAAATTTGTTCAATCCAATCCATTTTAGTAGCCTGTACAGAAAAGAGTGATCTTCAGATAAAAGACTCAGGGGTGTCTAACTTGGCCAACCTCTCACAAGGGGGTTACAGTCTAAAGGAAAGCCTGTAACAAATAAGCTTTGTCTATCTCTTTACAGACTTTAAGCGAAAAAGATGCTCTAAGTATGAAGGGTATATTGAACAGTTCCATCCAGGGACTGGTGTAAAAAAAGTTTAAAAATATTTAATTCCTACACTGTGTTTAAGTAGGCTTTGCAGCAGAGAATGGCTAGATTTGTGGATATCCATTAACAGACACACATACAGATTCTCAAAGACAACAAAATTTAAGAAGGAATCCTCTGAACAGAACTTTCCAAGACAATTCAAAATTAATGAGTTTATTTCTCCACATTTCCTTTATATTGATTATTTCCCACTTAACTTAACTTAACTCTATGGTATCTTCCCTCAGGATCAGCCTATGCTCCCTGTTCCCACCTGTGTGGGTATTTCATGCCCACCCACAGGATGCACCACACCTTTCAGCCCTGTCAGTGGCTCCTTCACTGCAGAAAACACCCTGAGCCCCTAAGAGCCAAATCAGCTTTTTGACTTGTGCCTTGCTGTTCCCAATGACTACTGACACTGCTGAAGAAATAGTACTTAAGAGTTTAAAAACGAAGTCTTGAAGGAGCATCAGAAGCCAGAACTTGTAACTGCCATGATCAAAACCATCTAAACAACACAGAAGTGAAGAAACTTTTTAAAGAGAGCCAAGAGAGGCAGCTAAAAAGGCAATTCTTAGAATGGAGCACAGAGTGTACAAAGATGTCGTATCAGCAAGCTTGTACCATTCATTTCAGCAGGAGCTGAAAGACAAAAAGGAGAATGGCACAGTACAACAGGAAAGCAAGGAAGGCTATGAACTCCAGAAGCAGGAAATCATAAAAAAAAAAAAAAAAAAAAATGAGGAAAAGAGGGAGCAAACTCTGGCAAGTAAGAGAACCCAGAAGTGTTTGAGGACCAATTTGCAGACATCAAAAATTAAAGTTTATTTTAAAATACATTAAAAGCAGAAAGTTCTGCCAGAGAAACTATAAATACGGAAGTAGTGGAAGATGAAGGTGTAACAGGAACCTTGGAGAATTCAAGACTAGCAGATATCTCCGCTGCTGGATCTGTGTCCACTGTGGGAAAAGCTGAGATGTTTCACTGCTTTCCAAATGGCTTAACATGTAAATCACACAATAAAAAGATATTAGTGAATGGGAATAAACAGTATCAAAGCCAACATGGCACTGGCTCAACAATTCTAAACCACTTCAGGATTAGAGACCCAGAGTCAGAGCCAACTAAAACTTCTCCAGGATCACAAGACTAAAAACTGGCAAAGCCAGGATACCAAGCAAGATGAACTAAGTAGCAGCTTCTCACAGATGCATATTCTTTTAAGAAAGAATGAAAACACTAATAGCAGAAGCAGCAGCAAGCAATTGAGACAATTCAGGCCGCTAAACTGAGATTGTTAAACCATCAATGTGGTCCACTGCTTGTAAAACGAGAACTGAATCATATCACATGGCACCAGTTTGGGCATCTGCACATTCTCTGTACAATCTTTTCATGTTTTCTTTGTTCCCAAACATAAGAGACAAAAGAGCACCTGCCAACACAACCATTATCAAAAATATTCATCCAAACAGCTTGGTCTTATCTAACAAAAAAGCAGATCTCCCATGGGCACTGTGACATTGGGAGTATAATCAACATTAGGGGACAAAAGCCACTCATTTCTGCTGTCAATCAGACAGTTATGGAACAGGGACAGAAATTCAGGTTCAGGTAGAAATAGTAGATTAGAATTACAGACTAAACAAAACCAAATCAGCATTTCCTGAAAGACAGGTTTACACAGCAGCCCGTTCTAGGGATGATTAAAAAAAAAAAAAAAAAACTCAAAAAAAAAAACCCAGAAAGGGGGGGGAAGTGTCCTTTATGCAAAACAAGGTTTTTGCCAAGATTTTCCACAAAAAGGAAAACCATTTTAGCAATTTGGAGCAGTCAATAAAGGTGTAGAGGAGCTGTACTAGTGCCTTCTCCCAGTTTTTATGAATTATTTTAGTTCTGCTCCTTCACTGTTTTGTTAAATAAATGAAACATAATGTTTTCAATATGGACTAAAAGTTCACTTGACTGACGGGTATTTTGGGTTGGTTTTTTCCAGTGTTCATTTCAGCAAGATAAAGGAGTTTTCACACAGCTGTACTGAAGGAAGTTTTCAGTTTGGTGTCTGAACAAGGGAGAAGTTATTTTTACTTCCCTGTTTCTGAAACTGTTCATCTCTGTTTCTATATGGCAGCACTGTCAGCTGTGTCCCACAATGAAGTGCCTTCCATGCTTTTTTTAAGGCAACCCAATGCTTTTTTAAGGCAACCTGACAATGTTATTTCCTCCAGTAGAAATCACTGCTGCTGGAGCACTCTGGCATAGTTTCCTCAATGTGTTAATTTGCAGTGCCAAATCTTAAAAGAAAGTAATGGGCAGCAAAGTACTGGTTGTAATTGAAAACCTCTGTTACTACTTCACCCCTTCTGTTATACCTCATTTGTCTAATTTTAAATATAAGCACTACATTGGCAAAAAACACAGGTGAAGTTGATATCAAACTACAGCCTGAAGTTAGTAATTTAATCTCTCGAAAGCATATGGACTATGAGGATGCATAAAGTAAAACTGAATTATTTTTGCTTCCCCTTTCAGGGAACATCATAGGTGAAAGGAAAAGTTTTCTTCCTCCTAATATTCCTTCTAAGTATTTCTATTTCTACACAGTAGAAATTAATCCAAACTCAGTGAAGTGTCATTTTGTTGGGATTTACAAAAAATCAAATAAACTTTCTATTCTATACTAACAATAAATAACTTACTATGTTAGATACACTTATGACTCAACAAGATCTTATACATCAATATCTTTATACTTCTGCTCCACTTTCATTTGAAGGAAAGATGTGACAAATGCAGATCAGCACACAACAGCCACACAGGGCAATGGAGCAGCACTAACAGTGCAGGTTTGGAAATCACTGGCAACCCTAATACTGGCACTCAAACCCAAAACCTTCCTACCTTTTCAAATTCCAGTTCTTTTGTTATCTATCGCTACTGCTTCCTCCGGAGTATTTCCGAAGCATCTCACACAGCATAAAACACATAGTGAGTGGAAAAAAATATTTATTGCACTTGTAAGGTGGAGCATTTCTCCAACATCTTCCTTTGATACAGAAGTGCTACAAAATTCACTTCTGGGTCAGAAAACCCACCAAGAAAAGAGCCCAGCAGGAACCTTGGAGAGTTTTCAAGGGTTCAGTTCTGTGCATGCAACTGGAGGTGTCAGGACCTCCAAAATATTTCTCATTTCACTAGATAATCATAGTAGGAAGTAAGTCTGAAGGAGGATAGATTTACACTAAACATTAATAAGAAATTTACAGTGAGGGTGGTGGTACATTGGAACAGGTTGCTCAGAGGGGTTGGAGGTGTTCAAGAACAGGCTGGATGGTGCTCTGTGTAACCTAGTCTAGTGGAAGATTTCCTGCCCGTGCAAGGGAGGTTAGAACTAGATGATCTTTAAACTCCCTTCCAAACCAAACCATTCTATGACACTTCTGGTCACATTTCTCCCCTCCAGAACTCCAGATCTGTCTCTCCTTTAGGTATTTCACTTCCCTAACTCTACCTCTAGGCTCTTTTCCAGAGCAGATCAGCATGTGGGGAACAGCTGGTGGTCTGGCATTGACCTAGTCCCTTCCCTTCTATTCCCTTTCCCTTTTCACTCTGACTCCTACTACTGCCCTTAACTCAGCTGTGGGTCTTGCAAATAGCAAAAAGAACCATCTCCCAGAGCTCATATGGAGACCCCAAGTGCCAAAAACTCTTCTCGTGGTCACAAGGGGCCGCTGTTAGCTGTTATAATCCAGACAAGAGAGTCTGGGAAGCCTTCCGGGCATCAGCACCAAGCAAAATTCTCAGAGCAATGAAACTGAGCATTCAAAAATGCAGGAACAGCTTCTGAACTAGAAGACATATAGGTTTCTTCCAAGCGAGAAATATCTTTTTTTTTTTTTTTTTTCTTCTTTCTTCTTTTTTGGTACAGGATTTAGATTACTGCTACTTTTATCAGGGAACAGAACCAGCATACCACTATGCTGCTTATTAAGAAGCCACAGAATCACAATACTTGAGCTGACCTTTAGATAGTGCAGATGGCATGCCAGCCTGAATTAGTGAAACTGGATATTGTCGTGGTTGCCCAGTATATAAATTATCGAGGAAAGCTATTCCCTGGGGAAAACAAGCACATAAAGACTTTAAAGTAATGTGTGTGCAAGCTTCAGTCACAGCCAAAATAAAGGATATGATACTGAATGACACTGGACAGATGAAAGAACCCAGGGGACCACCGTATTTCAGATCTTAGGATGGCATAAAACTGTACAGCTGAGAAATCATCATCTAGTCTGGCACACCTAGAGCAGTACTACCCTCAGGATTATTTGTATTACTAAAACAGCAAGACAGTAAGGGAACCTCAGTCTGAACCTGATTCAGTAACTATTCTCTGAAGCATCTAAAAAAACTATTTATTGCTGGTTCAAATGAAAATATAAATGGATTTTAAAGTGACTGTAATTTCTCTTCAGCTTGTGATCACAACACCAGCCTAGGCTGGTGCTTCAAGGCATCTGTTCAAAGATGTCTCTGCTATTCTGGTTATACTATGCACTTCAGGACTTGCCCAAATTAATTGTCAGCCTCTCAGGCTGAATGAGCCTGCATCCAGACTTCTGGACTACATTTCTGGTTGTGCTCACTGTGGCTTGGGTAGGAGAAACACCCAAGACAGCACTCACAAGAACTAAGATTACAAAGCATTGTTTGGTTCGAACTTCAGGACATGTTGCTGTTCACATACCAGTAAACTTTGGTTTAAGCTGCAGAGAGGGGTCCCTCCTAACATTTTAGAGAGCCAGGCATCAGTCAGGGTGAAACAAGTGATCACATTATTCCTCTGAGGTAACAAGGATCTAAACTGAAAAGCAAATTAGTAAAGACTTGTCTTATATAAAATTGCCTCACAGTTCTGACTGCTGCACAAACCGACTGGAGGTGGGCATTAGAAGGAGCAGCAGTCAGTCCAGAATCTACATTAGTAAACAGGATCTAAAAAAATGTGGTGAATTTTCTTCTCCCGGACAATAATAAAACCAATACAAGGAAATCACAGTGAGACCTGGACTAATATCTGGTCTTCCATTATGCTTACACACATCTTCTCCACCTCCTTCTCAGGAAACCGGATTAGAGTATAGAGATATTTTATCCCTTGGTCCTCTCATACAGGCTCATGTCGTTTCACGTCAGCCCCCAAAGCAGCTCAGCTCTTTGCAGGATTCCCACTTCCCACACAGCTCCAGCCAGACCAGCAGCCCTTTTGCAGCTCACCTCTGCTGGAGGCATTACCCCCATGTCTAGGTTTGAAAGACAGGTGTCTGCCAATAAAGGCAGGAGACTCTCTTTGAAGCGGAGAATGTAACCCTCGCCCCCCTCCAAATTATTATAATTTTGAAATTAAGGGGTTCTCAGGCAAAGATATGGGAACAATAGCTCTTTACTAGGAAAATTAAAACATAAATGCAGTATTACAAAGAACAATCCCAAAACACTGAGAGAGTCAGAATACAACCTGACCCCACTCAGTCAGGGTGTTGGTAGCAGTCCCATTAAATGGTGGCTACAGTCCCCCTGCAGTGGCAGATGTGGTTCAGCTGAA
>JAOTQP010001652.1:37864700-37882493 GCA_026413545.1 Cichladusa arquata | reverse complement strand
CAGTCAGGGTGTTGGTAGCAGTCCCATTAAATGGTGGCTACAGTCCCCCTGCAGTGGCAGATGTGGTTCAGCTGAAGCAGTGCTCCTGCAGAAGGAACAGTTTTCCTCGGAAGGTCTAGTGATGATGTGGAAAGGTCCATTTTTCCTCTGGAATCCAGTGGAAAGAAGACTGCTTTGGTGCTCCAAATCAGTTTTTACCTAGGTAGGAAAGGCTTGGTTCCTCCCCCTGGGTGGAACATCTCCCAACGGGATGATGTAATTTTATCAGTCATGCAGTGGGACTCAACGGGCCATTAGCAGAAGATACCTCCCTGGGGGAAGGACGGGCTGTGGAAAAGATAAAGATGATTGCCCCACCAGGTTTTAACAGATGGCCCATTAGCAGATGGTATGTGCCACGGAGATAAGGATCACTGCCCCACCTGGTTTCAATATATGGTGATAGAATACAGACTTTTGGTCACACCCTGCATTGTAACCTGAGACACCTGAACAAAACTTCTCTCTGCCTGTTTCCAAATGAAGGTTGTGCCAACCTTCCCACATCCTTGCCTTGATCCTGCCCAACCCTCAGGTGCAATGCAGGACACTGAGAACAGATACTCTTATTAACCCCTTCATATCAACATGCAGCACTTAATGCAAAGCTTCATAGAAGTAAATTTTCAGCAAGGATCTGAAGAAAATTCACATGACAATCTGGATGGGGGGGCGGGAAAGGCAAACAAGGATTTCAGGAGTTTGTGGCTTCAATTACAAAGGGAAGAAATAACAGGCCTTTTACAATTAGGACTGTGCACAAGCAGCTCAGAAACAACAGTAAGATAAAAGTGTAGCCCTTTGCTTTCTTTATTAGTCATCTAAACAGACAGAAGCTGATGTCAGAATGAGACAGATTAAGTCCCTTCCAAATATATGCACTGCAGCTTGCTTAAAGCCTCTATGCATTCCCTTCAGCCATGACCCCACTGTTCAAATTCCCACTCTGGCTAATCTCCAGCTTGAACACATCCTTCTTGCCACCATGTATTTGCAGTCTTCATAGACCAGTAAGCAACACCACATTATCCTTGAAGATTTACCCCCTGGTAAATCCCCTTGTTTGACTCATCCAGCTTGTCAAAGAAATTCTCTTCCTACATTAACTGCAGATAAATTTGGGTCAAATTAAATAGCAAAACATTTTTTATATACATATTTGTTTGTTTAGAATATCCTTTCTTAAATTCACCTTTGTTCATCTTTGTCCTTGTTTACCCATCACCATATACACTGACTTTTATAATGAGGTTGAAAGTTCAGAGTTTTCCAGTTTTGTCAGCCAGCAAATAAACGTCAAAAAATCTTAACACCAATTCTCTTGTGACTGATCCAGCTTCTAAAACATACAGTTCATTGGTTTTAACAGCACATTTTCTTTCACACCAGATATTCTGTACAGTTGCACATGAGGCTAAATGCAGAACATTTTTCCTGAAATAGCAAAATAATAGTTGTAAACAACATAGTATTTGTATAGTACGTGCTCTGATGTTGTTGCTTTATTTAGAAGATAAAAACAACACAAAATCTTTCTGGAGGTCTTTTCTTGCCCATGCATATTTTTGTGTGTGCGTATGAGGGCATTTCTTTGGTTTGTAAATAGTTTGTCCATATCATTTTTTTAAAGATGCTGCATTGCTGAGTGAGAGGCACCTCAGGGTTTCATCAGCTCTTTGCTGTAATTGCTGAAATTGCTGTAATTGCTAATACTCTGTTCCACCATGAAGGATATCTGTTTACTGTATTGTAACAGCATCCTTAAAGGTGCACAGTGAATACATATTTAGAGAGAAAGAAAATTACCTTGAAAAGCAAATATAAAGATGGAGGTGGACAAAAGGCTACAGTAATAAGACAGTCCATTAAAAACACAGTTAAATCAATAGAAAAAGACAGAAAATGGAGTAAGTTTCTAGAGCACTCACTAACACTTAATAACATGTGGTTGCAAGGGACAACTACATTAAAAAAATCCTTTTTTTAAAGCTTTTTGCTATTATGTAACTTCTTTACAGTTAAGTTGTGCCCAACGGGCTTTGCCTGTAAGAAAGGATACAGAACAATTCTAGGAGATGGTCTTGCAAGATACATGGATGCTACATTTTCAGGGATACCGCAACACCACTAAAAAACTCCCGTAACTGACAAAAAAGTCCTCAAAGAAACAAATCTACAAACAAAATAAACCAAAGAAAAAAACAACCACCCAAACAACCACAAAGCCAACCAAAAAAACACCACACAACCAAATGATAAACAAAAAACCCAAAACAAAGAAAAAAAATCCCAAACAAAACAAAAAACCCACCTAAAATGAAAAACCAACCTCCCCCAAAAATTAAAAAACCCTAAAAAACAAAACAAAAAAACCCAAAAAAAACCTCAAAACCCACCAAAACAAAAAAACAAACAAAACACACAGAACAAACAAAACAAAACAAAAAGAACAAACAAAACAAAACAAAAAGAACAAACAAACAAACAAAAAACAAAAACAACAAACAACAAAACAAAAAAAAAAAAAACAAACAACCAGAAAACCAAAAAACCCCACCTCTGTTTCTGAATGTGCTCAGACAATGTAATCAATCAGTCTGTCCTGGCCAACTCCACTGCCCTTTCCCTCACCTTCCCCTGAGAAATCCAGCTCCCACCTCTCCACTACCATCTAAAAAAAACCCCCAAAACTTCAAAGGATTGAATGAACCAGGGTGACTAGAGGGAAAAAAGTTAATTGCCATTTTTCTTGATGAAGAGCAAAATTGTGTTTTTGGCGCTCTCTAAACCAGTGAAACATTGCTATGATTCTACAACCCACTGAGATTTTTTACCTTTCATAATTATTTGACCAGAAAAGACACATTCTCTTCTCCACCCCACATCTACCTTGTTTCAAGCACTCATTCCTCCTTCTAACTTGTAACCACTAAGATGTCTTTGTCACACTATTCCACTGTGGAGGATGACATCTTCTTTCTCCTTACACACAGCATCTGCAAATCAGTGGTTGCTTCACATAGCCAAGAAAATGTGTGTCTTCCAGTACATGTCATAATTGGCCTCAGGCTCAGTTTAAGAATTTTTCTTAAAAATTCTGTTGTGCATATTGACCCAAGCTTTAAGGTTCATCTGGTGTACTTTAAATTTATTTCCTTAGCCCGGGAGAAAAATGCAAAGCTAACAACATCATGGGTAATAAGAGATGGAAAATGTCTTCTTTATGATTAAATATGTATTTATAGTAGGGTTTATCTCCCTAATTCTGTTAGATAAGCTGTTTTCTTGGTTTAATCAGGAAGTTATTTTCCTTGATTCATCTACCTTTCTTTTTTTTTTTTTCCTGCTTTCTCCAGAACTTGAGAAATGCATAAATACAATAGCTGTTCAGAGTGAGATGCATAAATACCTCTGGTATTTAAACGGCCTCTCACACAGCATAGGATTTTCTTTTCCAACTCAGCTATCTACTTCTTTGTTTTGCAGTTCCCAAAGCACAAGAGGGGCCTTAGAGGAGAGGATTACAAGATCCATGTTCCCAGTGTATCCAAATGCCACTTTAAATCCAAATTCCATTTTAAAAATCCTTCATCCTAGTCAAAACCAGAACACAACCAGCTTACTAAGGAAGAGCCATAACAAGGCTCACACAATGGTAACAAGAACATTTTATTGCTATTAAAGCCACAAATCGACACACAGAAGATGAACTTCATGATGATTATTTCACTTGCTGTTACCTAAAGTAACAGTAATAATACAACAGTAGTAAAAAGTAACAGGAGTAAAGTGACAGGAAAAATACAACAGAAAAGGCAGAAAGATCAGAGGACGTGACATCTATACAGGGCTTGTCCTTCCTCTTCTACCTCACTGGGTGATTTTCCCTGCAATACTGATGTCAGGACAATTGACTGCCTGATGGAGTTGTGCCAGGGTCTCCAACACTGTTCCTGCCCAAGCAGATCCTGCTCCTTGAAGCATGACAGGAATTGCATATTTTGACAGTAGATCTGCCTCCTTTCCTTCTAGAGTGGATTCTCCCAGTAGCAGTGTCCACAGTCACCTTAAGGTCCAGTCACCTAAACCATACTACTTTCTTTTTTTTTTTCCCCTTTTTTTTTGTATCTGCTTCTACTGAGCATAGCTTTACACTTATCCAAACATAACAGGAACATACAGTGCACTGGCAATTTTGAAGAGGCTAGAGTAATCAGAAAGGAGTACAAGCAGAAAGTAATAAAAGCTGGATCTCATCTAGCCAATGACAAAGAAGGTTTTGTTACATCATTGTGCACTCTCTTTTTCATACCCATTTGAAGAGTATTTGTCTCCCAAAAGAAAATTATTGTATGTCAGAGTGACTTCAAATGGAAACAAAAGCATATGACAGAGGGACAAAGGGCCCATGTGAGAAGAAAGCTTTCCCAGATTTTTTAACCTGCCTCTCCTGACAGACTTCAAAAAGCAGAACGGATCTTAAAAAGAGATTTTACCTTGATTTGGCTCATGTCCATCAACTCCATACATGAAATGAGAAGTCTCAAGCAAAACTTCCAGGCTCTGGCATCTAGGTCTAGAACAGACCTTGCCTAGATGCACAAGAAAAGCATCTGGAAATACAAGTTCTCTACTTTCACACAAAATTTCATTTAAGGAAAAAACATGCACTCCTCAAGAAATCTTGACAAAACTCAGATATCCTTTCCTATAATGGGAACACCCAGACATTGCTTCAGTGTGGGCTGAGTCACTTCTCACAGGAAGGATATGGCTGTGGAGCTCAGGGTCTCAGAGCTCCCATGCAATCCTAGAGCTCCCCTATGAAACCCCATAAACAGTATTTTCCTCATTAACAGGGGAAGGCACCAGGCTTTACACTGACCTGGCAGTGCAGGGTCTCAGGGCGCCTGTGCCTCAGGTTGTGTCTGCAGGGGACAGTAACTCCTCCTACCCTGACCTCCAATCAACACCAGGCTCCACACCCTGCTCTGCATAACCCCAAGGATCCCTTCTGTTTGCTGGTCTACATATATGTCCAAATCCCAGTTACCCATTGAGTTCTTAGTGTCTAAATTCAGAATGGAATTTGTAGAAAACAAACATACACATAACAATAACAAGACAGTATGTATGCTTCCCTGGTTTTTCAGCAGGCTGGGAATCCCTGCTATCATCTTCATTCTGAGTTTTAATTCCACCACACTAAAGTTCACCTTGCACTTCAATGACAGCATATTTTCTGGGTTGTGCCCTCCAGCTTTGCTCTGAAATCAGCTGGTGTCATGCAGCTCCAGGTCACAATGCACGTTCATTAAAGGCAGTGCCACCCGTGCACCTGACACAGTCATGCAACTGCAGGCTAACCTGAGCAGTCACACAGAAAACAGACATTAAACAGCTGGTGACTCAGTGAAAAAAAAAAAAAAAAATTCAGCTTATTTTCCAGTGTGGAGTTTGACAACACATTGGAACATTTCTATTGGAAAAATACACACGACTTTACTAGGCAGTCCTCTAAATCTAGGTTGTCTCTCCTATACACAGAGCAAAATAAGGCACAGATTCTCTCTGGTCTCATCAGTAGCACGTAGGCCTGTGAGGAAAGCCTAGCAATTTAATTTTGCCCTGTTTCCTCAAGACTTTTCCATTTCCTGTTTCTGTCCTGCATGGTAGAAGTGTACCTTACAGTCAGTGATTGCCATTGCTGAAAAAAACATTCAGGGAAGAAAACAGAGAGGGAAAATGTCTCTGCCCTCTTCCTTAAGGGCCACCCATGTTTTAGCCCCACTTTTGTGATGCAGTGATCAATTCCATCAGATTTATTGGTATTTTTAATGCAGACTTCACAGATTACACTTAAGTGTTCAGATTAAAAAATATTTAAATAAAAATGTTCTTGTTCTGCTACTGCCCATATTTTTATTTGCCTCTAAGAAAATGCATGACAATGGATCACACCTGAAAACAATTCTAGTGATCACTGGAAGGGTGATAGCAATTTTTGGAATTTTCCTTTGAAAAAAATCACACTATAGATGACAAAACCCACTGAAACAAGAAAAAAAACTGTGAAATCAAATGCATTTAATTTTCTTTTATTCTCAATATGCTACATGCAACAGTCATCCAACAATGAAGTAAAAAAATACAAAATTGTGCCAAGGATTTAATGTAATTTAAATTTCATTTAAATTACAGATCTGTTTCCACTGTTTCTTTGGTTTACTCCTCAAAATTTTTTAAATATCAAAAGATCTGGTAGTGTCTACAGTAAGACAGCTCAGCACTACATGGTGAATTTTCTTAGTGATTCTTGAGGTTTTAGTAGCACTGACAAAAAAATTACTAACACTGCATAAGAGAAATGTACCATAAACAAAGTCTGACATCTGTTTTACTTGGAGATCACAGAGCTATATCAAATTAAGATAAATTAATAAATAATAGAAAAGTCTCAGCCCATAACTTAGTGAACATTGTTGTTCTTAGTAAGAATACACATGGAAAAAAATGTACCTTCAACCTGTAATATAACTTACAAATTACTTCAGCAGGTTAATCAGTAAGAGAAGAAAAGACCATTATTTTACTAATGATGGATCTTCTCTCTATACTGACAGTTACAGGTAGTTATAACAGATTATATTTTTTTGTTCATTTTCTTATCTGGGATACTTTATTACAGACAAACAAAACTCCTTATAAAGCACATGCTCATCCCAAGAAATACCATTCATACCAGGGCCTAAATGTCTGAGAATCAAAGCAAGATATACAAATAAATCCTCTTGTATGATAGGAGAGACAGTTCTTCATAACTAACAATCCACATGACAGGCAAAATGACAGATATATTTCTGTATGATAGGGCAACCTGGCAATCCATTTTCTCATATAAGGAAAAAACCTACAGCACCTGAAAAATGATAGACAAAAATAAAAAGGATAGTTAATAGCAGTGAAAGAAGCTCATAGATATTATATGCAAAGATAGATGAATACATCACGAAAGACTTTACAATTTTGATTTTTAAAAAAATAACCTTTTGCAAACTTCTCTCAGAAAATTAAAAAAGAAAAAGAAAAAAAATCCACACAAATCTCTAAACTTGTATTGGAACGTTTTGTACCTTTTGTTTTGTTTATTTACTTTATCCAGCAGACAGCTTTTTTGCTGCTTTGTATTTTGGGTAATTTCCTCCAGATATATATTAAATATGAACTCAAATTGAACAAAACCAGTCAATAATGCTACATAAATTGTGGCAAGAAAAGTAGTCTTGTGTTCAAATTATCCCACTTCATTTGTAAAGTAAAAAACTCAGGAGCTTTTGGCTTTTGGATTAGTTCTTCTCCATAAAATCACAGTTATAATGAAATAGCTGCAAGTTCAACCATCTCAATTAGAACACTTTAAGTATTATATCTGGATTCTTTATTAGTCAGATAATTGTTCACCAAAGATAATTTAAAGTGGATTCAGACTACAAATAAACTGTTGGGTCACCAGCTATAGAACAGAGAATTTCTCAACAGACTTATTAAAAATATTAATAACTACCACTTATACATGCTAGCTGTAACCTTGAGTTACAGTCACAGATAAAAGAGCAAGTCATTTTCCACCTCCATTGCTTTCTTATTGTGTCAGCTGAATTTGCTACAAAATGCTAATAAAAGGAGTTTTTCTTCTTTGAGCATTGCTTTGATCCATTAACTAGATGAAAAGCACTAGTTTATTTCACATAAAACACTGAATGGTAAGCATTTATCAAATAAGCCAGATAGAATAAAGATAAAGAAAATAAGTCTTTTTAGGGGATGATGTGTTTTTGGGGAATATCACAGGAATCAGAGTCAAAATGTTGGTCACCCATTTTCAGCAATGAAATTACACACTTGTTCCAAAACAAATCCAAATGATATGTTCACCTGTCTAAGAAATGACAATGATATAAATATAGCTAGAATCTGCTATGAAATTCTAAATTAAGAAAGCTTCTCTGAAATGGATCACTATACCAATTTCAGTCATAATTCAGATAAATTCAACAAAGTCAATGCACAGTATCAAAGTGACAGCCTTTATTCTGTGTCCTAGATCACATAAAAAGTATATGACAACTTTATATGATGTTTTACTATATTTGGATTTAAAAACAAGCCTAAAAGGAGTATGTCTTTTCATAATGGAGATCAAAGTTATATGAAAAGTTCTAGAGATTTTATCAATGGCAGAAAATTCAAACTTTTGAGACAATATACCTTCAGCAGACCTTGTAGCAAAACACTGCTGAAATTAATCACTCATGTCAACAAAGTAGATGTGGATCTAATCAACATAATTGAAGTTGATGGTACTAAAAATTGCCGGCTAATATATAGCTTTACCTAGCACAGATGACTTTTGGGCACAATGTATGCACTTTAATATGGAGGTTATTGCTACACAATTTTTCATAGTTGAAGTCCCAGAAAGCAAAAAATTTAGATAAGGTTAAATTGGCAGCACAAAACTGATCAAACACTTCACCCAGTACATCCCAGAACCATCTGGGTTGGCAGGGACCTTAAAGATCATCCAGCTCCAATTCCCCAGCATGGGCAGGGAAGCTTTGGCTAGACCAGGCTGCTCAAAGCCCAATCCAGCCTGGCCTTGAGCACTTCCAGGGATGGGCATCCACAACTTTCCTGGGCATCCTGTGCCAGTGCCTCACTGCCCTCATAGTGAAGAAAATTACTAAAGAAATCCTCCATTAGCACTTTATTTATGTGCATGCTCTGAATTTAAGTAATTCCCTAAATTTTTTTAAATGTGAAGTTTCCCACCAAGAATGGGGTAATTGTTCATGCCTGTTTTACAAGAGCTATAAAAAACCATCATTTGACCATGTGAGACTAATAGGTATTGCCTCACAGGTTGAGTTACAAATATTATAAATTCGTATTTTATATAAAAGTTTAAAAGAACTTAGACAAGAAGCCAGGAGCATATAAATAATTATACTCTTGTGAATAGTTTCTAGCATTTTCGTGATTAGAAGCTAACTGGGCACCTTTTTAAGAATAAACTAGTGAGAATAAATACACTTTATGGTAACCATCACAATTCTCAAGGAGTAAAGATTTTTATATTACTTTTGACTCTTACACAATGCATGCTGTCTTCTCATGCAGTTTTGATTTGCATATTGTCACCTTTTTTCATTTTGCTTTAGAATGCAAAGCAATTTCAGCAAAATGAAAATTTTTATTTTCAAAATTTAATCATGGATTAATGATGCCAGATTTCTAAGCCAATAGATTTCAATGGTATCCCCTTAGTGACTGTGTGTATTACAAGTGGTACTTATTGTCTGATTAATCACTGCTTTACTGTCTTCCTATTTTTTTTCATCTTTTCTAAGAGACATGGGAAGTTTCTTGTTGAAAGAGGGGAGTAATTGCCAGGAAGGAGCATGCTCTGAGAAAGTAGAGAGCAAAAAAATAATGAAAACCTCTGTCTTATTGTGCCAGGCTGAGGATTCAAGGATGGAAGTGAAATGAAATCTGCAACTGCAGAAATTAAATGTTAGGGTGAAACTGCCTCAGAACTGAGGAGAAATTCTGTAGCTGAGCTTGAGGATTGTGACTAAGCCAGACAAACAAACTGGATTTCTCGGCAAGTGGATGGGATGTATAGAGGGAGATAAAAAAATACTAAAAAAAGCTGCAAGGTTATTAAATGTTAGATAAGCACTAGCCCACACAAATATCTTGACATGAGGATGCAAAACCAGGAGATGAAATGAATGCAATCAGCCCTGAACAGGATGTGTGAAGAATCACAAGACACAGGTCATGTTACCTGGAATGAGCTGGATCAAGTGACAGAGGGATGTAGTGCTGACCAATGACTTCAATAATGTTTTACAGCCTCCCACCACCACTCCAGATTTTTCCTGAGCAGATACAGGAAACAAGGCATGTCTTACATGTTCTGAATAATATTAACTATCTTAATATAGCAGGTATCCTGGTCGCAGTTTCATAAAAAATAGCAAGTTCTTCCTCTGAAGGCAGAATTGCCCTCTCACACCTCATTGCCTCTGAAATATATATTCAGGTATGAGAGTAATAGAGACAGCATTTCTACTCCCTAGATGTACTTTACCTCTTCCACATAGAGGAAACATTTCTCAGAGCTGTTACTTGTCTCTTTGAAGAGCACTGTATTGAAAACAGAAAAGTGTTTTTTGATTACTGAGCAATACCAAATGTGCTCAATCCTTTCTAAAGAACCTCTGATGTGTCACCTGTTTAGTCTTTGAGGAAAACATCAAACTTGGAGAACCCTGAGAAGATTAAGTAACCTTTGTTGAACTCATGGTTTATTTTGTGACTAGGTTTTATATTGACACAACTCTTAACTACCTGAGGAGTTACTAAAACTAATATGGATGAAGTCTAGTGCACCACACTGAGAGGGAATTAAAAGGTTACAGAAGAAATTGTCACCAAATCCATTTTTGTTTATTAGTGAAACAAAAAGAGTAGAAAATAAATTAGATAGAGTATGAAATAACCTGTTGAAAGAAGTAAGGAAAATTAATATAAAGAGCTGCTGAGCAGTACACAATTGCCATCTCAGAAAAATTACTTATCTGGCCTTTCTAGCTGCTATTTCTTCATAAACATTCCCTCCTTCTAGAATTCAAGTTTAGAAACTGCTCACAGTGGCATGTCACCTGGATTATTTAGTGGAAGTTTTGTAATTTTCACAGGCAAATGGGGAAGGCAAATCACTGTAATGAATCCTATTATCATCTACAAACTGTAACCAAGCCTAGCCTGGGAATACTGGGGGGATATGTCGTGTGTGTGTGTGTGCAGGTGGAGAAGGGGGTGTGTGCAAACACTAACAAACAAATGAAAAGCCCCCAAACCTAGAAGTTGTTGTTTGTAGACTCAAGCCTGAAAAGGTTTCTGGAAACACTGCAGACAAGGCAAACTGTTTAAAAATCTCTTCCTTGATTTGCTGATGATACTCTAATTGAAGAAAATGGCTCAACCCATATTTGCTGAATAAAAAATTAAAAGCAACTATGTGACTGATTCTTTTTTTTTTTTTTTTTGTGAGATTCTATAGTAACAAAACCATTCAATACTTAGTACAGCATCTGAGGATTTCAATTTCAGTTAAATCTTTGTTTCTCCATCAATTCTAATCGCAAATGATTTCACATTTCTTAAATGGGCCCATTGTGAAGTGCTCCTTAGCATTACATCATGGAATTGTGTCATCACCATTTCAATCAAGTTTTATTCCACTGATTTCAGTTCATTAACAACAGCCTAAAACTAGAATATTGACTACACACAACAATCCTCCGCTTCTCCATTTTAAGCATTTTAACCTCTTCCAATGCCCCAGACTCAGCACCTCACCCTACCCCACCCTTGACTCATTCTCATCTAGCTTCATGTCAAAGACTACCAATTTCAAGACCATCAATTTCAATTTTTCCCACTCATTTCAACCATTTCCATTGTAACTTCTCCATGCATTCTCTGAGGCTGTATGCATTTTTCTGCTTTTCTACACTTGGTAAGAACTGCACTGGCTGGATTTTAATACTTAAGCTTTACTACAGTCAATTCTTTTTGTAGTCCCTTTCCAGTTCAGTGATTTCAATTCAAGACATGTTCTCTCTATTCCTCATATTTAAACAAAAGGAAAGCATTCACTCAGACTGACAAAAGAGTCATATAAAAGAATACAGGAAGATATTGAAAGGTTTTAAAGTCACTGCCAAGGAGGAAAAAAATAAACACACAATAGCAGAATATTCAAAGGTGAATATAAAAATGTACAAGAAGAAAGTGAATGTTATTTCTATTTTAAACCATTCTGTATGCTCTGTTAAAGGAGTTTGCTATTTCCCTGACTGCAATACATTCCTGTATAGAAAAAAAAATACAAACCACGTAGACAGGCTGAATTTGGTCAGCATAGTGAGAACACTAGAGAAATGGGCGGGCCAGAATCAGTGCAGATTTCTGAGTTTGCTTAATAAAAAAGCACTGTAACAGCATATAAAAACAGGCTACAGAATTGCAAGGAAAGAATACCAGCTAACAATCTGAATGTGCAGGTACATTCTGGCTTTTGGCAGAGCATTTATTTTATTTCAGGAGTATTTAAACCTCTGTAGTTAAAGCAAGTAAATGGTATCTACCAGGAACTGTGGAACTGTGCTCAGAGGGCAGGGCAGAAGAGTGACGTGTTGTCATGACACTATAAAATGCTAGTGCCATGGAAATCCTTATTCTTAACATTTTAAATGCAGACTTGAAGGAAGCAGAAGGCAACTACAAATAGCAGGACAGATCTGTTTCCTTGGTGCACACAGGTGTGGTAATCCAGAGTGCCCTCTCTCTAGCAGCCTTGCTTGTTCCTGCACTGCTCACACAGTGGAACAATCTACATCAGTCAGCTCTCAAAAGCAGTTTCTGGGGACCAATGTCCTGAAGAATCACAAAGAAATGGACATGGCAAACAAATAGGCCAGAAGAACAGTCTAAGGTAAGCACCTTCACTCTATATGTAGCAAGCCAGGTCTCTTAGTGTGATCTACCACTAGATGGACTGATTTAGAAGTCATGGAGCCACTGAAGACAAAGGTGAGTATTAACTCACCTAGCTCAGCAACTGTGGTGTGTGACTGTGGGCTTCAAAAACTATCAGTTTGTGATCAGGATTTATAGCCCTGAACCTTACCCAATCTCCCTAACTTCAAAATTAGCTCCAAATTAATATTTAAAAATCAAAATTATGAGGTAGCATGCTCAAAACAGTCAATTACAATATACAGCATTTCAGTTTTCCACCCTAAAACACAGAGAAGTGGAGATTAGTTATCTTGTCTGCTTGCAAAGTTTCAAAGATAATTTTCTAATCATCCTGGAAAATACTTCAACAATTATATAATATGCCATTCTACAATGAGAAGCTACTATTTCTTCCTTTTGAGGCCATTTCATATTGGAGGAGAAGAGAGTATTAATGCAGAGAAGAGTCCTAAGATGTAGTTTCATTTCTAAATGAAATTCCCTGTCCCAGCCACATGGTGAATGGCATCTCACCTTAGAAACCCTAAAGCCAGAAGCAAAAGCAGACTGTGTTGCCCAAGAATCATCATAAGTGCTCTCTGAATACAAAAACTGTGCTCTAAGGCAGTGCTGAATGAAGAATTAAAGAGCTGGCACATTTCCCATCAATCTCTTACATCATCTGCCCAAACCTGATACTCATAGAGAGGATGCCACTGAAGAGTTGTTTTATGACTTATAACATGTAGGTAGGAGATGCCACAGATTGTAACTAAAAAAAACCCCACTGAAATAAAAGACTTGTCAGGGAAAAAGAAGCATGGCAAAATTTCAGCACTCTGAATCACTCTAAAGGACAGAAGGAAGAGCAGCCACTTGTTTTTTGTAGTGCAGCATCACAACCAATGTGATGTAATGAAGAGTAGATACCTCCTGCCATGGGATGGGCTGCAACAAACCTGCTGCCACAGCAGTTTAACTCTTGAGGAAGTGGAATTGCCCCATAGGTGTATCAGCAAGATTTGTGTACTGAACAACAGCTGTCAAGGCAGGTTTATGGGGAGAACTAAATGACTGTGTCAGTGTGCTGGGAGAGCAGCCCAAGAGGCTGCCAGATGTAATGGTGAAAATGTGTCTGAGCACCACACTGGAGAGGAGCTGTGGGTTTCCTTTCCTTCCTAGAGTGCTCAAGAGCCATCAGCATCATGGCTTCTTCAGCAAAACAGGGGAATTATGAAGGTCTCAAAATAGCAAGGAACAGCACCAGACAGAATCTGCGCCCACTTAATTTAATGCTAAGCATTCAAATGAGCAGCTGCTCCTCCTCTCTGCACTACTGCTCACCACAGAAACACACTGCCAGTTGGCTTACCTCATTTTTTTCCACCTCAGTTCTAAGACAGTTTCAGCTTTTCACTACAGAACTACCTATTGTGATTGAGCAGAATATATTGAGTCTGCACTTATATATTTCGTGCAGCTCCTGGGCTTCTCTGAAGGAGAGAAGGGCACCAAAACATAAAGGATATCAGAATCTGCTGCTTCTCTGCCACAGGCACCACAACTTACCTCTCTGTTCCAGTACAGCCCTCCAAAGCCTTCTTCCCATATTTGTATTCAAGTCAGTCCCTTCCAAGATATGTCTGCCATCAGCCTCCACAACAATTTCCTCTGATGGAAGAAAACCACACTGTACCATGGTGGAAACTTCTACAGAAGGAGAAAAATGTTCTGTCTTTTGCCCTCCCACTCCCTTCTCTGCCAGGCACCCACACCAACATGCTGTCAGTACTTGCCCCTGTTATTGACCATCTCAGTCCCATTGGCCAGGCAGTCTCCATTCTCTTGCTCAGAGAACCAGCTGAATTGTTGATTTCTTGCCATGTTTTCTATATTTCCATCTATCTTTTCAGATGGATGGTTCTCCCTCAACTCATCTAATGCCCTGTGTAGTTTTAAAGAGCTTCTCCACAGGAAAGGCAAACCAGGAGCTGAGGAAAACATGAGCCCAGGCAGTGCCCTCACCAACCAGACCACAGTCTCACAGGCCCTAAGAGCAGCAGGCAGAGCCAGATGCTGAAAACAGGCTCAAATGATAGCCCTAGACAGGACAAAAAGAGGACTCAGGCACATCCAGAGAGGCCAGGTTGCATCAACAGGAGACAGGACCAAAACCAAGACTACAACAGCAGTTCAAGAGCAGCCAGGAACCTTGGCTGGAGACAGAATGAGCAACAGGCACATCCCAAACATAAGTCAAGCAAAACCAAATCACGACTCTTTTATGACAGAGCAGACAAGTTCTGTGTTTCTTCATGTAATAAGATATCTGCCAACATGGCTCATTACAGTGAAGTCAACTCAGATTAAAATTATTATAATATGGAGTGGCTGGCCCAAGTGATTTGCTTGTTCTTGTGCCTTGATTTTATCTTATGCTGCTTTCATGTAAAGCATCATTTAACTTCACTCAGCTGCGGTTTAAAAATGCGTATGTAGAAAAAGTGTAGAGAATGTGAAGGCAGAGAGACCAGACTCAGAGGATGTAACAAACAATACCAAACTGCCTTTAAGATTGTCTGACTGACTCTGAATGCTGATCAGTGTGAAGCAGCCTGATGTTGTTAGATCTGCTCCTCTGCAGTTTTCACAGCTTGCTTGTTTTGGGTGGCATCTTAGAGTCTCCAGCTCTCCAGGATGTGAGTAAACACATACAAAACCTTAAAGAGCATCATTTTCTAGTATGAGGCGTCTCTGTCAAGGTGAGAGGGAGGAAAGAGAAAGTTGTCCCACTCCCTGGTGGGGAATGGGAAGGTGATTCTTGCTGGAGACTTACCCACATCCTAATGACCATCTCCCACTCTGCAGGAAACAAATCTAACACACAGAGCAGCAGCACAAGGGTTTTCAATGTATCATGGCCCTTGCTGGTGCTTGGGTCACCCTTAGCTCTCATATAGGGTTTTCTGGTAGGACATCTTCAGTCCCCTTCTCAAGAAGTGCTCCCTTCCCTAAGCATTGCTCTCACCACACAAATAGCCTTGGTCCTAGACAAGAGTATGCTCTTGTCTAAAATGGGATGGATGTCTCCATTCCCCTGTGGGTCTAAGTTGCAAATATGTCACTGAACATCCCAGGAATGAGACAAGTAACAGTAGTTCCTGCATTGACCAGATTCCCTTTCTTTGAAGCAAAATCCTGGGCTGATACTCATCATTGCTCTACCTTCTGGTTAAAAATACCTGACCTTGTGAAACTTCACAGCTCTCTCTGGGCAGCCAGCCCCTCCCTGTCCAGTGAAACACCCGTGGAGGACCAGGCAGTTCTGCCTGTCTCCACGTGTGGCTGTCCTTGATCTGATATCCCCCTGATACTGGCTCCTCCTATTTTTAATCTTCTCCCACAGCTTGATAACCTACTTGTTATGCACCTACACGGACACATGCACTAAGCTGCCGGGGGGATGGAGGCCGGGGGCTGTGGTGGGTGCATGTGGATGGCAGGGCGTGCTCACCACCACCCTGTGCCCAGCAGCTGCGGCGCCGCGCTGAGGGGTTCCTCTGCAACCTCCTCTCTCAGTGAGGGCTGCTGCTCCCCATCTTCTAGGATGGATGGGCTTTGCTCTCCTCGGGAAGGGATGCTCGGTAGCGCCGACACATCTCCCCGGGTCTGCTGTTTAGCGGGGCGGCGGGAAAACACGCTGCTGGAATATTGAGCATTTAATAAGTCAGTAAGTGATCAAATAAATCAGCGCTTCCCCCACGAAACACAAGCGCTCCTCGCGGCGCTGCCCGCGGTGGTGCCAGAAAGCCGTGGGTGAACGGGAGCTCGGGGTTTCCCTGGCTCACTCAGCCGTGCCGGCTGGTTCTGCCGCGCTGCCAGGGCGGGGGAGCCGCTGCTGCCGCCGCCGCCCCGCGTCTCCGCGCCCCTGCGCTCCCGCGGGGAGCGCTCACAGCCGCCGCGTTACCTAACTGCGGCTCACAGCGGCGGCTCGGGCTGTCCCTCGCCTCGGGTGCCGCTGGGCACGGCGCTGGGCGCGGGCTGCCGCATGATCCCCTCCCGGACCGCGCAGAGCCGCGCAGGACGCGGGCTGCGCTCCGCAGCGCCCGGCGGAGGCTCCCGGTCCGCTCCCGCTGCGGACTCCCCCTGCGGACCCCCCGCCTGCCCCCCAGGCGCAGCCCCCCAGGCGGATGGCGGTGGGAGCCGGGGCCGTCCCTGGCCGCCGGCACCGCGCCCAGCTCCGCGCTCAGCGGAGAGCAGCGCGCACTGCCACCCATCCGCACTCGCAGCCCGTTATCCTGAATGGGAGAGTGAGTGATTCCCATGCCCAGTTTGCTCAGAGATTTACAACAGCTCTATACCATGCAAGCGAGAAGATTCAATCAAAAGAAAGTGCTTTTCTTTTTTTTTTAAATTTTTTTAAAATTTATTTATCAGAGCGCCCACCGCACGAGAGGGTGAAGGGATACCCTATTCAGTCAACTGGGTCCTCCTCACGGCTCGGCAATGGCTCCCTATTCCCTCCTTTCTTTGTAGGAAATGCTGCTTTTGGGGAGCAGGGGAGCCAGAGCTCGCCGGGCTCGTAGGGGTGGCACAGGGCATCCCCGTACCTTTCCCCCCGTCTTCCCCGTGCAGATCGCCCCCGCCGCCCCGGCTGCGGGGGAGGCAGGGGGTGCCGAGGCGGTGCGTGTCCCCCCCGCCGCCCCCTCGCTGCGGCGGCACGTGGTGCTCCCGGGACGCGGGTCCTCAGACGCCCCCCCTGCCCAGCCAGCCAGCCTCCTTCCTTCGCGAGGAGCTTTTTATAGCAGCCCCGACCCGCTTCCCGATGGGAGGTTTCTCGCCGCGCTCACGTTACCGTGCGGGTGCGATGTTAAATAAAGGAGGGGGAGGAGGGGCAGGGAGTTCGGCGGGCGCCTAATTAAGAGCCGGCGTTAACCAGGAGCGCTAAAAATAGCGCCGAGCGCTGCACACCACCCAACCGCAGGCAGCGAGCCCCGTCGGTCCCCGCCGCGCCTCCGCCGGTGAATGGAGCGGCGGGCGCTGAATGGAGCGGCCGGCAGCATGAATGGGGAGCGGCGCGCGGGGCGGCCGCGGGGGGGCGCTGCGGCGCCGCGCGGCAGCAGCTGGCGGCCCGGGCGCGCACGTGCCGGCGCGGGGGCG
>JAOTQP010001652.1:37814085-37854129 GCA_026413545.1 Cichladusa arquata | reverse complement strand
ACATTTTTTTTTTTTTTGCAAATAAATTGGGCATTTTGTTTTCACTTACAAATTTGTGTACATACGATTGTTTTTTTCAGCTCTCCTGATTCCTTTTTCTCTTGCCCATCTAGTGCATCCTACCTCTGGAGTGCCTGATAATACTGTCACCTATGAACATTTTGTTGGTTGGTGCTCTTTTGTAGGCAATCTCCAAAAATATTTTGTATTTACCTAACATACCCACTTTTTCTGCATGTTCCTGTGAATTTGTTGTGCTTCCTCTCATACATCTGCACTTTTTCTTTGCATGATCCACACCTATTGGGTATTATGCTGAGAATGGCATGAAGATGACCACTCCTGTATTGAAGAACAACTTTGCACTAGTCTTGCTAAACTGTTTGCTGCTGAATTTTATGTTTTGTTTTCCTTTGGTCTTTTTCCCCCTACATTTTTCCACTGAGTATAGATGTCAGGTTTTTTCTGAAAGGCTCTTATTTTAGAGTTGTTATTGACTTGGGTCTCTCCCTCATGGTCTCCTTTACACATTCTGTCAAAACTGGTATTTATACACTCTGTAAAAATAGAATTCTGAGATGCTGCACTATTCTTAGGGGCATTAGGAATACTGTCATTTTAAATGGAGTGCTGCTGTTGTAATTATTCCTGGTAAGAATTTCTAGTGCATAGTTTGTGACAATCTAGGGGAGATTACACAGTGGTGCAAAGCTTGCACTTGTACCTTGTTAATACAGCTTGCAGCTATTGTTATCTGCAACATGACCTAAAGATGTGGCTGAGTCTTACAAACGTGGACATGCAGAGGAAGCATGAATGGAAAAAATGAGGTGTGCAAGCTAAGTTTAAGTAACCTAGTGGGTGTAGAATTTGCAATCTGCTTGTTATTGGTGCTTGTTTTATAGTGGGATATCCCATCTGTTACAAGAGTGATGCATCTTTTCATTGCAAGCTTTTTTCATTTCTAGTGGGTGTTTTGTTTTCCTTTTCTCAAGCTATTGCAGTGGCAGGGCTTTGGTGCCAGAATGCTTCCTGAGGTAAAGCTGCCTGGGCACATTTTTCTAGTGCAGACATAACTATCACTAAAGCAGTGAATTGATTTTGAAGATCTTTCGGTTGTATTTTGATATTCATGTTATCCCCTGTCCCCATACTCAGAAAACTTACTTGATCAAATTTCACAGAGATTTCACCTGTTTCTGTGTTTTGAATTTCTGATCATTTGTTGTGATGACTGGACAGAATGTTTGCTTACTTTACTCAAAAACAAGAAACTTGCTTGTCTTGCAAATAAATCTCCAAATCATGAATTTGCTTGTGTTTTTTTTTTGGTCTGCTCTCTTATACAGGTATGAAGTAAATGAAGTTTTCAGTAGTAGCATTGCAAGATAACTCCAGTGTGTTTCATTTAAGCTAATACCTATTCTGAAGACATTTGCCATCATTATTTTAAGGATTTATTTTGTTGGAACATTACTACATATTCATTTGATAAGTGTGAATGCCATATGTGATCAAGTACTTTTTATAGAAACACAAAATGTTGACTTTTTAGTATACTGGAAATAAGGTACTGTCTAATGATCATCTGTAAAGTAAAATTGTTTTCTGTCTTCTATATTCAGAAACTCCAAGCCTATACTGAGGTAAGAAAAGAGTCATATGAGCTGACAAATTAGGAATGAAGTGTGAATGGAAAAGTTAGATTACTATGTCAGCTATAGTAGGGCACTCATTAATCTGTAATCCTAAACCCAATGTTCCTGTCACGGGTGTAATTATTGAGTTGGTTATTAGAAGTAAGGTGCTACTCTCTGCACGTGTGCCTGTATGACTGCTTGGGGCTGGAGTCTGTGTTAACAGAGACCACTTTCAGGGTTAAAAGCCCCTCCCCACACCCAGTGATTACAGCTGCAGTAGTTACAGTGCTCGTGCTGAACTGAAAGGGTCTCACTACAAACTTTGATTCATTCAAGGTGATTTCAGTCCACAAGGTGTCATTCAGCTAGCAGCCTCAAAATGGTGCTGTTCTTTCTTACTTTCTTTAGTCTCTCTTGCTTCTGGGAAAGAAATTGGACCCTTAAGAGTCCAGAGTATTTCAGGACAAGTTTTTTGCTGTTTGTGTCATTTGATAAGTATAGGTGCTAAGTATCCTGACTTACTTGCCCTGAGCTTAATTATTCAACTTAAATTTTAGCTCCAGCTTGAAGTTTCTCTCTGCCACCGTGCAGAACAGTGCATCTGCTCAAGGATACCTCTGCACCATCTGTGAAATGAATGTGCATGGAACTAGATGCCATCATAAACCTTACAAAGAGGCTTTCCAGAAGGGTCTTCTCTTTTGTTCACGGCATCTTGCTTCCACCAGGTTTCTGATCATCTTAGATTGCACTGTTAAGGGAATGCATTTGATTCAGTTCTTGTGCCTGATCATTTTCTGACAGAGATTATGAAACATTTTGTTGCTTATAAGTAAAACAAAACAGCATGTTATCCAGCGTGCCCTAAAGGTCTGTATAATACGTACAAGTAGGCATAGTTAATTTTGCCCTTTTTTTCTTGCACTTTTTTCCCTCTGGAGTTTTAAGCAGCTTTAGGTTGTTTTTCCAGCTCTTCAACAACAAATGGCATCAGTCTCTCCAATGCTGTTATTTTTGCTCCTTTGGAGGAGCAAACTTAAAAGATCTTCTATTGAAGTTCTAATGAAAGGCCATCAGTTGCCCTTTTCCTTACTGTCTTCCAGAACCATCTTCCCAGTCCTCTGTAGACCTCATTGACTCCATATCCATAATCAAAGTTCAGATGTGACCTTTATCTTTCAATCTCTGTCCATATGTTGAATACTGAATTTATGAGCACTTGCATATGTGTGACCTGTCTTGTTTTTCCCTGAGATTTTTTGCTTTTAGGACTGTCCTTTTTGTCCTTCTATCTGTCATGAATGTTTTTCCATACTTATTCCGAGCCAAAGCTTATAATTCATTACATTTCATTTGGTCCTCTTATAGATCTTGCTTTATGGTATGATTTTCAGGCTATCAGTGTAGAAAATATAAATCCATTGGCTTCTGTTGCTTTTTGAAATTTTTTTCTGCATGTGTTTTCTGTAGCAAACCCTGTCTCCATTTAAACTGTGACTGCATTTAGGAAACAATGACTTTAAAAATTACAATTCATCACTTTGTATATTCTGCATCTACACTACATCAAATGCCTTCAGTTTACAAATCACTGTGAAACACCAGGAATGTTCAGCTATGAAGTCTTTTCTACAGATAGGCTTGATAGCATTCCAGTTAATGACTTCTAGTAGCAGTATCTGGAAGAAAGTACAGCAACAATGTAACTTCAGTCAAAACAATTTCAAAATATAGGAATTTTTTAGTAGGTCGGGGAAAAAGAATTGAACAATCTGAAATGTAGCATTTAGGATTTACTGACAAATGTTTGTTGATTCTTGTTGTTTGACTTTGTTTGGATTATGGCCACTGGACAGTACAGTCTGCTTGTAGTTAAGCTGTTTAAACCAGTACCTAATGCTTTGTTAATTGTCCAGACAGGTGGCTTGTTTTAGTGAATCAGCATTGACTTCAAAATTTCATGGTGTTCAGAGAGGAGGGGGCTATGGAGAAAGGAATTACTAGGAATTTTGAAATAAATCTGAG
Organism: Cichladusa arquata; assembly: GCA_026413545.1. Classification (NCBI taxonomy): domain Eukaryota; kingdom Metazoa; phylum Chordata; class Aves; order Passeriformes; family Muscicapidae; genus Cichladusa; species Cichladusa arquata. The sequence continues at coordinate 37,850,464 of JAOTQP010001652.1, read as the reverse complement.
GTGAAGCAAATGATGAAATAATTTTGAAGCTGAAATTCCAATTTTCTAGTTTTGGGAATCTAGAAAAAAGCCAAAGCACTGCATGTTTTCTCTGTCACTAGTGACTTTTACTGATACATCTAAACTGATTTCCTGATAACACTAGAAAGCCCTTCAAGCAGTAATAATGTATTCATTGTACAAGCAATTGACACCAAAAAAAGATGACAGAAGTGTGTAATGAAATAATAAGGGTAAGGCCTTTCTAAGCATGGAACAAAACATTCCAACCACATGAAATTTTTTTTCGGAATTATAGTATTGGAAAATCTGGACTCTGCAGTGGTTAAAAGTAGTGACTCTCATTTGAATCCTGTGTATTCCCTAGAGTCTACTCTGTCCAAGCCTAATTGGACTTTTTGCCTTTGGCTCTGGAACTCAAGGTGCCACTGATGCCAAAGATTCTTACAGATCCTCAGTTTTCAGAGCCTCCAATGTTCTGTCAGAGTCTGTTACACTCTTTCAATTAGACTTGAACAGAGTAAAAAATTAGTCCAGAACAAGAAAGATATTAGATCACATGCTGATTTAAGATAGACAAGCAGTTATGTATAGGAAAATTGTAGGCAGAGTTAGTCATGTATTTGAAGAAGAGAAAGGACTAGGATGACTTCCTAATTCTTTTCTATACAAACTGACATAGGAGTATGACTTTATGATCTTTTTTTTAACTGAAGTAATGCTCAGCATAGCTTGGGAAGCATTTTCCAGGAAAATTAAATATTATCTGGAATTGACATCAGTAATTTTTATTTGGATCCATACTCTTTATATATTTGACTTTTTTTGAGGCATGTGCAATGCTAAGTAATTATCGGCTGAGAATGAATTTCTTTCTTATTTTACAACTGTCTGTCTCCTGTTACATCTAATGGTGTAATATTGTAAAAGCCCAGTTTCTAAGTCATTTTTGATCTTCACTGTTTGGGTGATAGTGGCTTGTATGTGGCATTAGAGTCCTGCTACTGAATTTATTAGTTCCAATACTTCATGTTCTCGTGAATGTTTCTCAGCTTCATTCTGGAACAATCTTTTGTCCCATTTTTACAGCCAAAGTTTCTTTATCCTAAATAACTGTAGGAAGTTTCATCTTCCACAGCACCTCTGTGCCATAAAGAAGCCTTGTACCAGAGTATAACTGCAGCTTTTTTTCTGACTTGGTTTTTGTAGAATGAACATATAATTAATGCATTTAATTCTTTTACTACATCCCCAGTTTTATCCATCTTTCTGTCAATTGCTTTCTTCAGTGTCTCCTTATATTTCCTCTGAATTTGTATCCTGTCTTTAGCTATTGCATGGATGCCTGTAGTGTCCCTGAATTAGTCTCTTGGTTCTTTTGTCATTATTGCACTAATCCACTGTTGGTTTTATCCCCAAAAAGAATAAAAAATATACTGTATATCAAAACTTTTTGAGAGAGAGTGTTAAGAACTATTGTTATTCCAGACTGTTGCTTCCACTAAGTCATCTCATCTTGGGCCTTTTGGATCCTTTCATATCTTGAATGTGTCAGGTAAGACAGTGTCAGACTGTCTTATCTGAATGAGACCTATTATCTCTGTAAAGTGAGTATCCATAATAATGCAGTATGTTTACTTCAGTCACTTTAAAAAGCTTGAGAGAACCTCTAAAGACTGTGGAAGATAACTAAGGTTCTCTGAATCCCAAGCTTTATGTGCTATTTATTCTGTAGTACTTTAGAGATGAGGCAGAGATTTGTGAATTTGTGCTTGGGGCAAGTAACCTGTTCTGAATATGGCAAATTATGATTTTATTTGTGACCCATTACTTCAAAACTTGTGGCTTTATATAAAGTGCACATTGTCCTGTGCAGGGCCAGGAGTTGGACACAGTGATCCTTGTGGGTCCCTTTCAACTCAGTATGCTCTGTGATTCTGATATATCATTGCACATATTAATTTCTGATCTTCAAGTTTTATACTCACCCTGCTTTTTTGTTGGTGTTCTCTGAGTATGTCAGTATGCAAATCAGTCTTGATCTTCCCATACATTTTTAAACAATTTTTGTGAAGCTTGTGAAATTCTGCAAATGTACCTTGCATGATGCATGAGCAACTTTGAAACACTTGATTTTTTTCTCCAAACATCCTTTATTATAAATTGCTTTTGCTTACAAGTGTATTACTCAATGAATGTGTCCAATACACCTTCAAAAATTAAATTATTCATGTAATTAGGTGTTTTTTCATGATCATGTAATGACACAACTGAAATTGTACAGATCTTTTGGGTGAGGTGATAGAATGAAGATAAACATTGGGGGATGTTTGCTTTATTTTTTTTTCTTTGATTATTCTAAAATATATAATTTTGAGAGGCATCAGTTAGATGGCAAATCTAGGGGATTTCATGACTGATTCCTGATCCTTGGTTCAACTACAGCACAGTCTTTTCAGTACAGGTGCAGCTAAACATGTTACTGGATTACAGGTATTGGATACTGTGACCTCCCTCTAAAACATCTTAATTTCCAGCATTTTCATATAATACCATTTAGAACTCCTATTTGTCTCATTGATCCATGAAGATCATTCACTAGTGGTACAAGTTCCATAGGTCATCCAAATTCTTTTAGCTTAATGGCAGCCCTTTTAGCCATGTTGTTGAATTGACTTTTCTGCCTCATATTGCCTATCTTCAATGAAAATAGAGCTATTAGATATTTTCATTCAAATGACAATTGAAGTAATGTCTAAGATGTCCCAGAATATATTTTCTGTCACTTCTGTCACAAAAATCTTGTGATATTCTTCACAGAGCTGGCCCTAAAATCTTCATTTTACTGGGTTGAGTGTCATCTCTTCCACGAGGCTTCCAGAGCTTTCCATATTTTTGAAATCAGAAACTTTGCAGATGATACTGTACTCTGCCATAAGCAGTAGATGGGCTTGAGTTGCATATCTCTCCTTGCTAATTGATCCCACCAAAGAAGTTACCATTGTTTTAAAGTATTTATCCAAAAAAGCACTCTTCTGTACTTCCTGGGAAACCTAGAGTGCTGCTTATTTACAGGCTCTTCTGTCTGTTTTCTCTTAAGAATGTCTGATCATCTCGTTCAGAAGACTGCAGGATATCTGTGAATAGATTTACAGTAAATTTTACAGGTCTCCTTAGCTTGTGAATTTTTAAACTTCTAATAAAATTGTTTATGTCCTTGTAAACAAGGTGAAATACCAGTCAATGGTGACTATGCATGTGTGAAAATTCTCCTGACAGCCATAAAGTTGTCATAAAATATAGGCTTGGCACAGCTTTAAAATCACTATAAGAAAATCTAATGCTGTTTGCTACTATAGCTCTGGACTTTTCCACTTAAAAATGCAGACTTCAGAACTTTCTAGAAAGTTTATGTTCTGCTGACACTGATGTTTATACATTGATGTTATTTTTAAGGGCTAATGAGTGACTTTGACTCAGAAGTATTATCATCAGAGAATTAATAAGTATTTTACATTAAAACATTCGTCTGGCACTAGAAGCCAAATGTTCTCTCTCATAAAAGCTAAGTTAATCAGAGAAGACTCCTGAAAAATCTTGTCCCTGAAGAAAATAAGTAGCAGAGCTGAGGTCACAGAGTAAACCACAAGTCAAGCCACTAGCATGGCTCAAAGATTTGTTAGCACAGCTGTAAACTGTAAACATAAATTTTCTAAAAAGCATTGCAATGGTGCCTCTGTTTATAGTGCAGTGATTAAAAATTGAAACTCTCATGACCAGTTTAAGGGTAAAGCACAAATATGGAAAGAGTCTTGTTTTCATTTCCACAAGCCTTGTCTACCAATTTGAAAAAGTATTTTTTAAACCAGAGGGAAAAATGAAAGAGATTTATATTTATAGCAACAGAAATTAAATTACATAGCAATAGGAATAATATTACCAGATTCATGCTTTTGTCTATGCTGCTCATCATGGATTGAGCTTCTATGTAGTAAACATTGCAAAATCACCAAAAAAGAGTTCCCTCTTAAAGGGAGTACAATTAAGCCACTATGAACTCGATTTGTGCAATTGTTTATTATGTGAAGTCTGATCAAAAAAGTATCCCAGAATTCCCTGCTCATCATTCATTCCAGATGTGTGTTGGAGCTACAACTTGTATTACAGTTGGACAAGACGTGGTAGACTGAAAGACTGTTTGGTGTTTGTGTATCATATACTAAGGGAAATATCCCTATTATATGATATCTTTTGTATTTCTCAGAGCAGAACCCCTTACAATAATTATTGCATTTCTAATTAACATCTGCGTAGCTTTAGCTGCACATTTTCTGCCCTCTCTGTATGTGAGATTACACCTACTGATATATTTATCTTCAAACCCAGTTTCAGGTGAACTGAGGATTTCAAACTGTTCTTTTCAATTCAGTGTCACATTTCATCTATTGTATGAAAATCCAAAGCCATCTGCTCCCTTGAATTCGGCTGTGTGGATTTTTTTACTTTGAACTGAGATCCTCACAGTGGATTTTAATAGCTATGGTATTGCCCACATTTTGTTGTATGAAAGTAGGGTGTCTGTGCCACTACAGAGTTTGGGAGTTTTCTTGTTAATCTGCTTTAAATCAAAACCCCACATCCTTAACTCCTGTTGGTTCCCTCAGCTTTAGGTACTGGAAGGCTGCTCAAAGCTCTCATCACCTTTCTCTTGTCTAGGCTGAACACCTCCAACTCTTTTGGTCTGTCTGCCCAGGAGAAGTGCTCCAGTCCCCTGATCAGCTTTGTGGCCCTCCTTTGGACCTGCTCCAACAGGCCCCATTGTTCTTATGCTGGGGACCCAGTGCTGGATGCAGTGTTCAGGGTGGGGTCCTCACCAGAGCAGAGTAGGGGACAGAATCCCTTCCCTGTCCCTGCTGGCCATGCTGCTTTGGATGCACGAGCCCAGGACACGATTGGCTTTTTGGGCTGCAAGTGCTCATTGCTGGGTCATGTTGAGCTTTGTGTCAAGCAGCACCCCCAAGTAATTCCCCCTGAGTCAAAGGTATTGACACACCAAGGCTGCAGTTCAGAAAAACTGTAAGGTGGAAAGCAAGCAGCAAGCACCAGCTTCTCTTCTCCAACTCTGGAGTAGAGAAAACAGCTGGAAAGTTGGACTCACAGGAGCATTCCTGAGATAAAACTTTCCAGCTGGAGAGTGTACAGTGTGCATCCCTCCTGTATTGTTATGGGCAAGCACAGAGTTGTGAAGATCTGTAAGTATTAGCGATTTTCTGTTTCTCTCCTTGAGATAAAAGATCCTTTGTGTTTTGGGAGTTACTGACTGGGAAATAGTTCGTTCTGTCCTCTTCAGAAAAACCTGGATAGGTAGGCAAGGCTTTACAGTTTGCTGTAAGGACTTTAAAAAATTCAGTTCCTGCTGTCTTTCAGATATAGTCACCTCACAGAGAACTCACACAAAGTTTCTTTCTTTTTTTTCACATGACCATTTTTGTACAAGTGAAGAGGACAAAAGGTGATCACTGATGGATTGTTGTGGTTTGGGTTTTTTTTCAGACAGCATTCTTTTTCAGGGCAGTTCCATTTAAACAGGTAAACATCTTAATGATATTGAAAGCCCCAGTCAAACAATGCTTATCCCTGAAGCTAACATATGTTGAAATACTTTTGCAGCGCTTAGCTATGCATGTCACTACTGAAGTGTCTGGAACTGAAAGCCATTATGAAGATTTTTTTTGTTTGTTTTTTCTTTTTTCTTTCTTGTCTGAAGTGAACTTAAGATTAAAATGTAAACAGAGTGCTGACGCTAAATTTGCAACAAGTCCCAGGAATACTTCAGTTACTTCAGATAGTTCATCTTACTGCAACACCTCCACAAAAGCAGATCATGATTGATGTATTAAACATCTAGGGGGAAAAATAGCTTCAGTGCCAGTTATACTTGAGAGGAAGAGGCAAAAGTATTTTGTTTTCTATCCAGATACTCAAGGCACTTTCTGCTCAAATGACTCGACTCTTCTTCTGGTAAACAAAGTGTTCAAAATGAAGTTCCTAAGACATGTTTTCTAGCAATAGTAACTGAAAGATTCCTTATGTCACTGCATCTCTGTGCCTCCTATGCTCATGCTCCAATCACTCAAACACATGGATTTATTTAAAATCAAAATTTATTCCAACACAGTGCATTCCCCTTTGGCTTATCCTTAGCTGCTTGAATTGTCACAAAAGTCATGTTAATGAAGGCAGCTTCTTTTCATCAAAATAAAGTTTGTGATGCTGTTTTTTGAGTACTGACAGGCCAAAGCTGTGCACATCAATTGCAGTCCAAAGTTCAGAAAGAAATTTCAGCTAAATTTTCTGGGGCGTATATGTTTTTGTTGTTTTCAGGGTAATTCCCAGGTGGTTCTACATTTTACCCCATCTTTCAATATTTTTCATATGAAAGCTCTTATGAATGTTATGAAGCAGCCAGGGTTTTTTCTGATTGCTAAAGCAAATGGATGGTTTGAAAATGACAAATTTGACCATTTCCAGCAAGAAAATAAGTTGACTGCTTTGAGTCAATGATTCCTTCCCCTAATCACATCTATTAAGCTAAATGGCACTTTTTGCATTTTTTTTTTTTTGTCTCCCAAAATTTCAAAGAGCATGACTGATATAAGGGAACATCATTTCTCTTTAGAAGGGAGATGAGGTTGTTACCTCATGGATTGTCAAGCCAAATCTGCCTGATGTATATGCTTTGTGGATAATATCATTAACAATTGTATAAAGCAGAAAGTCTCTTTAGACTCCATCTACACTATAGTTATCCAGAATGGAAAAATGTCTCACAGCAATATTTTCAACAGTTTAGAACTGATGTAGCCACAGTGATTGCTATCTGATTTCTACCTGGCAGATAGCAGTGGCTGAAAAATTATCTATGACATTGCAATGGCTTTTGAATACTGAATGCAATATATAAACATGACCTTAAAAGGAAAATTTGAAATGTTTGAGTACTTACTGTGTGTGTATATATATATACACATACCTAACAATTTTGTTTGTAGTTGGAAATTTGGATTTGTTCCACTCTGTGTCTCTTCAACCATTTTGTCTTTGGGGAATTTAGAAAGCAGCATTAATAGCTCCCAAAATACTGGATATGTCAAATTCTATAGGGATGAGAGAAGACAGTTGTTGTAAAAATGTCAGGGAGTCAATCTGTTTCTTATCCTACCTAACACAGGATCAGCTCTACTACCATGACCATGAAAAAGAATCACTTTTGTCAATTCATTATTGGATTTCAGGATCTTCCTGCTTAATTCTGTGCTGGAAGGTTATGGAGTAAAAACTGAGTTGACATCTATGCATACAGGAACTGCTTTCTCATTCTCCTCAGAGTTGCTTCTCTTTCTGCTTCTAATGCCATGTGAAATTGATGAAGAGAACTCAAAAGTATCACCATCAGTTTGTGAGGAGCCTATCTTTGTCACGTGTCTGTAAGGCATGCAAAGACTAAAAATATGTAATAATTTTTTTATATAACATGATATGAGAAATATTCAATTGCCCTTTATCCTTCACCCAAGACTTTATGAAGAAAATTCTCAAAAGATTTTGACCAGTTAGAAATCTACTTTGAACCCTGTGAATCGTCCTATTGAGGTTTATGGCAAAAACTGTCTGCATATGTTGAAATGTTTGAAGTTTTTGAAGGCAAAAATCTTTAAATTATATCTTGTTTTTATGCTTCAAGAAAGATTATAATTTTGTGAAAAAGAAAATAAATACTTTTAATTTTTTAAATTAAAAATAAGATTTTTTTCTATAGCTTAAAAGCAGCAAGGTATGGCTTAACAATAGAGTTTCCATACTTATGTGTTGAAAACAATCTTTATCTTTTTGCTGAAGTTTAGTTTGTTTTTTTGTTCCCTGAAAGTTTTTTCCAGAACCCTACTGATGTTAATGATCCATTACTCTTTCAGAATTTTTGGAGCCTAATTATGAAAGCTTGGTAAGTTTGATACGTTGCCAAATTCACTTTCAGATTCTGATTCCTTTTTATTTATTCTTTGTAATCCTGTCTAAGAAAAGCACCTTAGTGTGTTGAAATTTGAGTAATTATAAGATGACCCAACCTTGAGTGATACACAAGTCACTGTCTAGAACACTTCAGTGTGCTTTTTGGAGGCAACATCTAAAAAAAATTACAGAAAAAAGGGGGAAAAATATATTTTTGATGGCTTTTCATTCTGCTGAGCATAGAAAGGGTAAATGCTGTTTCTTCTGTTACAATTTCTGAGAGATTTAATCTGTTGTGCATATAAGGTAAACAAATTAATATCTCTAGAAGTAAAACTTTCTTTTCTACCTAACAAACACTGCATATTTTTTCAGTGATTATAAGCTTGAAAAAAAGTCTTCCAACCTTTTTACATGTCTTGCCACCTTTCTTACATAAAGTCCTCATTTTATCAGCCATGATTTTAATGACAGTTCTTCTGGAAGAAAAACTGTGTAACAATTCCTCAATAGGTACTTCTAATATTATTTAACCTTTTTTCATCTACTGAAATCTAATTTCAAGTATTCTCTTTTGAAAAAGTTTTCCATCAAATTATGAAATAACAACTCTCTATATCTAATTGAATCTGAATTTATTTCAAAGGCAGTATTAAGATAATGAAGCAAATATTGGCTGACCCTTCATATTTGGAAAAGAAGAGTGAATGGCAATATTAGAACAATCATGAATTATGCAACAAGTCATGATAATGTTGTAAAACTTCAGATGCTTGAATTTGACTAACACATCAATCATCAGCAGAGAAACTGGATCCCTGCAGTTCAATCCCTAAGTCAAATTATTCCTTTCGATCCATTTTTTTGAGGGGTATTTTCCTAAAGTCTTAACCTTAATCATCTTCTGCTTTACAGTCAGTGGACAGCTCAGCCCATTATTTTTGCACCATTCAGCCTGTCAGAATTCATTAGCATGCCATCTACAGAGAACTCCCTCTGCAACCGTTTGTTAATTCATCTACAGCAAACTCTGAGGAATTTTGTTAAAGAGACATTTTAGGCTAAAAATTTAACTTATACTTCCTTTGGCACTATTTTGCTAAAGGTTCAACAAACGTCAGATTTTTACAGCTCACCCACACTTGGTAAGATTGTTTTTCTTCTGGAGATTGTGAAAGTAAAGTACTTTTTTAGCAATGATTCTGGCAGTGGGTAGATACTACAATAAAAATCATGAAATATTATTGCATCAAGCTGTTCAGAACTTTTTTTCCCCTGTAGGGAGTTAATCTTCAATTAAGTACACTAAAAATACTAAGTTGCAGTATCTTTTCAATTTGGCAGTTCCATAAGAGACCTTAATTACTTGATGTATCTAAGCATATCTTTCTGAGATTGCTACAGGGTGTTGAAACTTCCTTCTTTTGGAATGCAATTTATTCATTTTTGTTAAGCCGGACATACTTTTGTAAGAATGTTTCCATGAGGATGACCAGCATCTTCTTTAACTGAAATGAGCTGCATGATTTCATTCTTATATTGGAATACTTTGAACAGTACTGGACTTCAGTATTGTATTAAAGTTTATAAATAAAATTTTTTCATCTTTTTTTTTTCTTTTTTCTTCATTGGTGTGTCAGAATAAAACAGTCTGTTGTATGCAGGAGTTCTTTCTCCTCTGTAAATATTTTCTAGGACAAAAATGCTTAGGCAATTCCCTGAACAGGAGACATACTGTGTTGTGTCAAACAACTAGACACCAAAATGCCTGCAGATTAAAGTGCCAACCAAATTTGCTGTAAAGCAGCAGAGTACCTCACTTAGGAGCTACAGTATCAGAGGCTTCAAAAAAACCAATGGAAATGCCTCAAGAAAGCTGGTCAGCTGAGATAGAATTCCCCATCAAGTTTTTTCACAGAGTCTCAAATCTTCATAAGAGTGCCATACAGAGGGTTGATAACAATGAGCACTATTATGAATTTTCTGAGAGCCATCATTTTCTCATTAATCAAACATCTGGTTGCTGTTTGCCCCATTCCCCTAGTAACTATTTCTGGGTTTCAATTTGGTTACTGGGATAACTACTGATTCTTAAAAGCATACAGTGTATCTGAATCACTGAGAGGAAGAGTGAGATCTATTAATTATAACGGAAAGGAACAACATGAGAGGTTTCATTGAAAGGTATGAAGTTTAATTTTTCTCAGTAAAGACACAGCAATATGGAACATCATTATGAAGACACCAGAAGCCAAAACAATGACTGTATGTCCATGCAAGTTGGAACAGAGGTACAGAGGGACTAAGAAAAGAAAGACACAATTTCTTGCTTCTCTCTACATATTTTTAAAAAAAAAAAAAAACCTGATTAGAAAATAAGATAATTGCAGCTGTCATTATTTTTTGCCTCTGGGATCTGGGTGTGCAGGAGTTAGCTTGCTGTCTTTCACACTTAACAGATCTTAAGGAAAAAGAACCAATAAACCAACATAGCAAGAAACGAATAAAAATCCAAAAACCCAACTCCAAAAACCCAAACTCCAAGGGAAACAATGTTCAAAATCTGCCGTTTCTAACCAATTTGGAAAAGTTACAGAAATTTAGTTATCTGAGTTAAATTTTGTCCAAAGGGATAACTTTCACTAAAATAATGCCTGGAGAAAACAGACAGAGTTCCAAATGTAGACTCTTCTAATGAGAGCTGAGAAAAGCTAGCAAAATCCAGATAAGTCCCATGTACACACAAAGGATTTTGTTTTAATAAAGTTTTACAATAGATTGTAGACTCTGTAGGAACACCCATTCAGTGCAGAAAATTAGAAACATTCCGTTGTTTAGTCTGATTTGATAATATTTAGCACTTGCATGCAGAGAATGGACTCTCAGACATGTGAGAGTCACATGCAGTGACACTGGAAGTAGCAATTCATGTTCTGTCTGTTCCCCAAAGCACCCCACACACGGGGGAAAAGGCCTCATGCAAAGCATTTACTCTCAGTCCCTAGAGCACATGCCTGCTTTTCTCTGTTGACTCTATAGGACTCTCCTGTGATGGGTACAGACAGCAGTCACCTTGAATTCCTCTTCTCGATTTCTTGAATTTGGCTGCTCTAGAAAGTGCCAGGATCAATTTATGGCTCCACTGTATTAAATATATGAAGTTTAGAGACATGTTTGCATGGGGCAGATGAGGCTCTGACTGCAGGTTAACAGAGGTGGCTATTCCCAGAAACTATTACTTTTTAGTGAAGATTACATTAATACATCTGAAGTTTTAGAGCTTTTCCAAAAGTAAACAATCCACATTATCAATGCAAATTCCTATCTGCATCTGCTATAACTGCCTTTGACTCAGTACTATGATATGACTTTAACTAATCTGAAATTTCTGAAGATACATCTTTTCCCCACTTTCTTATTTTAAAAAGGAATTAAAAGCCCATTGACATCAACAATAAAACTTTAGTAAAAATTTCAGTATGAGTTGGGTCTCATATTAATTCTCCATTAGAAAATAATTTCAAAATAATGCCTTAGGTTAGAGTTTAGCATGTTCATATTAAAAAAAAAGGTGTATAGATTTAAAAAAAAAGTTTTTTAATTAAAAGAAGGCATTCAACTCGTTGTCATTTCCACTACCAGACACTAGAGGGGAAAAATGTTCCATGTTTTTAGACCATTAAGATGCAAACTAAGCTGTAGTGTATTCCATTTTATGCATCACTTCTCAGAATAAGAATGCAGAGTATAATACATTTGTTATAGATTTTCTAGCTGTAGCAGGAAATGATTAATGGAACTGTATTCATATTGTTATTGATTCACTGAATTAGCACTCAGACATGGGGTTCATATGTCAGCTGGCATCAAGATGTGATACAGTCTGATTATTTAATCCTTACAGAGTATGAAAATCCATTAAAATACAATGTATTTTAATTAGAACATAACAACTCTGTCCAGGTGATGGTAGCTGGTTCATTTAATTTCTATGTATGGATAAGTTCGTGTGAACATGCTCATTCACCGAAACTGCATTTTTTCTTTTCAATGAAATATATCCTAATTTTCATGAGCACAAAGAATTCTTCTATGTTTGTGATTGTGTTTCTTAAAACAAGCCTGACAAGTGTTTTTTCTTGAACTCCACACACTCTGTGTTCTGCTTTACCACAAAAGAAAAAAAATTAGAATACTTAAGAGCTTTGCAAAATCCAAATACTTAGAATATTCATATCCAAATATATGTCACAGTGCATTTTACTAGGAATAGAAAATTCAGTGGTGTCTTCCCCCAGACAGGCACAGGAAGCAGAAATGTTAAACAATGATGGGTAACAGGTAGAACAACACTTGTGTGCAGGTGCTCCACAAACTAAGCCAAAAAACGTTCTGACCCAGGTGTTGGGTTATCTTTAGTACTATAGGGCATATAGCATTACAGGACACCATTAGAACCAGTGGGTTGTTACCTGCTTTCTTTCCCTGTGTTTCTGACACAGCTTCTTAATACAACCTGCTGTTTGTACTGCTGACAAATGTGATTGAGATTCTCAAAGAAGCCCAAAGAAACTGGATTTCTGGTTGCCCCTGAACCTGAGGTCTGGGCATCCGAGTCCCTGAGGTCCATTTTAGAGGCTCAAACCAGGTTATCCTGTGAAAGTATCTCTTACCTTAATTCCTTTGCTGACTCTCAGCAGGTTAGTTTTGGCAGAAGGTGTAGAAATACTCCATGTAGGGCAGAGATGTGTGTTGTTCTGTTTTCGTATTGATAGATGCAAGAAACAGTAAAAGGGAGGAAAGATAAATAGAAGTGACAGCCAGGAGAATTACTCAATATAATTGGTTACCCCTTGTCTGAGTGCTACAGTACAGTGAGAAATGATGCTGTGCTAGTTCTACTAGGTGACAAAAGATGAATTGACAAGTAAAGAATAATATGAACTTCTATTTGATATTCATTTGGTAGGTGAGAAGACAAGGCTGCAAGTACACTTGGGGGCCACAAAGGTAGAAAAAGGTGATCGTAACAAGCGAAAGACTGACAGCTTTCTCCAAAATTATTTGACAGGTTTGTTGTTTATCAGAAGTCCCCTTTTTATGAGATTATATTCTAAAAAGTGTAAATATATCTGAACATGGAGGAAAGGAGCTCTAAAACCACATTGGTTGGTTTAGTCATCAGCCAAATACAGAGTTTAGACTGGATTCCACACAGCTAAATTGAATAACTGGGAAGATTTAATACTTTTATTTTTTCTTCTACAAATGTAAGTTTATAGAGATTTTTCTGAAAATTCTCTTAGCAATTCTTCAAAATTCCTGTGCCTCTCTCAAATTAAGGGCTTTATTTTTCATCAAAATGTGCAATTAAGTAGATAAACTAAAGCAACATGTACATAAAAGTAATATATCTATAATGTAATGATATATAAAAGGGAACATTTCATATGTTTTGGATAGCTTCATTCACAATATGTAGCAAATGTGACTACTTAGCAAGGCTGAAACAATTTCCAGACAATGATTTCCAAAAATGAGTAGTTGGATTATCTGAACACGTGTCCATTGCTGATGCAGTTATTAAATGTCATCTTCAGTTTTAAAGAAGCCTAAATCACTCCTGCTAATATCAATGAGGCTGATGTATGTTCAACAATGGAAAATATATCCCTAAGGAATGAGAGTTGTCTCTGAGATTTCTGATTATGTTAAATAGTTTAATTTTCTACTATTCTATCACATTGCTTTCTAACATTATCAGTCAACAACTTTGTCTATACTCTGAGTTATCAAAAAAATGCACCTCAAAAATCAACGTTGTGACAGAGTCAAACTTGATACAAACCTAACTTGATATAGACCTAAACTTCTCTGATGCTCCTAGAGGCCTTTATCACAGCTACCTCCATTTTATTTCTTGTTCTATATTTATAACAGAGACAATTTGGCATCACATACCTGTATAAAATATATGTGTATGTAAGCATTATTTTTGTATGTATACAAAGACAAGATTTTTCTCTTGTAGTTGCATAACTGTACATAGAAGTTTTAAAATAATTATCCTAGCAGAATAAAGAGAGGTCCCTATGGAAGAGACTGTATATATTCAGAAAAAACTTAATTTTGTTCTGTGACTTCTAATTTTTTGTCTCCACCCATTTAATAGAGATTTTGTCAATTGCAAATGCAGAGTTTTTCCAGTACTGTAATCATAACCAATAAAGTTTTTTGGTATTGGACTTTAAGCTATGCCGGTTCTTAATCTCTAGAAACATTTATGTGTAATCTAGAAGAAACAGGAAAATATTTTTTGTTGATCTACTAACAAAGATTAGGTGCAATTCAAGCTGGATTAGCCTGTTGTATTCAGTGTCAGTCCTATTTTGTAATACTACAGATAATCCTTAATGGCACAAAATGTTATGGGGAGAATTAGCAGCACAGTACCTGGGAACTAGTACAAAAAGCCAAAATGAAAAATCTGGCATAGTCTTCATTTCTTCATGTTGCATCTACAGAGTTCTTTTATTTTCTGTTGCAGCAGTGTGACATACATATATATATGGTCCTGTAATATCAGCCAGGTCTCCTGGACCGTTCTGCTGTCCAGGGCCATATCCTCTGAAAAGGTTGAAATGTAGGGCTGTGATCCTGCTTTTGTGCCTGACTTCTCTTAGGATTCTGAACTCCACCATTTTATGTTCACTGCAGACAAGGCTGTCTCTGACGTTCAAGTTCCTCGTGAGTTCTTCCTTGTTCATATGGATGAGGTCCAGTGTAGCATCTTTACTTTTGGCTCCTCTATTGCCTCTGCCAGGAAGTTGTTTTCAGTGCCCTCCATAAACCTAGGCTGCTTAAGTCCTTCTGTGTTATCCTTCTGTCAGGTATCAGGGTGGCTGAAGACTTCCTTCAGAACTAGGGACTTGTAGAAACTTCGAAATTTGATTGAAGAATTTCAAGCATGAGAAAAAAGAATATCCAGACAGGAGTGACTTTAAATTTTTTTTTTTTTTTTTTTTAGGTTTTATAATATTTAAAGATTTTACCTAAAAAGGGATTTCTTAATATTTAGAATCCAAGATTGATCCTTCTGCTAGGATATTTATTTTTCAATGAATTTTACCTCATCCTGTTTTCTTATCATAGTATGTACAGTAAAAGATTACCAATAGATATAAAATATGAAAAAAAAAATCCAGAAATGTTTGATTTTGCTCTCTTCATGTAGATGAAAAAGTTTATTTTCCTCTATTCTCTTTGTACTGTCATACTAACCCAACAACCCTAGGGTAGTGCCTAGTATAACAATTGGGACATTTTAGCACCAGCTGCTGATGGAGTAAAATAGTAATTGGTGGGTAATATTTGTAAAGCCACCTCAAGCTGATAGATGGCCAATTCAAGTTAAAATTGATACAAAATGTGAGTCTAAGCATTAAATTCAGCTTTGACAATCTGAACTAAAGTTATTAAAAAAGGCTATGATTGAATCTGCTCCAGGTTCTTATTCTTATGCTGTCTCTACTGTCAAATCACTACTAAACCCACTCTTCAAATGGTGTGTGTTGGCTGTGTAACCAGCCTACACAACCAGTTCTGCATGAACAAAATTAAAGTCTACATTATGCATATTCTTGGCACAGCTGGATGGTCCTTCCTGAGGTCTCCGTTGTACTTTAGGGCCATTTCAGATGCAGCTAAATTGACTGCAGACTGTTCTGGCCAGTTCCCCACAGAGTAGTAAGAGTCAAAATCATCTCTGTGTCTTGCCTAGCAAGTAGATTGGAAAGTACTTCTTTTATATGTGTGCAGCCATCTTTCCACTGCGACTCACAGTGCAGGAAACATGTTTGCTTACTCCTTAGAAGAGACCACTGTCAAATATTACAGACAGCTTTTGTGATATCCTAGTTTAAAAAAATGACAGTAGTTTCAGTACTGTCATGCACTGGTTTGCTAGCTTGTACACTGATTAGGTCAATTTTGGAATATTACAAAAGAGTGCTCCTTATTAAATTTTTTTAAAGCACTTTGTACATAAGTTAAATTTTTGTTTTGAAAGGGAAGACCGGTGACTACTTGAACAGCTGATTACTTATCCAGTAATTGTTTCTCTTATAAAAAATCAAAAATGTCCACTTCCTTACTTCTGCATATTCCCAAGTCATCTCTCCTGACTGAGATATTTTTATAGAATCCTAGGACACTAGGTTGGAAGGGACCTCCAGAGGGATTAATCTTTATTGGCAAGAGCACAGTAAAACAACAGTCTAGGCAAGATGTCTCTGCACCATGTGCAGCTGAATCTTAAAAATGTCCAACGCTGGGGAATCCCACACTTACTGGGGAGATTATTCTGGTCCAGATTGGTATCATTGTGAAAATTCTTGTGTCCAATTGGAATCTTCCCAGGAGTAACTTGTACCCATCACCTCTCTTATTTTCCATGTGACTCCTCCTAAAAATGGAGTTATCTTAGCCTTTAAATACAGGAACATAGTGATAAGGTTCTTTCCAAGCTTTCCTCTCTGAAGGCTGAACAAACCCAGTCCTCTCAGGCTTTCCTCACAGCCTTCCAGTGGTATGATCATCTTTGTGGCCCTACTGTGGACTCTCTCCAGCCCATACGCTTTTTTTTTTTTTTGTATAGTGGGGACCAAAACTGAACAAAGTATTCCAGGTGTGGCCTGACAAGCACTGAGTAGAGTGGCACAATGATTTCTCTCTCTGTGCTGGTGATGCCCTTGTTGCTGCTACCCAGCATCCTTTCTTTACTGCAGCAGCAAACTGTTCACTCATGTTGAACTTGTTGTCCACCAGACCTCAAATCAACAAAAGCAAAGCAGCCATTGCAATCATCAATCCAATGCTGATTAACTTTTGAAGATGGACTGCATTTAGACTACAGATGCAAGCATTATGAGAGAGCTGCACTGTGTTCAAGTCATTAATTTGCTACTTTACTAAAATATTTTTTGTGGGCTAATTCATGGATGCACATATGAAATGCTAAATTTACAGATTATTGGCTCAGAAAAGATTCTTGACTTCAACTTGGACACCCATCTGTTTTTCCAAAAAGAAAAGAATTAAAGATGTCATTGCAACTTTATACTTAACTTTTCTTTGAGTATTGAATTTTGAGAGCAGACTGGTTTTAATATCATTTGAAATGAGTGGAGCTTGACAGGCATGTAAATACTATGCGTAGTTTATTGCATAAAAAAGTACCTAGGAGATGGTTATCTCATTATATTTTAATCCACACTTGAAAGCTATCTAAAATATTTTTAAAACATATTTCAAATGTAAATTTAAACTTTGTGAAGCAACAGAAATATTCTCTATGGCAACATTATTCACTGGATTAATGACATCCTTTAATTAAACAAGCATATTCCTAATGATGGCTTTGGCTGGCTCTCTGCAGAGTTTTTCACAAGTAGTATGATCATAGCTCTCAAAAAGTCAGTGGGCAGAATTATGGTGTCCAATATTCAAATTCAGAATGATTTGATAATTTTGTCTTAGAAAAGCTTAGAAGTAACTGAGGATCTTGAGAAGTCACTGTCCTTAGATGTGACTGATTCCAGAGCCATCTATTGCATACAGATATGATCTGAGCCTGAGCCAAAGATTTTATCTGTACACTTTCTAGCTTAATGGACAAGGAAAGTGTTTAGAAGCTTAAGTAAATTTCCTCCAAGTCTGATCCCTGTCTATATCAAATATTTGGGCATATTGGCTCATAGACATGCTTTCAGGGCTCTGAAGAATTTACCTTCTCCTTCTATGCAGATCTTCTTACACTCAGTGATTCTGATTTAGCTGTCTACAAGAGCTGTCTGCTATTTTCAGTGTTTAACTCTGTTCAAGTTCACAGTCACCTACCAAGAAAAATATTGACGATTAGCAATAATACCTAAGGAAAAAAAAATATTTTTCCTAAATTATAATTATTTTAATTCAAATGTACAGAGTAAGATCTGAACCAAAATAAAATGTTGCTAACAAACAGAATTCCAATTGGTGACAATTACAATATCCCCTGATATATTATAGTTTTTTTATATGTATTAGAAATAACTAAAAATTATTATTTCACAGACTTGCAGCTCAAACAACTGGCCAGAAGTTTCATATATACTGAAGTGCTGTGCCACCCAACAGTATGGGATTTGTGAATATGAGAAACAAATAGACCTGTAAAAGCTCAATGTCTTATAAAACTGATATCTGTTCAGGTTATAGAACAGAAATTTGTTCCTGTTGTAAACATTGCAACTTCTGAAGCTATCTACTTATTACAGTAGGTAGCATATATCACTATGAATTGAGAATTACACATGCTTCATTTTTTGGTCCTTTTTTTGTTTATACATATTGTTCCCAAATGATCTAAAAGCCAGAAAAGTGGGTATCTTGCATCATGATGGATGAGATGATTTAAAGATTCTCACCCAGTCTTCACATACAAAGAGCAGTACAGATGAGAAACAGGCCATAGAACCAGTGGATTATTTATATTCTGTCAGCTTTCTGAAAATGCAACATTCACAGATATTAAAATGCTCCTGCTATTTGATATTAAAAGTGATTTTTTTAAAATTAAATAAAAGTCAAAAACTAAACTTATTAAGGATATGATCATCATTTTTACTAAGAGTTTCTATTTTTACCGGGGCATTATGCTGAAATTTTTTGATGGATTTCAATATAATAAAATTGGGGTTGTTTGAAATCCTGTAGAATAGTAATGACTGGTTTTAGGCCTTGATAAGGACACATTTTCAAATGTGTATGACTTTAAATTTGAGAAACCACTGAACAGATTTATTCTCAGTGCTTGCAGCCGTGTATGGTTTCCTCAAAGTTCCTGTGCTTATGTTAATTAACTTAGGCAAACATATTTAGACCTGAAAGTTTTCCTCCAATACATTCACAAGAAAATAGAGAGAAATTGCACATAACAGTCATTGCACTTTGCCTTCCATTTACCAGAAGGTGAACACATATCCAGTAGCAATACTTTTCCTACAATGATCATGGCAGTTACAATTTCTCTCAAACACAGAACCCTTTTTAGAGATGGTGAGATGAATGCATATTAGCACAAACCCTGGCCCTTTCACTTTTTATGTTCTTTTATAGCTGGCCTTTACCAAAGGAATACAGGGCTATAACTGGAAGATTCATTCAGGCTACTAAATCTAATGTGTAACTTGAATTCATTCTTAAACACAACACAACTCAGAGCAAATAAGACAATTCTATTCCCAGAACAGTTAACTTAGCAGGAGAAAATGTCAGACTTGACAGATTTGTTAACTTCATGAACTGCACCAACATTCACTGACACAAAAAGTACTCACTAGTTAGAATAAAAAATTACCTGAAAGACTGAAAGTAGATTTAATGGTAAAGGACATAAGCTTTCTTTATTATTATTTATTCTTTCAAATATGTAATGATTCTGACAGTTTTGTATGGAAATTCTAGTACAACCTCCATGAGACATTGCCATGTGTTTATAATGTCAAGATCACCAGGATAGGGTATTTATATTATAATTTCTGAAGATTTCCAGCAGCTAGATAAGAAACAAATTCAAATTCACTTTAGTTTACACTTGCCGCTGGCAAAGGCACCACTTTTTTATTAACTTCATGGCATAAAAACTTCAGGACAAAAGCTATCCATCACTTAGTGATGGACACTGTGATATCCTTTCATGTATCTACTAGACTAAGGAATATGAAACATTTTTCTTCAGAGGCTGTCTTTCCCCATATGACATCCAATATCAATATATCTTTATGAGAAAATATGAGGAAAAAAAAGCAAAAAGATTGGTCCTAATGTGATTAAATTATCTTCAAAAGCCTCATTCATTTTGTTTTTGGAGCATCCATGCACTGAAAGCAGACCTTGTCATTTAGAGCTAGCACATCCTCCACTATTTGTGCCTCAAACTGCGGGTAGAAGAGGAGAAAAAAAAAAATCAAAGAATAGAGAAGGAAACAGAATAATAATAATAATAATAGCCAGTATAACTTTGGAAGTGATCCATCAATTTACTGTCTATAGAAGTGACATATCTTCAATATCTTCTGCTGGCTCAGGTCAGGCTGGACATGACCACACTGCTGCTCTCTTAAGATTACTGGAAGCCCAGAATTAGTAACAGCCCTATCCTGATAAATGCAGCAATTCTTTTGAAAATAGAAATTTTGCTTTTCTGACCTTTTAGCAAAATCTATAGCACACAAAGTTGTCTGTACTAGGTGCTAGGGTTTTTTAAATTAAACTCTTGATCCAGCCTCATAACTGTGAGATTTTTAAAAAATAATCCTTTTGCTCAGAGAATGAAGGTAAGGCTCTACAGCAAACCCTGATCCTACAGTACAGCAAGGCAAAGCACCACCCATCAGCCTAAAAGACATTTAAAATATGAACTTAATTCACGTTTTTTTCTCTCAAACATCTTGCAGACTGGGGGACATGTCTCCATAATTAATTTCTCTGGTATTATGCAAGAGATTTCCACACAGAATTTCAATTTATTTCTGTACACAAAATTCAGCCCAGATAATGAAATATTTCTGGTTTCTGTAAAAAGCATTATTTTCTTTTCTTTAGTCTTTGTCATGAAAACCAAAGCATTGAGATTTCTGGTTTTTTACCCTTGAATTTACTTAAAAGGATTATTCAGAACCTTATATGAATGAATCTATTGGGGTACTTTTATTCATTCTTAAACACACTTGAGTGCAAATAAATTAATTCAGTCTTCAGAATAGTTAACTTTACAAGGAAATAGGTTATGCCTAATTTTTTAATTTTGGAAACTGAATGATAATGAATTAGTAAATAAAAATATAAAAAGATACTATGTTAAAATAAAAACTAATCTACTAAGCCCTCCTTACACTACTTAATAATGATGCTACTTTTTCTGGATTTTATTTTTAAAATATTTATTTTTATTGCTTCTTGGAGTTTTCTTCTAGAAAAGCATTACTTTGATATCACTACCCTCCAGGTTTTTTCTTCTTGGGGGGGGGGGGAATGAAATGACTAAAATAATAAAATACAGTAATAGCTGCTACTGGAAATTTCCATGTGTGTTACTTGAAGGGCTTGTGTCCAATAATAATAAGTGTGGGTAATATACAAACAGAATGTAATCATGGTGATTTGATAATTCTGCAAGATTTCTGTCATTGGCTCTTTTGGGGGGGGATTCAGATTTCTTCTCATTTCTATGAAGTAGTTCAATAATCTCAGTGAGCAAGGTTCTGTAGGGAGCACTAAAAGGTCACTACATAATAATGTGTTCTCAGTGAATCATTTTATGTATGAACAACATGCTTATAAATTATAAAACACTAATGCAGCCATTTAATACTATAAACCCTAGTCCCAATACTCTATATTTGTGCAATTAACTAAATAGATGTGAGGCTGATTTTTAATTTGAAGCCATGTATAGCATGATTTTTAAACCTTAAATCCCAAATGGACTGTAATCAGATTGACATCAACATCTAAATTTTTGTTATGAACTAGGGGCAACAGTGATTTCAAATAATCTTCCCTATTCATAGAGACATAAATCCATGGCAGTCCTTACTTTTTTTTTCTGCCATATAGCTAAAATGGTTTCTTGCCTTGTATAGCCTATATGTTTTCTACCTATATGTTTTGGGGGACTTCTACTTGCTAGATGTCCACAGGAGATGCAGCACAGCAGAGAAGAGGGAGTCTAGAAGGTTCCTGGAGAGTACAGAACTGCCTGACACGGGTGGTGAGTGACCCACTAGTGGGTGCTGGACAGGAGCCAGCTGAACAGGAGCTAGCTGTGTGTCCAGGTGGCCATGGCCAATGCTATCCTGGCCTGTATCAGCCACAGTGTGGCCAGCAGGACTAGGAGAGGGACTGTGCCACTGTACTCAGCACTGGCAAGGCTGCACCTTCAATCCTGAGTTTAGTTTTGGGCCACACACTGCAAGAAACACATGGAGGTGCTGGAGGCAGTCCAAAGAAGGACAACAGAGCTGGAGACGGGCTGAGGTATGAGTCTTACAGGAGAGGCTGAAGGATTGTTTAGTCTGGAGAAAAGGAGGCTCAGGGACAACTTCACTGCTCTCTACAGCCCCCCAGAAGGAGGTTGTGGTGAAGGGAGGGTTGATTTCTTCTGCCACGTCTCAAGTGAAAGGATGAGAGCAGCTGGCCTTAAACTGTGCAGAGGAGGTTCAGATTACGTATTAAAAAAAAAAAAAAAAAAAAAAAAAAAAGAAAACCACTGATAGATTGGGGATTGAAATAAGTTGCCCAGGGAGGTAATGGGTTCACTATCTCTGGAAATATTCAAGAGACATCTGGATGTGGCACTTGGGGATACAGTTAAGGGGTTATTATGGTGGTGCTGGGTTGATGATTGGACTAGTTGAATTTGAAGGTCTCTTCCAGCCTTGATGATTCTGTGATCTGGGCAAGCAAAAATAGGCTGAAATGCACAGGATATTAATTACCCCAAAATATTTTTTTTCCTATTATTAAAGGACATAGAAGTTCTACTTCTGCAGTTTATGGTAAAAATCACAATTGCATTACTAACTAATTGCATGAACATTTATTCAACAACCATTTTACTGTTGAGATATGGTAGAATCCAAGCATGAGAGGCTGCATTTCACAGTGAACCTGGCTGCTCTCATGCTTTACCTGTGGAGGGACTTTCTAAAATGCAGTTCCCTGGGAGAGAAGGGAAGTGGACCAAGTCTCTCCCCATCATCCTATCAAAAATATATCAGTTTCTCTGCCCATCTCTCAAGACTGTCAAGGTTCTTCTGAATCACTGCACAGCACTCTGGGTTATCAGCCACTCCTCTCAACTTTGTGTTGAGCTTGCTGAGGAAGCATCTGCCCCTTCATCCAAATCACTGATGGATAAACTAAACAATACTTGGTATATTCTTTTGCTACTGGTCCTGCTTTTTACATCTTCTTACTTTTATACCTCTACTGCAAATCTCATATAACTAAGTAGTTTGTTATGCTGGAAGAATAAGGTTGGATGTGTTTGTTCATTTGTTTGACTTAGTGATTTGGCATAGATTGGACTGCCTTTAGAATGAAAAGTTTAACTACTGTTCTTCTCTCCCTTAAGTCTGAGTAAGGGTATTAGCTTTTTCCTCACTCTGCTTGCCACATATTGTTAGTAAAGGCACATGTGGGTGAGGTTTATCTCCCAGAAGAAAGGGGAAATTACTCTCCCTCAGAAGCAGCTGAGCAGGGTCAATAAAAGCAAGCACCAGCCAACAAGAAGATCAGGCACAGAAGGCATCAAGAAGAGAGCTTACAGCTCCAGCAGGAAGTGGGATGGCTGAGAAGAACAGAAAACACATCAGGCCTAAGAAATGAGAAGAGGACCACAGGAGACCATCAAAGTATGGAACTGACAGAAATCAATTCTGGAAGAAAAGAGGTGCCTTAGAAATACAAAAAATGCAGGGAGAAACTGGTTTGGTTTTGTTGCTGTATTTCTTACATGGTTTTCTTCACTAAGCTTCCTGTAAGAAGGTTGATTGATCTGTTTTAAAGCTCTGACCAGATCAACATCCTTCCACACCAAACTGACAGGAAGCAAGCTTCTTAATAAAATATATCTAAAACTACTGTAAAGAACTGACACAGTCCTATTCCAGATACTGGAATTTATAAACAAAAACACTTAGACTTTCCTAAAATATTAATTCAAGTCTATGAGGAAATGACTATAATTCCAAGAATTCCATCAATGATTTCAACTGACACACACATAACTTCAATAAAAGATTTAAAAGGAGTTTTTTTACCTGTTACCAAAATAATTAGCTTCTGATTCATGAACTGCACAGTTTTATACAACACAAATGAAAATCGTTGGTCAGATCTTTAGGGGAAGCCCTTCTGCTATTAGTTTAAAAAATACATTAATGTGCTAAAGCAGACAGTTTTGTGCTCATACATGGAAACAGCTAAAGTGGTTCTCTGAGGAGCTCAAGCTGTCTTTAAAAATTTTGAAGAAATCTTTTCACCTACAAAGCTAAATACCAATCTTTTTAAAACTGAAGTAAGAAATCTAGGCAGTTTTAGATGAGGTCTGAAAGATAGTTTCCCCCCCACACCTTTTTTCTTAGCATTCAGTCACCTGTATACATTTTACAAAGATATTGTTTTTAAAATGAGATGATTACTCCCTAATAGAAAAAAGTAAAGAAATGTGAACCTACCATTCAGTGCTTTTTGAAGCTCAGGCTTTCTTACCACTCATTCTTCTTCACAATAAACTTTGAGTCAGGTTTTGTACCACGATATAAGTACATGGTGTCTTTGACATATGCTAATTATACAGAACTTCTACTTTTTGGCATCCTTTAAACATAGAAATACTTTTTATTAATATTCATTGGGATAGTTATCCCACATTTCTTTGGATTTCTTATTTTTAGTTTCATAAGTAGTAGTGTTGACTTCTGGTTTGCTAAATTTTGTTAAATAATGAATTATGTTGGCACACAGAAAGCTCCTGCCTAAAAAAAGATGAAGAACTGAGCAGTAAGGTTCAGAGGGAGAACTGGAAATGTTTTTACTGAATATTTAAAAGGATACTATCTTTAGCTGTCTATATATAGCTTTTCAGCTTGCTTAAAAGCTTTTTTTTTTTCTGTAACATTCTTGCTAACATTTAAACAATGATAGAAAGTAGTATAAGAGAAAAAAATAGGCATTCAAAAAGGAAAGAAGCTTCACAGCTAAAATATTATATACATAATGTATGAGATTAAGATCATAATGGTGGTATAGTTTTCCAGATTTGTTTTATTTTCACACAGCAGAAGGGTTCATAGTTTTACACTAGAGGTATTGAACTTAATTTGAAAAATTGTGTTTGGTTTCTCCAAGTGCTCTGTTAGGGTATTTCTGAGTCATAACAAAAATCAATGGGTACAAATAATTCAGATGAGATATCATAACACAGCTTTTAAATGCACCCACACTGAAATTACTATAATGCAAAATCCAATACTTTTGACAGCAAGTGTAGGTTTCAGCAGTTTTGTATTATTGTGCTGGACAGTCTTGTGCAACATGTTAAATAAGAACTCTGAGTGATAAGTTCTGAAGACATATGTAGGTACTGAAAGTCAACACTATTTATATATTTCTTTCATATTAGCTAGAGCCATAGACTCATAGTTTTTTGACTACATTCTCTGCTAAACAAGCAGTTTAGTCTTAAGCAATAAAAAAAATGCTTTCTGAGAAGTTCTACACCACTCTTCATGAAAGTAAAACCCAGAGAAAAGGCAAATAACTAAAACAAGATGGAGAGGAATAACAATTCAATAATGCAGCGACCCCCTTATTTGCTCACTTACACTACTTCAGTTTGTCAGTGAACTTAGCTGAATCATTCTTTTAGCCATTCTTTTTTCTTTTGAAAAGCCTCCTTCTAAGGATTCAATGGTTTGGCAAATTCATCTGTATGCTGAATTATATGTTGCTACGTAAGGGAGCTCTCAATATAGAACTCCATTTAATACTGTTAAGATAAAAGGCACAAATCCAAACTCCATTTTGTTTCTAATAAGCATTAAATGCAAAAATCATGTATTTTTTAATTAAATAATCAAGAGAATATTGAAAAATTTTCAACTTCTATAACAGTAGTTGCTAAAGAGAAGAAAAATCCATTAAGTTGACCTCACTTATTTAAGTTACAGTGTGGAAATACCTGAAATCTTCCATGATGTCAAAGGGTAATCATACCTCACTATTTGTCTGACTAGTTTTCTCTGAAATAATTACTGCTTGAAATTTTTTTCTGTTCTGTATGAAAAATTCGATCATGCAGGAAAAAGAGGGAAAACAAAACAAAACAAAGAAAAAAGCAATAAATGAGGTCTCCTAATTATGACTTCCAGAGATCTGGTCAACCCAGAGCCAACTTCTGTGATAGTTTCATCATTCAGACCCACAGCAAAAAATAGATAATTCAGTTAAAATTTAAGTGGAGATATGTTTATTACCAAGTAGTGTAATAGTGCAACCAGTTGCAGAATAACTAGGTGATGTACAAGAGCATCAGTACTTCTTATATCATTGCATACTATACAGGCATTGGCGTGAATTTAGGATAGCTTAGTCTTTTTGCCTGCAGTGAAATCACTGTCTAATTTAGGCTGTCTAGAAGAAATACTGAAAAAAAATTAATATCTTTATTTGTCTGAAGAATTACAGGAATAATGCCTTTAGACTATTTTTTAAAGTTCTGTAAAATCTAGAGTCAACTTGCTCCTGTTGTTTAGTCTATTTGACAGTTGCTTTTGTAATGAAGAAACCAAATTGCACAAAGATAAGAATCCCAGGGAGCATTAGAATAAATGAAAATAATTTATGGTCGTTCAAATGTCACAAGTGTTAAACTTTATCTTGAATTCTTTATAGACTGTTGCTACTAGCAATGAGGATAATAGTAGAAAACTGAGAATTTTATTCATTCACATTTAGTTCTATGAGAGGACTAGAAGTGAGATCTTTAGGGGGAAAAAAGACCCAAAATCAAAAAACCAAAACCAAGGGCATTTGGTGCAGATAAAGCGTATGTTTCCTGCAACTTTTTTGATACAAATTAAAATACAGATTTTACTTAAGGTAGTGCAACATCTTCATTCTTTCTCCTCTAATACAAAATTTCAACTGTAGGTTTAATCAACAACACATTTTAAAGTACACATCTAATACAAGCAAAAAATCATTGTTTCCTAGTCAATCATATTGTGCAGGAGCAAAAAAATTATGATTAAGAAATCAGGGCAATAATGAATAAACTACCTTCTTCCTCAATTTCTTATATATTTCTTATATTAATTTTTTATATTTTTTTTGTAATGATACAAGAGGCAAAAATATAATCCTCTAAGCTTTTGACAGATTTAAATTGCCAGGGCTATCATTTTAATTGCTTGCTGCAACAATCCAGAAAATCTGCTCTAAGAAAGTTGTCTGCTTTTTTGTTTTGTCATATTGTGAATTTGCCTGACACTCAGTGTAACCAGTTTAAGTTCTAATTTGTATTTCTTACCACATTTTTACCCCATTGTGGACGGTGCAGAACTCTGCAGTTGGTGTGAGTTCCCACCAAATTACAAAAGAATGTGTTATGTAAAGGTTTCTCCTGGCAGTCTGTGGACATATTCAAACAACAGAAAAAGGAGTATAGTATAGGTGTCTAGTGTTGGGCTGGAAAAGTATTTTGATCCAATTGCTGGAGCAAATTTCACAAGTTTTTAAAATCTTTTTACAGAAGAAAGGAACTCCACATCTTGGGGTCTTCACTCTGTTTTAATCCAGAATTGTTTTCCCATGCCCTGTTTCCTTTATTCGATTGTCCATCATAAAGAGGAAAAGACAAACAGCAGAGAAGATGGATATCAAAATCCTTCACCTTGCTGCCATGGAAGTTCCACTTATTTGCCCATCTTTCAGTTTCCATTGGTAATGCATTTCTGATGGTACAGAACAGCAAGAATTCTCGATACCATCAGTTATTTTCATAAACAAACCCCACTAATACTGGAATTAAAGTGGCCCTTGTACTGGTGAATTTCCCCGATACTTGATACCATTTCACTTGCTCCACTCTGGTGTGGGACCATTCAACTTGACTTCTGTAGTACAATAGAGAAAATGAAGAACTGAAAGGAAGGGAGGAAGAACTGAAGTCACTTGGGTCTGTGATAGTGGCACGGTGGACTAAACTCTAAAAGCCATCAAACTGATAAGGTGGGGATGAGCATGCTAATCATCTGCATCTTCTAAGAAACTTGGGGCAACGAAGAAGAGAGGAAAAGAGGGGAAAACATGGAGGAAAAAGGCTTATGTCAGAAAATAAAGACTTTGGGTCATAAGTCAGTAGAGAAAAAAAACATGGTGATGGAATAAATATGAAAAGAAGGATAAGGAAAAATAGAGAACTAGAGAATGGATTGAGGAGGAGAGTGTAAACACATGTGTGTAACTATATATAAGTGATTTTTTTCTATAATGCTATTTTCCACTTTCTTGGCAGGTGTCTTACCACTGCTGATTTTAAGAGAAAGAACTGGGAAGACTATTTTATGAACTCATTTTATTAGCTTTGCTGTCTACTGTCTACATTGGCTGAATGACCAGCCGTACTGTTACTAGTCATAACAGAAAAAAAAATTATTTTGTCCTCTTGAGAATTTTTAAACATCTTTTTCATCCCATGAATAATTCTGGACAAATTCAGCCACAAAATCTTGTTACATAAAAGTGTGATTTTTCAAAGAGATTCAGGAAAGTGATTTTGTGTTTGCAATGTTTTATGCAGTATGGAAGCCTTTCCTGTCAGGCTCTCCTGTCAGTTATGTAGTTGCAACTTTACTCTCCTGTTTTACCCAACTTGTTTTCTCAAAATACATATTAGATTTTGGAAGGGAATAGACTGTGTCTTCACACTGTCTAGTCCTGACAGATCTGTGAGATTTTGTACAGACACAAAATGTAATTATATTTCATAAGCATCCATCTCTGCCTGTTCCTACATTTGAACTGTATTATTTGTCTTATTTATCTGAGCTCTGATATTGCTGTGAACAGTATAATTTTTGTCTTTCCATATATTTTTCAGTCTTTGGTGCAAATACAGTTGAAGGGGTGAAAAGCACTCTCACTTTGATTCTGCTGTGATGCAGTCCAGTAGCGTGATCCTCTGACATCAGCAGTATTGTTATTCTAATCGGTTTCAGACAGCTTGCTGAACCTCAGTGTTCTGTAACATCCAGGCAATACCTTGTTGGAGAACAGGCTGTCCACAGGATTTTTTTTCCTTCCAAATGAATCATAGAAATTAGAGATAGAAAAGATCAAGTCAGAAATGGCAATATAATTCCCTTCTGTAAAAGTGGATAAGTTATTCAGGCAAATCTATTTGATCTCTGGAATGTTGTCATCATGATAGAAGAAGCTGATGTTCAAAGGGGATAGAAGTTCTCACCTTGAAAACACACCCACCCACCCAGTGAACTGTAGAAAGAACAGGCCAGGCAGATACCAGAGCCAAAACCAGGGTCACAGAACTTGAGACATTCACCAGTACTTGTGCCTGCCCTGGTTCCTAACCTTCACCTGTAAGACAGCAGGATTTGTTGATTCATGTCAGCGTCACTACAAGCCTTCTTGATATTTTATGTTATGTCTTAGTTCACTCTTGGCTGGGCAACAAGAGTCACTATTATTTTTATGTTTTCAAACTATAAAATCCTATGGCAGTGCCAGTTTAATACAATCTTGTTACCAAGGTAAATAGATATTAAATAAAATAAAATAATAAAATGATAAAATTTTAGATATTTCTGAAAAAGAACAGAAGTCTTGTTCAATTTGCTGCTGCTTCTAAAGCAAAATATCTTGGACATGAACCCACCGTGTAGAATTTCAAAGCAGAATATTTCATGCCCCTGCATAATGTAGCAGAAAGCTGAGTGTATCCTGAGGTGCACTGTAGCTCTGAGAGCTATTTAAAATGCTTTTTAAAATGGCATTTCTTAAAAGTTGTTTAAAAATACCCTGACCACTTTTAGATTTTTTTAAGTTCAGTTTCACAAGAGATCTTCAGCCAATGTCAGCTCCTGTTCAGTGCTGTTTTAGGTGCCTAAATGGGCAATGGTTGTCTAGGCCTTTTCTTTAGTGCTGCTTTCCTCAGGTGCTTTATATTTCATGTCAGGTAAGTTCATCCAGTAGATAGTGCTGCCCTTCTTGTCATACCCAGAAGTGCCTCAGTCTTATCAGTACTGAGGTATTCAATATCCCATGCACCTCCCAAGTCTGCCACACAGTCCAAACTAAGTATGCCTCTCATGTGAGAGGTCCAATATAAGAGATATTTTCAAAGCAGCCCTGGCATGTCATACAAAACTGCCAGAGGCAAGGAACATCCCCAAGTCTGTAGCACTCATCCAGCATATGGATTCAGTTCCTTTCTGTGCCTGACAGTAAACTCACATCACTTTCCTCTCATCACTGAACCACCAAAAATAGCAGCAGCAAATATTTTTAGACTGTAAGAAGGAGAGCAGGAGCCTTCTCACTCACATGTGTGCCATGGGGCTGCAGAAAAGGATGGTAGGTGATAAAACCACAGAAAATTGAATGTTGTTTGGCATATCTGTAAATCTCATCTGCATACTCTTTGGCTACATTCAACTTGGACCAGATAACCAACCATTCCTTTGGTCTGAATACTACATAATTTGTCACTGCCATTTTCTGTCAATTACCCTTTCATGTATCTAATTTTCTTGGCCAGAAGATGGCACAGGCATTTCAAATTTAATTGTGCTGCAGCTTCACTGGAAGATTCTGTGTGATAATTAATCTAAATACAGTATAGAATTTTCTTTTCTGAATGCATCAGTAATCTTTCATTTATGCTGTGCTGATTATGTAAATTTTTCTTCAACTTTCGGCACAGTGAAACAAAACATTACAACATGGATTCTGATAGCTCTTTAACAAATCTATTCTTTGACATCTCTCTAATATACTGTTACGTAGTTCTCCAGCTGTCCACACCTGGAAGACTCAGGACCCTGAATTTCTATTAACTGGAGTTAAGTGTTGAGGTTACTTAGGTCATTTCAGTATCTGAGCTTACCTGACACTTAAGTATTTCTGCTTTAGTAAGATTGTAAATGAATTTAAACCTCAAATATTTAATACTCTCCTCAGTGCTAACAAGTTACCTTCCTATCATCATTACTTCTGTAGGCAGTGGCAATGTCTTTAATTGCCCTGTTGGTTTCATTAGCATTCCAACTGGATGACAGCAGGTCTGAAAGTCCCATCTGTGATCTGACAGAAGTGTACATTTGAATGAGGTTTTATGAAAATGGCGAAATAATACAAAGTCTTTTCTCAGCTCAAAAGGAAAGACAGAGGTTTATTTACATAGGTTTAAGGCCACAAGGTTGGCTATGGGCTTTAAACCTCTCACATTTCCCTGTATCACCACCTGCAGCATCAGGGTTAACTTGGTTATGAGAAGCAAAGCCCACAGGCCCATCACGCTATTCAAATTTAATGTGCACGTGGACTTCTCGATTCAGGACAGGTTTATAAATAGTGTCTTTAGTTTAAAAATAGATTTTTCAGATCTAGGGGAGTTGATATTATGATCTATAAAGTGAATGAAGCTCCCAGGAGTAACTTGGGGCTTATGTAATATTTATTCCTACATTTTTGCTCAGCTGTTTTGTGCCATTTTGATGCTGAGCTGCAAGGACTGTTGGTTTCTTAGACACTTCAAATCTTTCTTCAGTGAAGCTAGGACTGCACACTTGTTTGTCTAGGTAACCTTACTTGACTTTGGGGTTTTTCCTAAGAAACCATGGCCATTGTCTCCGCTTACAACTATTTTAATTTAGCAATTTTTGTTGTGCATGATCTCTGTGAAAACCCAAGCTGTGCTGCCAAGTACAACAACTTTCCAGAAATAATTTAATGCTAGAAAAGTTATGAACTGATATTTTTCTTGAAACATTCTGACTGGCTGATCTCCAAGGCAGAAGAAACGCTGAGAAAAGCTAAGATCTGTTTCTGGACACATGTACAAGAAAATTTTATTAAATTTATATTAGCTACTCACAAAAGCAGCTTTCACTCCTTGATTTTGCAGTTGTTTATGTTGTTTTGCTTTTTTTTTTTTTAAGTGAAACATTAGTACTAATGGAACAATTCAGGGCAAAAATGTTCATGGAATATGAAACAAATCTAGCTTTAATACTTGTCGTTGGGACACCATTTTGTGCATGGAAACATCATTAAATTAGCAGGGGCCTGGCACAATGCCTCTCTAAGGAACATGTTAATCTCTCTGATGCTGTACCTAATTATGAGGTATCACCTTTAAAGTTTCTGATGCTGAAGGTGTTCACTGCTGAGCACCTATCATTGTCTTGTTTTCAGCTAGGAGCATAAACTCTCGAATTAACACCCTGAGCAAAGGCTAGATTAATCAGAAAGATTTCATAAAGCCAAAAAATCTGTGAGATATCCTTGAAGAAAATTGGTAGAAGTATTAGAATGATCAGAAACCAGTGCTTAAAAATATAAATAAAATAAAATGTAGATAAAAATGTAAATAAACATGTAAATTTTTTGTGCCCTTAGATGTGTAAGAGCTCTGTATATAACAAACTTGTCAGTATTTAAATGCAGTTTAATGTCTACAAAACATGAACAAAATGTAGGAAAGTATCCAATTAATTAAGGCTAGTTATGAAAAAAATGGAAATTACTGTTATCGTATCTGGCAATGTCCTACAAGTAGTGAAAAGACAGTAGATAAGAATGACATGAATCTGATCGTTAGAAACTAAGTTTGATCTGAAAATTAACACTATCCTCTTTCCTTAAAGACATACTTAGCAAGTGAACACTGGAGGTCTGAGACAATGGCCACTGAAACAAAATCTTTGTATGTGACTTCAATGACTATTGCAGGTGTTTAGTCTTACCTAAAAAGATAAAGCAACTCCATTTGGCATAAAGGCTAAAACCCTCACCTAAAATTGGTCCATCCTGAAGCACTGATGGAAATGTGATGGCATGTGTTTCAAATTCAGCCTCATGATGAAAACATGATGGCTTGTGGAAAGAACTTGTTGTAAGAAGCCAAAGCATTCCTTATCCAGGAAAAATTTTGAAAAAGGTGAATAGAATAGTGACTTGGCAACCAATATTAAAAGGTATAGAAATAACTTGTGAAAAAAAGGACAAAAAGTAGCCTTACTGATGTTGCCAGCAATATGAGATCTCTAAAATTCACTCAGATTTTCTGAGTACCAAATATTTTATCTGGAATCCCCTTAATGCTTTAAAGCACTGTTGTTTTTTCCCATACATAAGCTGTTTCCCTTTTTTACGATAGGTTATTTTTCCTAGACTAAATATTTTAGAAAAGTAAAAGTACTTCGCAGTGCTGGCACTTGAGGAAAGAGCTCTGTTGACCACGTCACCTTCAGTTCTCCTAAAATTACCAGAAGAATTAGTCATTTTTGACCTCTGTTCAGCCCTTCATTCTAACTCTATGGCAGGCATTCAGCACCACCTAGTCTATGTAATTTTAATCTTTTTTCCATTAATATTCTGCACATATTTAGGTTGCTAGAAATTTCTGTAAACTTTCTACTTATCATTCAGGACATACTTAGTACTAAATCTAGGGAATAACGACCCACACAGTAATTTGTGTATGTTCTGCAAGTACAAGTTGCTACTGATACAACTACATCATGTAGTTCTTATTGAGTCTCTCATATTCATTTTGACACCTTGGCAATCCCATAAACATTTTTTCATATAATCTGTCAGGGTTACAATTTTTACACTCAGTTAATGTTGTATTGTGCTCTTGGAACAGTCCAATTGTCTAGGAAAACACTTTTTTGTTTTCTGTTGCATTAATGCAGCTTTATATTCAGCAGGTAGATCTGATGTTGCTAAGTGTTTGCTGAGCAGAAAGATTTCTTTTGGTGAAAATATTTAGTGGAGCATTGCTTTAGACAGCATCTAAAAACATAACCTGCTCAAGCTGGTTACCAGTAGATTGTCTTTCTTCCAGCATACATCCACGGCACAACATTTGCTTAAATTTATTAAAGCTTTTTTGGCTTATGTCAAAGTCAAGAAATTCAACCTCTGCCTTCTCAGTTCAGCCGACTGGTGTTAATGCATAATAATGTATTCTTTAGGTACACAAATCACATTTTTTCACAGTAGCATGGTCTTACTCTCTGAAGAGAATGAATATTTTTTCTTCAAGAAAGAGTAATTCAAGATTTTGATTTTGTGGCCTTTTCGAAGGGTTCAATATAGAATTTCATGCTTCATTCTGTTCAAACCTAAATCTGAAGATAAAAATTAAACCTTTTCTGTATACATTTTTGTGATACTCACCTTTAAAATACCAAATATTCTACAAACATAAGAGTTTAATTTCACAATATGCTGTTATAATATGGTAATTTCATAAATTAACAATATTTTTCAGTGATTGCAGTATCTAAAATTAGGATCATGTTTTAAAATAGTTTATTATGTAACATAGGAAAGCTCAACTTCATTTCAGATCTAACTTCAGGGTCTGAAACAATGAACCTCAAAATGTACAACCATCATACTAATGCCAATTTTTTTTACTTGAAATTTCTGTCTTAGCAAAAAAAAACTTCCCGTGCTCATAAGGAAAATGTATCTGAACTAAAGTTTGAAAATAACCCTTCCTGAAAGCCAAACTCAAAGTCCTGTCTGCAAACAGGTATCTGGTTTCCAAGCAGTTTCCACCCCTAACGCTTTATTCATTCAGCTGACATGCTAACCATGAGCTGGCAGCTTGGGACTTGGTTTCCAAACTCATGATTTAATTTTTGGATTTTTTTAAAGACAGGCTACTAGGATATCCTGTTAGCCTCCTGCTAGCCTCCAATTTTCACATGAAACAGCTTGAGTTTCCAAGATCTTCAGTCTGTCATTCTACAACAGCTAGTTGAAAAAAGCTGGAACAACCGTGGTGCATGATTTTATGGAAGCCTGAAATTTGGTTCATTCAGAGACAGAGTGCATGCTCTTCCTAAACTTATTTGTTTCCAAAGCTAAAACTATTCAGAGAAATGTATACCATCTCTTACTTTTCAATAAAACACCTTTTAAAGGGAAAAAAAAACCTTTTAATTTTGTCCTTATCATTTGGCTAAAGTGGGTAAATGACAGCAGTATTATCAATAATAATGGTGAGCAGCAGCAGAAGTTTTAGTGGATGGCAGAGAAAAGTTTAGGATGGGCAGTCTCCAGCTAAGCAGAAAGTTAATAAGCAAATATAAATAGAATTCTTCCAAGTATTACATTTTAATAAGTGTCTGGATTTTATATGTTATCATTTCACCAATCCTGCAATATTCTGGACAGGTAGGAAAAAAGCTGCCAACAGCAGCTTCTAATTTACTTTCCACTTCTTGATTCCTCAGATAAACAAAGAGCTCTAAGTTCCATACAGTCTCTTGTTCTTGTATCAGTTGCCACTACGTCAAGGATAAATTCTGAAAGCAGTGCTTTTTTCCTGTGTCATCTTCTGCTTAAAGAAGCTCTGATGTTTGTGCTGAAATGATCTGGAATTCCGCCAAAGGCTTCAGGATAAGCATATTTCAGTCTGGCAGTGAATCCCCAGTCAAAGACAAAACAGCTACAGACACTATCACAAGAAAGTTATTTATAAATCCAGATACTAAATCAAGGAAAACTAGTGCAGCAGTCTTTTAATCGAGACCATTTGTTCCAGGTGCCATTAGTATAAATATCAAATGTGGTACTTTGTGCATCTATCAAAATTTAAACACAACGGTGTAGGTAGCATCTGAATAAAGATAATTTCTATGTTTTGCTCTGACAGTATTTGCAGATTGAACATTTCTAACTGGACATTTAAAGCCTGAGACTGGTAAGGGGCTGTGCATTTGAAGATATTTGAAATAATATATTTAAAAAGTAGTTTTTAGAATTTTCACATCTAAAATGCCTTATTGGTCCATAGTTACTTTCACCTTTCCTAGTACCCTGCTATTAACTGTTTCTATTTTGTAGAAAGTAAATGCATAAAAGTAAAGTAAAATGTAAAAGTAAAATAAAATCTCAAAGTAAATGCATAAAACAGTGCGCCAAGCCCACCTTGGGTTAGCACTGAAATTCTACATCATCTAAAGCTAACAATATATTTTATTACAGGTTGCAATAGAAGCTTGTATTTAGTCTTCCATGAATAAACTCAGAACTACAAGGTTGAATATCAAATGCCTGTGTATATATGCACGTTTATATACCTACAAACATGCATGTATAGATAACATTGACAGCTTTCTGTACTTATGGACATGAATAACTAGAGCTTTACATGTAATAGTTATTAAACAAATGAATAAAAGTGACATCAATGTCTCTTGTGAGCTTCTTCTTAGAAATTAGAATTACTGGGAGGCATTCAGATGGGTTATCATTTAAGCAACTGAAAAAAAATACAATCTATTCTCAAAAAATGGATCCAAAACATGATGGAGTCTATTGTCTTTGAAGAATATCATCTCCTTTTTTAAAAAAACGAATCAGCAGAATGTTTCATTGCTTAATTTTCCAATTTGGAGGCAGAGAAAAATGGGGCATCAGTACTGTTTGGGAGCTGTCTAGGCCACTGCCCACCATCTCTTTTTTCATTGAAGAGCATGTCTTTAGGAAAGACAAC
>JAOTQP010001652.1:37781268-37813985 GCA_026413545.1 Cichladusa arquata | reverse complement strand
AATAGTTATTAAAGAAATGAATAAAAGTGACATCAATGTCTCTTGTGAACTTCTTCTTAGAAATTAGAATTATTGGGAGGCATTCAGATGGGTTATCATTTAAGCAACTAAAAAAAAAATATAATCTATTCTCAAAAAATGGATTCAAAACATGATGGATTCTATTGTCTTTGAAGAATATAATCTCCTTTTTTAAAAAAATGAATCAGCAGAATGTTTCATTGCTTAATTTTCCAGTTTGGAGGCAGAGAAAAATGGGGCATCAGTACTGTTTGGAAGCTGTCTAGGCCACTGCCCACCATCTCTTTTTTCATTGAAGAGCATGTCTTTAGGAAAGACAACTGAGTCTGTGTTCAACTAGACTCTTAGAAGTTAAGATTATTTAAGTACTTGCCAGCAGATTCAAAGAGAATAATGTAAAAGTCATAATAAAACCATAGAAGCCTGAAATATAAAGGGGAGAAAAGAGATTTTAATTTCAGGACTGGAAAAGTTAAGGGCTTGTTAATGTAACAAAAGGCAGATAAATAGAGAAGGTAAATGTGAGTTTGGAAATTTATTAGTACTATTAATTTTGCTGATTTTTCAAGAGAGACTATTTAAAACCGAAGCAAGCCCTAAAGCTATGAATATTTTAATTTGATATGAATTCTGTGTGATGGAAAGAATCCAAATAAATGGCATGATAAAAATAATAGGTCATGGTAGATAAGCCTAAAGACAGTTTTCTTTCAAAAGGTACATCTTTAAGTTAAGCTACCTTTTTAAACTAAAAATGAGTGTCTTATTTCTGATATATGACAATGAATTTTGAGCTAGAAAGTAGAAATTAATTACATTTAAAGTACTCCACTGAGACTTCTCATTAATATAAAGAGAGCAGAAATGACAGAAAAGAGCAAAAGAAAAACTAATATTTGCCTTTTTATATTTATTTTACAGGAAATGTGTTTGTTGTAAGCCTGGCAGTTGCAGACTTGATAGTAGCTATCTACCCTTATCCACTGGTCCTCACATCTGTGTTTCACAACGGATGGAAACTGGGATACCTACACTGCCAGATTAGTGGCTTCTTGATGGGCCTAAGTGTGATTGGATCAATCTTCAATATTACAGGCATCGCTATCAATCGCTACTGCTATATCTGCCACAGTCTCAAATACGACAAGCTGTACAG
Organism: Cichladusa arquata; assembly: GCA_026413545.1. Taxonomy (NCBI): domain Eukaryota; kingdom Metazoa; phylum Chordata; class Aves; order Passeriformes; family Muscicapidae; genus Cichladusa; species Cichladusa arquata. The sequence goes on along the minus strand of JAOTQP010001652.1, from coordinate 37,812,808 downwards.
CGACAAGAATTCTCTGTGCTATGTTGTTCTCATATGGGTCCTAACGTTCGTTGCTATCGTGCCCAACCTGTTTGTGGGGTCGCTGCAGTACGACCCCAGGATTTACTCGTGTACATTTGCACAGTCTGTGAGCTCAGCATACACTATAGCCGTTGTGTTTTTCCACTTCCTGCTTCCCATAGCCGTAGTCACTTTCTGTTACTTGCGAATATGGATCCTCGTTATTCAGGTAAGGCGGAGGGTTAAACCAGATAACAAGCCTAGGCTGAAACCACACGACTTCAGAAACTTTGTGACCATGTTTGTGGTGTTTGTACTGTTTGCAGTCTGCTGGGCTCCCTTGAACTTTATAGGCCTTGCAGTGGCTGTCAACCCAAAAACTGTAATCCCTAGGATTCCAGAGTGGTTGTTTGTGTCTAGTTATTACATGGCATATTTCAACAGCTGCCTTAATGCTATAGTATATGGACTCCTGAACCAGAACTTCAGAAGAGAATACAAGAGAATTATTGTCACATTTTGTACAGCGAAAGTTTTTTTCCAGGATAGTTCTAATGAAGCAGGAGACAGAATGAGAAGCAAACCTTCTCCACTGATTACAAACAACAATCAAGTGAAAGTGGACTCTGTCTGAAAATGGGAATCTTACTATTATCACTCAACAGCATCCAAAAAAAAAATGTCCATTTTATTAGATCTCCTGTTAAATATTATAGTGAAATATATACTCTACACTGAAAGCACTTTGATAAAATTCCTTGCATGGTGTTTGGAAGCTTGTTACAGAGCCTTCACATACTGATCCTATTGTACAATGGTATATCCCTTGTATGATGACATAATGATATCCTTGAGGAAGTAAAAGGTTATGAATGGCTACTTTTTTTCTTAGATGGAGATAAGCACCTAGAAAGAGATTGAATCAGAAGTATCCATAATGAGTGGTTCAGTAAAACAAATCATAAAATTATTCCTGCCACTTTCCACATGCTTTTTCTGTCCATGTTAGAGTCCTGATTCTAAAATCTCTGAAAAATTCTTTTTAAAAATGTAATCAGACATTTATGTAATATATTACAAGATGTGAAGTGAAAAATCAAGTTAATTGAAAATTCATTTGGATATTTGAAAAGTACCTCCTCTATCTATATATCTTTGCTACTAACATGGACACGAATATATATTTTTTGAATATTAAACCTCTCAAGCCCTCCTAGGAATGACATTCTCAATTGACTTCCCAATTTTAAAATAGCTTTTAGGAGGAGAAACATGCCTGAATGATTATCTTCAAAGCTCCAAGGGCAGCAGGATAAACAACAAGGAAGGAAAAGAGCCATGATTCATCAGCTCAAGCCGTTTCAGCATGAAAAAGAGGTGTAGGAAGGTTGGGAAGAGAAATTTAAATGACCATTATTTCTGAAGAGATGGTAACTCATGAAATCAGAAAATGCCCCAGAGGAGTTTCTGGGGAAACACCCTCTAGAAGCATAAGTGAGGAAAAACTGTTATCTCTCGCTTGTGTACAAGACAGAAGTTCTAAATCTTTGTGAGAAGGAGATTAATGCATTTAATAGGAGTGATAGCTGAGTATGGCAGTTTTTCCTGGTTAGTGGGATCTTAAGCCCATGAAACGCTGGGAAATGAGACCTATACAGGACGAGTATTTAAAATCTTTCTGAAACTGATGTCCTGAGAATAACTTGAGGCTAGCAGTTATTTTTTAGAATAACTTGAGGCTAGCAGTCATTTTTTAATTTGCCGCAGATAAAACTTCTCAAATTAATAATTAGGTGTTTACCAGTATTATGAACATAGTGTAATAATCTAGAAGAATTAGACACCTTTAAATAACAGAAAAGATACTACTTATAACAAAGTGGTACAAAGAGAAGCATGTGATTCTCAGGACTTTCCACAGACAGCAGGGAACTCATGAGTAAGGGGAAGTATAGTGTGAAGTGAGGAAGAATAGCAAGACAGGCAGTCTCTGGCAACAATGAATCTCTCTTTATAATGAAGTCCTCTGGCAGAGAAAAGTAATTCGCAACAATAGGATTCACCTTCAAATTGACCTTAAAAAGAAAGAGCATTTGGTTCTGGAAAGAAGCTCCAACTGTCATACCTTTTGTGCTTAATTGTTTATACCTTCGGTAACATTCAAGTACACTTGAGCTTTTCCAAGCCAATTCCAACAGTGTCAGTGGGACTAAGAGCTTCTGAGTAGCCATCAGACTTTTGTTACTCTGTGTTAAAATGTGCATTTTACTTAAACAGTTATTTTTAAATATTATTTACTGTACCGGAGATTTTCTTGAGGTTATATGTCTTTGAAAACAACTGTCATTCTCTCATAGAACTCCTTAAACTCCATATAAACCTAACAGCACTCCCTCTTTCTTGGATCATAGATTAGTATACCCTTGGTTTACTAATGAACTGAAGGGAATGGATTCATATTTACTTGAAAGCCCCACTGACACTTCATCATCTGACCAGTTTCTTACCTTACAAACAGGTGCCTCATGTCAAGTTATCAACAGAACTAAATGAACAGCATTACAAAACCTTGGCTATAAACTAGCAAGTCAGTGCATTGCTGAGGTGCTTGACTCATCTTTGTTTACATTTTCCAGTCAGAACCACTGTGTAAATAACCAGCTCTCTTCTATTGTGGTATCATCATATGATATGATACAACATGATTTACAGCATAAAGTATATCACAGCTTTCTTCACTGTGATTTCATCCTTGGAGGATGCTTAGCTCTGTAATTTTATCGCTTTCTGTGTAGTGATTTTAGCATAGCAAGGGAGGCATGACCACCTTACAAGCAAATGGGTTTTTCATGCAAGAAAAATACTATTTAAATTCTTACAAAACTTGCCTTATTTAAAGCATATTTTCAATGAAAATAATGTCTTATATATCTATGAAAGTAGCATAAAGACAGTTAAAGTAGCTTAATCATTAATAAGTTTAGAATTCTCAAAGACCTTTCACTTTCCATTTCCTACAGAAAATGTACATCTATATCATGTCTATATATTTATGAGCTGGTTCAAGATACTGTATCCAGTATGTGGGTTATCTGAGGAATTAGAGTCCCCTGTAATTCGCAAGTGCTAAAATATATTTTTGATGACAATGAAAATGGTTTGCTATATGCAACAGAACATTATACCAAAGGTATATATTTTATTGAATAGGCCTGTAATAAAAATGGAGAGCATTTTTCAGATCTGTATTTTGAAATATTTGTATTAAACCTAAATCACAGAAATGTGCATGTTGGTAATGTTATGAGCTGCTAAATATAGCAATAATTTTAAGAAATTTATCTCTTGTTTTTCTTTGGGGGGAGAGTTGATAATTTTGTTTAAATTACTATGGATGAAAACTTTGGATAATATTCGCTGCCCTCGTGAGATTACCTTTGCATTTACTGCCATTCTGAAGTATGTTTTAGGTAAGGATTGCAAAATTACTCATTGCAAAAGTAGAAGAATAATGAATGATGCTCAACTCTGCAGTAATGGTTACTTTTAATTCAAGTCTCTGCTTCTAAAGTGATTCTTGCAAGACAATCAGCAGCCTTGTCAGCTACTCACTGACAATGAGCATGAGAATGTAAGTCAGCACCTCACAAGGTCTGATTCTTTATGGTCAACATGAAGATGACTGGTGAAAACAGTAATGATTTCTGTCCATTCTAAGGAGATGCAGTTTGAAACATCTGAGATTACTTGCTTCTGTGAAAGTGAATGAGCCATGGTGTGCTTTTTTATATTCCAAGTCATTAAATTTTCCCTTGTATGAAAGGTTAGCATAGCACAACTGCATTATTAAGAGTTCTATCTGGGTGGTTTAGCTAGTGTACTTGTCCTGTAGCAGGACAAGTTTATCAGGCCTGGATAGATTTATTCCTAAAATGCAAGTCTTAGGAGTCTGTGGCATCTGCAGAGGGTCATCCCTTTCCTACATCCTATCTGTCCATTTCTGATCTGAACTTCAGTGAAGCCAAAGGACCTCTGTGAAGGAGCAGTGAAGCATCCCTGTCCCCCTCCCTGTATGCAGCACACTGAAGACTTACAGCCTTATTGAGTGTACCTTATCCTGCAAGAACTCCTTTCCTGTATCAAATCTCGATTATGTTGACAATCTGAATATGATCTTATCAACACCTTGAACTTTTACAGATAGATAGTTTTATTGGTGGTCATCTACATTACAGACTTCACATTTACAAAGAAGCTTGGCATTATCAAATATTTACCAGCAAAGAGAATCTTAATGAATATATTAATATTAAACAGGGTAGTTATTGTATTTCAATTGTAACTGTATGCAACAATGTAGTTCCATTTGGAGTAGCTTTGCACATTTTCTCTTTGCACATTTTCTCCTACCACTGGGCTAGTGCAAGTGCATAGATATGAAACAAGCATATGTTATTTCAATAGACATAATATGTAGCAATGATTTTACTTCTTTTTCTTCTAATTTGTTTTAGAAGGCAGGTATATGAATTATCCATAGTAAATAGACTATCATGAACAATCTATATCAGTGTATAGTGCATCCTTCTATAATCATCACATCTTTTTCTTCCTTTTGACCACTTTTGGAATGTTATCATCTGTTAGATCATCATGTTATATCTGATTAATTATGATATACTGAAGGGAACTCTTATTTCGCTTACATGACACTGAAAAAAAAGTCGTAGAAAAGATCCTTAAAATGTAATACACAAGTACATAAATATGTATGGTTATATGATTTGAAATATAATGTCAAAAACTCCTTTTATTTTTACAACTTTTTACAAACTGTAGTAATGTTATTGTTTAATTATTTTCTAATAAATGCACTTTCTAAGTATCACTAATGTGGTTTATGAATAATTAAGAACTACAAATGACTGTCATTTTGTCACTGAGGCTTGGGAAATCACACATGCTAAAGCCGACTTTCTTAGCAGGAAAAATATTCAAGTAGTGGCCTGGCTTATAGCCCATGAATTGTATCTCAATTTTTTGCCTGTAATAAGAGTTCCATTATGTGATTTTATGAATTTACTTATTAAAAATATTATTCCTACCTCAAATATGTGTCTGAGAGATTGCAATGTGTATAGTGTGGAAAAGACTTACAGTGTAAGTCAATAGCCTTTACAGTTTTTAATAGAAACAAAAGTAAATCCAGCAAAGAAGTTTTTATTAATAATTATTAATAAAATAATCTTAACAATGGTCACAGAAAATATTTCCCCAATTGAATAAAATTCTGATCACTCAAACTCTCCTAGCTACCAAACACTGACCAAAGTATGCACACACCATGTTACTCATAAAAGTATATACATTATTCTAAAAGGTTATTCAAAAAGTTACACCCAAACAGCCTTTGGGCCACAGTATCTGAGTTTCATATCATATAAACCAGTACAGCTTCACTGATTCATGTCAGCTGAGGATTTGGGTATATTAGAGTTCATAAATCTAAAAATTAGCTATTTTACACTATTACAAAAGCAATATATACTTTATTTCTATGAAATTCCCCAACTGTCAAATGTCCAAGTTGTAGGAGAATGTGAATCTGCCTGCTAATGATCTGCAAAATTAACCTTACCCAGTGGACCTCTTTCTGTGATTTGTCATTTTTATAAATAAGTATAAAAAAGGTGAGCAGTCTTTTATGTGGCTTCAGTATAAATTGTATAAGTAGTAACTACTTAGAAGAAACTTACACCAAACTTAAGAGATTTAGAGACAGTAAGTCTACTTGCCATTATTCTTTCTGCTTATATTGCATGTGGACACACATGAATTTTATTTAATCATACCAAGAATTTTACTTTGCACGTTTGTTTCCAAATTCTTTAAGTTTTTATGTGTAAGTACCTACTCTTCTTCAATATGTACAAATATTTAGCTAGTTTATAAAACTCAGAGAAATGCCATGATATTATCAGGTGTATGTCTCAAACTAAAGTATTTTTCCACACAATTTAGGCTGTGAATTGTTCTGCCACAGAGCACTGCCTGCACGAACCCTAAACAGGTACAAAGAAACAGTTGCACTGATCACTGATTCACAGAAAGAAGATGCTGTTTACTTTTTAATGGTACAATATCAGATGCTTAAAAATTAACATGAAAGAACTTCATCAAACTCTTTATGACAGTTTTAAAAGTTACATAAAATACTGTGCAGATATATGGACTATATATATATGCTTTAAAATCCTCAAGTCATGTAAAAATACATGTCCCCCAAATAATGTATTCAAGTAGATGCTTACATCCTGCATAAAGAAACACAGCTGCTACAGCCACATTAAATCAACTATAGATCCCTTAAATCCCCAAACCTCTGTTTCAGACTGGCTGAATAGCTGATATGCCAATCATTTGCTCACTCTGTTCTAGTCTTTCCTGATTGTTTTTTAACATGCAATATCTCTCTTGCCATAAATTTCACCTACCTTGAAAGCAGAAATATTAACTCTTTCATCAATATTTATGTTCATACCAGTCATCTCTCCCAACCAATTTTGATACTGAAGCAATTTTTTCAGAACGACTGTTAGAAATACATCCCCTTCCAAAAATAATCCCTTCTTATCTCAGTCCCAGGCAACATGTTTTCCTTCCTCAGCTTTGACCATGCTTGGCTGTCCCTTTTCCACCATAACAGTGAACACATGCCATAGTGCTCTTGACTCTGAAATATTCCTGTCCTATTGTGATCTATTATGACCACTTCTGTTTTTTAACAGTAGTTAGATATCAATTGAATACTGTCTAAGAGATGAACTAAGTACAGTAGTTTCAGTACTAGTGACTCTGAAAATTCTCTGATTTAATACCAGCATAAAAATTTACAGCATGAATAACCCCAAGGGGTTTTATTCTTTAAATATAAACTTTAATTTATAACCTTTACAGTAATTATTTTCTTTTAAGTGCTCATTAATCCCATTTATCCCTTATCTTTTTCTCCACGTGTCAAGAACCCAGCTCCTGTGCTGAGGGAGGAATTCAACAGCAGCTAGAATAAGGGTTGCACTTGGAGTCTCCTATGGGCTGTGTCAGGAAGGGAAATCAAATTCAGAATAGGCAACACTAAGTATTGAAACATTTGACAATAACTGTCTGTTCCCAAAGATTTTAAGGAAAGAAAATAGACCTTGTTTCAAGAGGAGCTCAGCAATAAGGAACAGTTAGTAAGAAATCACTCCTTATGTTACCAGCAAAAGACTGTTAAGGGAAAAAGGGAGCCTGTCTTATAAATGAACCAAGATTTTACTGGTACTCTAACTAATATTTTACTGGTCTTTTTAAAAAGTGCTAGTTATTCCTAGTTCAGTTACCATTAAATTAACAGTTGAAGTACAAACCATTTAAGTATTGCAGAAAATATTTATTTATTACAAGATTCAAGTCATGCATGTGCCTACGCATGAAGCGTAGTTTAATACATAGAATCTAACATCTAGCCCTCCTTCCTCTTTTAAGATTCACCTTTTCTCAGTACTTCTGAGTTATTGTTATGCTCCTAATAGTTGAGATGACAAAGCCATAAAGAAACTTTTAATTTAAAAATCCACTGAAACCTCCAAGCCTGGAGGAAAGGACCAGCATGGGCGCGGTTTCTGTTTGTGTATATTTGTTTATAATGTTCTTGTCTTTTGATTCTTAACAGCACATCTGACAGGAGTAGTGGAACTGTCACTCCCTCACCCTACGGGAAACAGCATGTGAAACTGAGCCCAGAGTGTAAAGTCTTATGTTCATTGGGATATCTTTTTGTCGTGGAAGGTCCATGAAACATGGACACAGAGGATAAGTGTTTTGTCATCCCAAACAGACTTAAAGGTCTGTTACACAGATGTCTGCAGTTAGCAGACAGCCAGGCAGTCAGACTGGTCCTAAACAGGACTCTCCTACTTCTTTCTAAAATTGTTTCTGGTTTACTCCTTCTAGGCAGAACTTGCATTTGATTCACATGCTCCCAGAATGCTGATGTCCAGGAAGCCAGTAATCAAAAGAAGCAATCAATCTTATGTAACATTTCTATTGAAATTTGAAATAAAATATGGTCAAACCTCCAGTATAGCTTTCAAGAAGTAATTTTTCATGCTCTTCTTATTTAGGATATTGCTGACAGGTAAAAACAAATACCCTAATTAAAAAAAAAAAACCAAACTAAAACAAACAAACAAAAAAAAAAAAAAGAAAAACAACAAAAATGCTCACAGTTTTTCATAGATAAGTATGTCTATTCAGAAAGACAAGCCAAGAGACTGTTGAATGTTCTTCTAAATGACTGCAGTGCAGGGTCACATCTAAAGATGAATATTAGGTAGTGCCAACTCACCATCTAATCATCATTAAGGGCAGGATGATGCCAGTGTGGGCAGATGGAATAAAAACATTTCATTCATTGCAAAAATACACAAATAAGGAACTTAGGAGTAGTGTCTGTAGCCACATGAAAGCATTCTTAAAAATAGAGTTCAGATTCAGCCTCATCAGTTACTTTATTTTTTAGTTTCATTCTTCAGCATCAGAACTTTTGGGCAGTCTTCCATGACGCTGAGAAAAGCTGTTTATCATCTGTCTATGACATTCTTGGTTTCAGTGCTTCCTTCTATTTTGAAAAAAAAGGAAGTGTTCAAGGAGAACCCTGATAATGCATTCCAAATATGTTTGGATGCAGCTGCACATACATAATTTTAGGCAGCTATGAAAATTATGTTTGAATTCAGAAAGGAATGTAACAGCCTTAGGGAATGACTAAAGCCTTTGAAAATCATATGTATTACATTTGTTTTGTCAACACCAAATGTCAACAAAGTGAGCTATACTGAACCATTGGATTTGTATTTCTCTTTTTTATCCTACTTTTCATTTAGTTTCATTTAACCATCATGTTTTCTAGGTGGTAGAGATGCCAACAGAAAATTTTGGAGTTCACTCTACACTTGTCTCTGTGTGTGTGAATGAATGGCTACTCTCTTCTAAATCACCCTGCAGGCAGAGCAAATTCCCCTCTCCAGGGCCCACCTCCTGATGTGATGCATTGCTGTGCTGGGCTTGGTGCTGGCAGCAGCACCACACACAGGTACTGCAAGAGGGAAACTTCTCTGAAAGGTTTGGCTGGTGTTGATGAAGCTCTGGTGGGCATGGGCCACAGCAGTAAAAGCCAATACTGCTTCATTTTACTGCCCACTCGTCCTTAATTTTTCCTCCCTAGGCAACACAGAGCACAGTTGCTAATACCAGGGATCAAGTTATTAATGGATTTTAACTGAGTCGTGACCTCAGATTCTGTGAAGTTTTTTTTCTTATTTTCAAAGCTTGCAGCAACAGAAAGTGAAGCTAATTGGCAGTATTGTTTTTTTAAGTTTCAGACATTGAAATCTAGAATTTTCTGAATTTGCTGCTTTTATAAATGTATTTTAACTCTGGTGATAAACTGAAATAGAATGTAAGTAACTTGTATTAAAACACCACCAGTCCTTTTTTTAATTTTTTTTCTCTCACATTTATGTCAGCCTATCTTGCAGGTAAAGACAGTGTGAATTGGTTGGTGTTTGAGCAGGACATCTGAACTTCTCAAGTGTTACCAGTGAATTTTATGCAGTCGTGATAGTCAATACTAGTTCAATTTTATTATGGAAAATTGGAGGACATTGTGATCTCATTTAGATGAAATGTATCATCAGGGCACCACTATTTGTCTTTTTTTAAAGGACAGACTCTGAAAGAAAGGTAAGTTCTGTGCAAATTCAATACTGAGTTATTATGTTCTTTCTGCTTAAATGCCTCTTCACTGTTTTAGAGCTAGCCCAGTATATTTTTTGTTTCATATCCTAAAATTTGTCTAACATTGATATGCATTGCTGCTCCATGGCAACAGGAATTATGCTCCCAGCATGGCTATACTTCTGTAATAAATGACAGAGGCAGCACAAACCGTTCCTTTGACCAGCCATCAAACACATGTGTGCTTTACTTGCAAATAATATTGGATAAATTTTTCCCACTCAACTCCACACCATGAATTTATTTTGCTTTCTTTTCTAAGAGTGAGGCTTATTCAGAATTAAAAGAAATAGACTGGAGTAGTTTCCCTGGATCACTTTGAAAGTTGGGATTGTCAGCCTTAATCCTTCACAAACCATGAATCAAGCACACAAAAACATGAGAATGGCATTAAACAAAAATATTATTTCAAATCATAATAATAATAACAATAAAGTACTTTAATTTGCCTTCCATTTTAATCTCTTAAAAATGCAACCATATTAATATTTTGGATCCTTCTTTAAAAGACAGACTTTGCCAGATAAGAGAGATATTCTCCTGTAACTCTAAAGGAAAAACACTGATTATCATAATCATGAGGAAATTAGAAGGTGAATAGTAAGATGCATATTTGAAAACCAGCAAAAGCAGTCTCCATGTACTCCTCCCATGCTCAACAGCACAAGAAACTTCAATAAGCTTCAGTATTCCTTTATCACTTGAATGCAAAAATAGCTTGTGAATAGTTGGGAGGATAAATCACCCAACTATTACTTAACACCTCCACTCTGTCAGTCTTCTCCTCTATTATTTGCAAGTAATCCTAGGTAGGATCAGGCAGTGTGAAGCAAGCATAGTAAATGAACTGCATGTATAATATCTTTACTGAGATTTTTATTGCTATTCAGTACTGAGGAAAATTTGTATTTTAAAATAAATATAAAAAAATTAAATTAATACTTCTACTGAAATGGTGACCTAAGAATCAGGTACATTACACATATTATGAAAACATGTTTTCATAAAAATAAACACAGAAGCTAATTATTCCAAGTATTCAGGGATTTTTTCTCATTAGATAATTTTCTAATCCTATTTTTTTCTCATCCAAACATCCAAATGTTTTTAATGCTTAAAATAGAGACAATTGTAAAACAAAATTCACTCATTTTGATTGTTGATCCTATAGATCCTATAAGGCTTTCAGGGCATCATGAGTGCATGCCAGCTGGAAGACCTGGAGGAAAGGCTTCACTTCAGCTGCCTTATACATGACTTCCAGCACATGTGCATATCTGGATGAGCAAATACTGATGAATACATGCACTCCTTTTGTGCATATCTGTGCAACCTTTTGTACAAATCTACAGCAGCAGCTAGGGACAGCTGGCTAAATTCCCTTTTAGGAAGGATTTATTGCAAGTCAGACCCAGAGGTCTGACTGCAGAAGCCTGAGGGTACTTCAGGACTCCACATGACAACAGATCTTAGTGGAAACCAGCAGAGAAGATGTATGTGCCAGTGGAATAAGCACATCTTGTGGATTTGGTTTAATAACATCATTCAGGATTTTACAGCAGCATACAACTCTTGACAAATTCTATGTGTACTTACATAACCTTTTCAGGATTAGGAACTATTTCTAAAAATTTCAGTATTTTGATTGCCTTTAAATTGTCTCCAAATTATTGTTCTGAAAATTAAAACCAAATTTACCAAATAACGCACCATCATTTCAAATATGCATTAAAAATATTGGCTAAACTTTTACAGTTCTAAAAAACTCCACATTTAGAAGAAATAGCTTTAAAAATAGAGGAACTGACGCAAGAATTCAAAACAAAATAAACCAAAGTCAGGATGCCTTCATGAATAAAAAATTATCATTTCGCTCAGTCTGGTTTTGACAAAGCCTAATTCTGCTATGGGGGCAGAGTAACCAGCTTAAGATATACAGTTTTAGGTTAATTCTTGAGAACTAAGATGTAGCTACCTGTATTCATGAGGCAGCATGATTTTTTCCTAGCCTTAAGCAAACTCTCAGATAATTTTCTTAGCCTTTTTTTTTCCTTTGTGGGAAGCACTCCACACTACTTTTATCCACTCAAATTCCCATGGATAATAGTGTCCTGTGCCTCTTGCAGATGAGAAGCCTCCAAGCTCTTGTGTAGGATCTTTCCAGAAATAACAGGGGGGTAAGCCATGTGCTGAGTCAGTTGTTCTGGCACATGGCCTGCAAGTGCAGCCTCTCCAGCATGGAACTGCACATGAAATCATTGTGTGGCTCATGTGCAGTCATTCTTTTACCTGACAAATGCGTAGCTACTCACACAATGCAGTAAGCATTAAACTCAGATTCCTACACTGTAAATCAACTTAATCAAGTCTGGAGACCTTCCTATTTGAAAGTTTAAACTTTTCTAAGCCAACCCCACATACAGAATGGATCTTAGACCTATTGGTATTAAACTAGAAACTTGTTGTTTGTTTGTTTTTCCTTTTTGTTAACATTCTGCAGCATACTTAAATATAGTGCATATCTTTCTCCCACTTTTTTTGCTAAAGCATCAATCTGAAAATATCCATTTAACTGTAGGTATCCAAAAGATGTTAATAGGTCATAAAAAATGTTAATGTCATAAAAGGAGTCGTATAAGCTATCCAACATTCACTCAAAACTTTACAAAATAAACGAAAATTTAAAACTGTAACATTATTAGCCTTCAAATTGTAATTTTTGAAATCTTTGCTTTTCCTTGCACATAATTAACCACCTATCTTCCTTTCACTCTGTAACAGGTCACAAGATCAACTATGATTTTTTATTTATTTTCTGAGTCTGTAGAATAATATGCAGGACTCTAAGCTGGTTTATGTGAAAACTGAGGTATAGGTTTGTCAAGTGCTTGAGTAGTGAAAAATTTTGGGTTACAGGAACACCACTGTGATTACATGAAAATACATGATTTTTTAAAAAAGCTTCTTGGATTTTATAGAGCCTGCATAAGTTGGGTATTCCTAATGTAGAAAAGAGTAGGGACGTGTCTCTGAGAGAAATTTTACATACTGAACTTGAGAAAATTTCTGTAAATTTATATTTGAAACTCAGTTCTAAAAAACTTTTTGTGTAAGTTGCATTCTGTTCCCTATTTTAATTCAAATTATTTTTGTTATTTTATTTCAATGTATTAGGTCAGTGTGCAATTATAAAACTTGTTGCCCATATTTCCAGCACAGTATGACATACACACTAGAACACAGAGGACAATGTGTATGTAATTTGGGTTGGTATTTAATTCAATTTATTAATGTAACATAAGAAATGTCATATAAGATTATTTGAGTTATAGTAAAAAATTTTTGTGATAAATTATGTGATTAATTTTAAAAACAGGACTCAAAATTTTCTGGTTTAAATTCCCTAAGTAAACTAGCTAAATTCAAATAAAAAACATATGAATGACTTCTTTTTTTTTTTTTTTCTTAAAGATATATTGAACAAAAAAAATTCTTTAGAAAGTTTAAATATTTCAGTTTGTATTTTCTACAAGGTACTTAAAAAATGAAATGTGCTCCTCAGAATTAATAATGCAACTCTCTCTGTTTCAGTTGGGGGATGAGTTATTTTGATTTCAGAATGCACTTTTATCTAATGGATAGCAATTATGTTGTATAATATTTTTTAATTCCAGGGAGCCAATTTCAAAAGAGCACTGGAAAAATCCCAGCTATCTAAATAGCCAGAGCTCTTTTCAGAGGCCACAGAAAATGTTGCCACCATCAGTCTGTCTGTAACTGCATACATCTGCTTCCAGATTTGAGATACTTATGATAATAGCAAGGTTTGATGAACTTGCCCCTATCAAGGAGCCAAACTCGGATAAGAGCTCACAGAAACTTATTTATAGCTGTACTTTCAGTCATAAGGTGAAACACACATACAAACTGCAGGAAGCACTGTAATAAAACACAGTAGGAAGGAATGCTCTGCAATTGTTTTATCTTAGATCATCCCTTGCTTTTATATCAAAGCAATGCTGAGGTAGCAGAAGAGGCAAAATTCAGTCACTGCATAGGTGATTAATACTTTCTATCCCAGCAGAATACAAATCTTTGCCATTATCTAAGTAAGTTTTCCTACCACTATGAGGTACCACCTCTACAGACAGCAGTTGATGCCTTGGCTCTGTGGCTCCAACTCCCTCCACAAGCCAGGACAAAGGGACATGGTCACCACTGGTGAAATGTCCCACCTGCCAGGATCTCCTGCCACTGTGCTAACTAGAAGAACCACAAAATCTCTTCCCTCGGAGGACATGGGGTCAGGGCTTCCTTGACATCCAGCTGCCAGGTACTTTTCCTTAAACAGCACCTCCCCACCCCTTCCCAGGTGCCTGGTTCCCTAATCCACCCAAACACCTGGACTTCAGCTAGCAATGCCATGGTTCTGCACCAGGCCTTTGCCTTTTTCCTTCATCAAGATGGACACAAAATGCTCATGTGCAGTGCATGGTATATCCACTACTTGCATACAGTGGGAGGTTGTCAGGATGTTAAAATCACTGGCCCAGGTTCTTTTGCAGAGTGCTGAAGCAGGTGCACGTTACCCAAAAGGCAAAGTACGGTGTGCATGCGCAGGCACTTGCTGGAGAGAAGCTGCCCAAGAAGTGGGTTTCAGATCAAAGCCACAGGCCAGGCACAGCTTAATTATAGATATTTTCTGTGAGGTGCAGGGTGTGTGTGCGTGCTTAAGAGAATGTGGATCACAGAAAAACGGGTAAATTCAGTCTGTTACAGGAAGGTAATTTTCAATTAAAGTTCATCACATTCTTTCAGGCAAAACATGGCAGGCCAAGCAGAGCACCTGCTGCTGCAGCCCAGAGGCACTCTGATGAGCCAGCTGTGACCAACGTCACCTCGGCTAAAGCACGATCTGAGGCTAGATTGGAAACAGAAATGTCACTGCTGGGAAGCAGGCACAGATCTCTCAGCACTGGGAGTGATAGCACAGAGAGTGTCCCCGGTGTGTGCCTGCTAACGTCAGCACCAGGGTCAGCGTGTCAGGGTTTGTGTGCTTAGGAGCGCTGCCTCGCCCGCTCACAGGATTGCCTTCCACACTAACAGCTGAAACTGGCCAGACAGTGATGGCACGCAAAGGCAGCTGCATGTGGACTGGAGAAATGTACTGGCAAGTTCCTAGGCCTGTGTGAGACAGACAGTTTGGATGGCAAGGGACCTTTAAGCCTTTAAATTTTTGTTCACTTCAATTTCGCTACTTAGTAGTGTGGAGTTAAAATGGATGAGTTTATAGGAACTGCAGTGTGGGAAATAGTTGCTCAAGCATAAAGCAGCTGGTTAGTTTACCTGTGGCTAATTTTCTTTATTTCTAAAAAAAAAAAAAAAGAAAAGAAAAGAAAGAAAAAAAGGAGGCATGCACTCAGCACACTTGTATTATTAGCCTATTTGTATTATTAATCTTATACCAACACTTTGAAATGTCCAGTGAAAAAATGTGCATGAAAACAGGCCCCAAATCTATAAATAGCATGGACATAATTTATAAAGTGGGAAGAGATACTGAGATCCTATCTAACACCTTGGAGAGCCTACCACGTCACAGAATTTGTATGAATGTTTTGCAGTGGCAATGGCTCTGGTAGAATATCAGTGGTTGCTTGCATGAGTTTTAGTCCTTGCTTCCTCGTGTAGATTGTCACCATTACTACTTGCAGAAAACTGTTGTTGTACTTTTTGCAACCTCAAAACCATCATTATAATAAAATGGACCATCTATATATGGTTAAGTTGGGGTGTTAGGGTGTGGGTTGGATTTGATGATCTTGGAGGTCTTTTCCAACTTAGTTATACTGTGGTGTGAGACTGTGATGTAATACTATAGAAGACACAAAAGGATGCATCTCTGGACTTTAGATGACAATTTGGAGGTTTGTGTTCACAGGCATTTGTGAAAACTCATGCATTCTATTTGCCTTTAAAAAAAGTAATTCCTGTTATATCAGGAAAGACTATCGTTATTCAAAATGTATAGCTGTGCATTGCTCTAACAAGGGTGTCTATAATAAGCTGTATAATGCAATCTACCAGGGTAAACCATTCAAAACAAATATCACAATTAATTCAAAGCAAACAGGCTTATTCTTCAACAGGTACCTGCAGATTTGATGCTGCATGCCAGCTAAAATGTATTTTTAGATTTTTTGTTTTTTCTATCTGGCACACTTATCAAGGGGACATCTGGAAATAAGTATCACGTGGAAATAAGTGTCACACTGCAATTACTGTTATTGTAACCTACAAAAATATTTTCTGGAGGCCACAGAGCCCCTACTGCATTTGATAAAATAACATGATCATGCATTCTGATTTTGAATGAGTTGAATGAGAGGATGACTTCAATGCCTCACAGATACGTCTGTAATTTCTGTAATGCTTTCCATATCAGGTTGTTCTTGATATTTATTTTATTTGGGTTTCTGAAACAGCATGACAATTACTACAATGAAATGACAGATACATTTAATTAAGGTATGACTGATGTATCTGCAAATAATCTTTACTGAGAATTTAATTTTTCATTTGAAACTCTTGCAGACAGAATATGATTTCCTTTGGCTTTTTTTTTTTTTTTTTTAATATTCTACTGATTTTTCTACCGCTTAAGGAAAAATAGTCCTACATCTCAAATCAAATAGTTAAGATATCAAGTGTTATCAAATAGCTACTTCTGGTTGACACATGAAATTGATCTGATTAGTCACATCTTGGTGTTGCTCATCCTGGATTGTGAATGCAGGCAATAATAACAGAAATATTCCCTGTGTACATTAAAAAAAAAGTTATTTTCAGAAGCTTCAGCTGTGCATTTCTGTATAAGCTTCTTGTAAACATTCCCACTAATAGAGACTGGTCAGAGGGCACTTGAAGATAATAAATAGAAATAGAATATGGCCAGAGCTGAACAGAATTCACTTAAATATTCAGGAAACTATTGTTAGAAAATGCTGGTAAAATCTGTTCAGCTCTAACATCTGGATAGCTTGAGTAAAAAAATAAAATTAAATCCCACTTTGAAATAAATTTATCAAAGTTACCACAGTATTCTGGGAGCTTGTGTCAGTTATTCCAGAAATCCAATTTGTTGCAGATATATTGGAGGTTCACGGAAGAGGTAAACAGTTGCTGTGGTGAAGAATTCTATGGGAGTAAGTAGGTAGAGGATGGGAAAGTTATTAGTTCATATTATTTGCTCTAGGATATTAATTTCATGTCCAAATTAAAACCGGGCAATGGTATTTGCATTAGCTATGCCTTAGTGCAAAAACAAACCACTTTGTTATTATGAGTTAGCAGTTTTTCCTCTTAGAGGAAAAAATGAAAAGCCCTATTTCTTGGACATATAAGCAGATGAGCCGTCGCCATAGCAACGAAAGGACGTATCCACCGCGTCATTCTGTCAAACAGCCCCTGCATGTGACTCCAAGCTCACATTCCTTTCTTCCATCTGAAAGTAGGCTTTAGTCCTGCCATCCAATAAAATCAATACCCAGTAGGATGTTTTCTATCTGTCACAGTTTAGAAATAAAAAGCTGCTTATAGTAGCCTTCCTTGTCTTAAAGGAAAAGTAGAGGTTGTTTGTCTATCCTGTACTAGGAGTTAATGAGAAAGAGAATTAATAGAAAACAGATCATTAGTTACCAGGAACGCTAAGTCTGCTCTTGCTCTTTATTATGTTTAGTGATTCAGTCATGCCTTTTTTACAGAGTATTAGGACAGGTTCTTTGGACAGCTTCCAGCAGAGAGTCTGGTTTAAGAGAAGCACCATGTTTCTCTCCCAGAGTTATGAAAGAGGCTTTGATTTCTCCACCAAAAGGAGGATAATCACACTGCAAACATGATTTACAAATCAGACAGCAGAAACCAAATACAAATACAAAGTGTTAATTGATCGTCCATTCCCTTTGCAACTCTAAATCAGGATTTTACTTTCATGTTCCTGCCCCCTTCAGAAGTGTTTTCTAGCCTCCCTCTCAGACTCTAGAGGGTTGTTTTCACCTTGCCTCATCTTTCCTCTTCATCAGCACTAGATTTTAACCTTCTCTACACCTGCAGTGTGATAAAAACCAACATATTTGGCCTCTGCTTTCCTGGTCTAATTCCCAGAAGCATTCCTAAGTGTTACAAAAACAATGGTAACTTGCACTTGTGTGGATTCTGGATTTTACCTCAATGAAGTCAACTCAGGTTCAGTTTCCATATGTCAAATGACTACTGTAACAGATCTCTGGGAGAAAAGAAATAACAGTTGCCTCATTAGGTAGATCTTGAGGAAACCTTACTACTGAATGGTTTGAGATCTTTGCTAAATGGTTTGTGATGAATACCAGCTGTGCCTAAGTGTAACACAAACGTTCACTGGGATTAAAATTTCAGTTTAACTACAGAGTAAGCATACCTTAGGATCCATACACCAGCACGACAGTTATGGAAGATATGGATATATCTTCCATAAGAGATGGAAAAAAATTATAATGACAAGAAAGCACCATCTCTCTGTATCACTACATCAAAATAATGAATGGTATGACACACACAAGAATGTATGGCTCCAGAACCTGAACTTCTCCCTCAAAAATGCTTTCTTCAGTCTTATCTAGGTAAGACTGAAGGAGGTATATAAAAACTGCTCTCTCTATCTCTCTCTCTCTTTGAAACACACATTTTAGATGTATGAAAATGTAAAATGTATGAAAATATATATAAAATGAGGCAAGAGTCTATACTCAAGTGATTTAACAGATATATGGAAAAGTGATTTGCAAAATATCAATTTTCCATATCAAATCAATGGTTTTGACATGCTATCTAAGCAACTTCTGTCAGTTTCAGTTAAGCCAGACAGACTGATAGTTTCCAAAACAGATTGCCAGAGTCACACCAGTGAGGCTGTTTCCTGTAGAAGTGGGAAGTGAGTTTGGCAGTCTCCTCCTGGTGGTTTTGTCTGGTGTTAATTTTCTTCATAGTAGGTAGTATGGGCTGTGTTTTGGATTTATGCTGGAAACTGTAGATAACACAGGGATGTTTTTGTTCTTGCTGAGCAGTGCTTACACAAAGTCCAGGCCTTTTCTGTTCCTCACCTCACCCCTCCAGTGGGGAGGCTGGGGGTGCACTGTGAGTCTTAAGGGAGCACAGCCAGGACAGCTGACCCTGAGTGACCATACGGCACCAGCTCAGCAGACAAAGCTGGGGGAAGAAGGAGAGAAGGGAGGGCATTCAGAGTGATGGTCACCAAGCCACCACGGCATGTGCTGGGGCCCTGCTCTCCTGGGAAAGGGTGAGCACCTGCCTGCCCATGGGAACCAGTGAATTGTTTTGCTTTGCTTTGTGGCTTTTGCTTCACCTTTACTTATGTTTATCTCAACCCATGAGTGTTCTCACTTCTAGCCTTTGGGTTTTCTCCTCAGTCCCACTGTGGGGCAAGGAGTGAATGACTGTGTGGTGCTTTGATGCAGATTTGGGTTAAACCACAACACTCATGTCAAAAGAAATAAAGCAAACCACATTATTTACTCTTTTTTAATTAGGTGGCATTAGCAAAAACCAAAAATCAGTCCATGTATTGTGTCTAGCAGTTACTTTTTTTTTCTTTTCCAAGTGAAAAAAAAAAAAGAAATTGAGATTTAATCCTAAAACAGAAACTCTCAGGTGCTTGGAACTTTAAATCCAAAGTTCAAATGTTTTCTTCTTACATTCAACTAGTTAGTAGTTCCCGGAAAGATGAACACCACACCGAGGAGTGAGACATAAATAACTGTTCTTAGAAGGTTTAAAAAAGTGGGTGACAAGGCTGTACAGTTTGTGCTGGCTCGATTACTTCATATATAGTGTTCACTCACACAGGACTCCTTTATGAATTTAATTAGACTGCTTCTGCCACCAGATTTGATTCTCCTTAGCTGCCGTCAGGACAGGTCTGCCTAGATCAAGGTTAGTGTCAACAGATGCGCTGTATTTCTTTCCAGTCTTGAAAACTTTTCACCTAACACTAGGGGTACACTAGTCCTTCATCAGAGATACCAGCCTGATCAGTTCTCCAATTTTACAAATGTTTCTGTAAGTTTTTGTTCCACTTGTTTTCTCTGCAGACAAGTCTGGTTCAACAGATTCATTTTGCCTCGTTTGGTGAGCTCCTGGTTTTTTTGCATTAGATGTCTCAATGTCCAGTTCCAAGTGGGAACCTGGTCTATCACTAGGTCCTAAGTTTGCCAGATCAAATTACTTGGCCCTTCTCAATTTAAGTTTATGCACATGAACAGATTGCCAGTTTTCCAAGACTCCTATTAATCAGCTTCCCTATAATTTCAAAACTGTTACCTGAGCTAAAAGAGAAAAAAAAAATTCTATAACCACCACACCTTGAAGAAAGGTCTACTAAGTTATAGTCATCTTTTTAATCCAAATACTTTATGATTAGGAAAAAAACCAACAAAGATAATCAGAAAAAAATATTGTAATTTTGAAAACCACACGGAATTTTTTAAAAAAATGTTTTCTGTAAGATATATTCTATTAATTTTAGATGCAAGTGTAGAGTCTTTAGCTGATGTAATACTAAGAAACTGGACCTGTGTTTGTTTAAAAAAAAAAATCAATGTTGCAATTTGATTCAGATATGCCATTGTTTCCCTTTATTTAATAGATCTGTGGATATTAAATATCATGTCAGTTTCCATTTGTGAGAAGCTTGCTGATATGTATACTTAGATTTAGTCTATCATTTGTTATAGTTTTATATTTAGAATTTGGTAGCTTCCAATGCCCCTGGTTAAAGCTGTGGCTTTGCAGGAGCAAGTGCAAAATCTCCAGAGGTAAATGCAGCCCAAGTGCCAGCAGCTCCCAAAGGGTACACTGGGGTGTACAGAGTGCCATAAGGACAGTAGAAACTTGGCAGCACCCTGTTTGCTCTGCCATTTGCTTTTGGCAAAAATCTAAACAGCCTGCTTTACAGATTTATCCTGTGACCCAGGAATAAAGAAGCAGATAGACTGAGTTAAGATTTTTATCCATCACAAGCAGTTCAAAGGCCTGTCTTTGGTGGCTGGGGATCTCAGAGCTATCAATACAATTCCCTGTTGTGTAAGCTTTGACTCTGCTGACACTGACAGTGGGATTGGGTTTGTGTATCCATCTTCTGAGGGAGAATTACCAGGCACACTGTCTGTGTGACTTAAATAAGTTGCACTCTCATCAAAGATGGTATAAAATGTTCTGAAACCTTACAGATGTTGTGCTGGAATCATGACACCTGGAGTGACTTACTGCTAACAAATATTTCCCCACCACATTATCCCTCAGCCCCAGCCCTAAGAGTCCAATGTCCTCCACTACTTGTAAGAGCAGCAGCCTGAAGATTGCAATGATTATATTTTGTTTGTCAACTTTCATCATTGCCTGTCATTATTCATACTGGGGGATGGAAATGTAGTGCAGAGGGAAACAACTTAAAGTGAAGAGAATACACCCTATAGTAACACTTTATATTAATTCAGGCTTTTCTATTTTACTTTAAAAATGTGTAATACAGCTTACATGAATGAGCACAGGTTAGTCACACTGGTACTCCTCAAAGCTGTCACTAATAGCAAAAAATTATATAGCTTGGATATTATAAAAAAAATTCATCAAGAACTGTTCATCATAACAAATATTCAGATGCATGGAATGTAGGTAAACTAATTCCTTACATTTAATGCCTCTAACTAAATTATTCTTTCTAAATACAGTTCCTTTGTAAATTTAGAGGGAGA
Organism: Cichladusa arquata; assembly: GCA_026413545.1. Lineage (NCBI taxonomy): Eukaryota > Metazoa > Chordata > Aves > Passeriformes > Muscicapidae > Cichladusa > Cichladusa arquata. The sequence goes on along the minus strand of JAOTQP010001652.1, from coordinate 37,791,161 downwards.
AGAAAATGAATAGCTCCATGGGAAACCAGAAGAGCCAAGTAAATCTGGAACATTTAGCATTGCATCTTTAATCACAATTGAAAAATATTTTTTCAGCATTTGTGAAAAAAAGAATAACTTATACACAAGAACTAAGGAACAAAAACTAGGCATATTGCTAATACTACATAAAGAGCACCTGGTCTTATTAGGATGGTATTTTATTTTCTTCACAGTATGCCACTTTAATGGATCCAGCAGGGAAATAGCAACAAAAACTAAGCAACTAGAATGACAGTGTCATCTCTCTGGAAACATCAGCACTTATTCATCATCGTCTTCAGTGCTATAAGATGTTACCTAGAGAATTCCTTCTGAGATTTTTCTTTTTCTAACAGGGGCTTAGCCGAATTTATATTCCCTACATGTAAAATGCAGCCTTGTTGTTTTAAATTACATGACTTCTCTATTTCTCTGCATAAAAGCCCTTTTTAAGGGAAACAAAGTATTCTGTTGCCTTGATCACAGGTCTTTGGCCTGAAAGGAGAAAAAAAGATTTCTTTATAGTTTCTCCAACTTGTCTTACATGTCAGAAAATAATGGCATTATTAGTGTTCTTCTCTCCATCCCCTGGGTTGCTGTAGTTCTTATATGAAAAACTTCAATATTTCATTTAAGCAGATTTAGCATTAAATCCTCTATAAACTCATAGAGCACATTAGCATTTCCAGTGCCTTTATGTGATATATATCATGTTGTTTTCACCTGTCTTAGAATTTTGTTTCTTAACTGGACTGATAATCTTTTTGGTTTATTATACAATCTGGTTAGGCAAGAAATGATTGCCTAGTAAAAGTGGCCATGGACTGGTAGTAGTGCCTTGAGGACACTGGCTCAAAGACCACCAGCTAGAGTACACAGAATTTCAGGAATTTTGGCAGTGACTGCTAAAACTAAATTGCTCTTATACAGGATCATAAAAAAAAGCAAGGAATTACCGTGGTTCAAGGACAGTTTTAAGCATATATTTCCTTATAACTAGCCATAACATGATATTAATGAAGAAAAAGACAGGTCATCCTTTTGCCTAGACAAGGCATAAGGTAATACCCTATAGGGTACCTGATATCAGTTATCCTTTTATCTTCTCCCTTACCTATAAGATCATACGTTGTGAAATGTCATCAGCTGCACTATAAGCAGGCTCCAAAGGACAGTGATAAATATTCTGGGTTGGGACAGTGAATAGAAAAGTCTTCTGTTTTGAGCTGTGTATGTGTGTTTACCATCGCTATAAAGCAGTAAATATTAGGAATACATGCAACCAAAATTTGCCCAATAGAGTATCATGAATAGTAAGAAAAGCTTATCATCTCCTTACAGCTGTATTCTGAGGTGTGGTCTTTCTCTTGGGCTTCTGCAGCTATAGAAGTAGGCTTCAGTAAAATTAACTTAGCAGCAATGTGTGGGATACAAATTTCATATGCTCGTTAGAAATGTGGTGTATTAGGTGGTAATGGAGAAATGAGTGAAATTATTTTTATTTCACATCTTATGTTGAATAGGGTGCATTTTTCTTAAGTTTTAATCATTCTTACATTTAAATGCATTATGTGATTGATGGATTGATTGATGGATTGATTGATTGATGGATTGATTGATTGATTGATTGATTGGTTGATTGAAAGAAATTAGCTTTTACCAGACAGGGAACTCAATGGCTTTTCAGGTTCAATTGCTTTCTCTATGGGCTTCTGATATTTTGGTACTCTTGTTTGTCTCCACTCTGATATTATTTCACCTGACTTTCACCCCCTGTTCCCAACCACACCAAATTGCATCACACGTGCTTTAGGAATGTACAATATACTATAGCAAAAATAGTCAGAAAGATAATGGAAGAGCCAATTAAAACACAAGCTTAAAAAATAATTAATTTGCTGTTGCAGTCTCTATATTCTGTACAAGGCAAGGCATATAGGTTGCAACAACTTTGCTATGACTTGAGGTACTTTGCTGTATTGAGTCATTTTTGTATATGATATAATGAGATGGGGGCTATGATAACTTGGTGGGGCTGAGCAGTAGAAAGAGCAGTGCAGGGGGTTTCCAGGGCCAGGGAAGCCTGAACAAGAGCTGAGAGATTGACCAGGAACCTACCAGGAAACCACCAAGAGCAGGCAGCCCTTGCAAGTGGGACTGACCTGGCAATAGGTGCTGCTGTGGCAGATTTCAACGAGCTGAAACTGAAATCCTCAGCCAGTTTGGTGAGGCTGAAAGCTTCAGTCAGCTGGTGACAGCAGCAGTGCCTATGGTAAACCTGTGTCCTTGACCTGAATCCCCAGGTCAAGGAGCTGAACAAGGAAGTGAGTAGGTTGAGCAGCATTCCTGAGTATGGGAAAGAAACAGATTGAATATTCAAAGAGATAGATACAGAAGTCTCAACCCCCATCTGCATCAGAGAGGCAGGTGGCCTCTGCACCTGGTCTCATGAGGAGTGAGATGTCAATAAAAGAGGAAGATTAGAAACTGCTCACTCTCCATACAAGGAGGAAGACTTGACATTAATAAACGAGTTTAGTGCCCTCCAAACCACGGGTTAGGTGGTTAAGGAAGGCAATTGAGTCATCAGACCTGAAGAAGCAGCAAGAGATTGAGGTGAGTGACTCCCTACCACAGCAGAGAGAGACCCATCTGCTGACCTCACCAAAGAAGTTTGTTGCCTGCCAGGGGCTTGAATCAGACATTATGGAAAGACTTCCAATGCTCATCAACATATCTGGCTATTACTCCCTGCTGGTCTTTCTTGTGAGCACTAATGACACCAAAGGTAAATTGAAAACAATGAAACTGTTTTCAGGTCTCTGGGGAACTCAGTCAAGGGTCTGGGTGCCCAGGTAGTTTTCTCCTCAATACTGCCAGCTAGGGTAAATGACAAGAGAAAAATTAAATGGACCAAGTAAACTGATTTACCAAGTAAATCACTGGGTATGTCATTGGTGTTTGTTAACAGTGTTTGATTTTTTTAAACTTTGGGACCTTGTTTGCTGAGATTGATAGCTGTTTAGAAGAGGTGGGATCCACCTCACTAAGTTGAGCACACATGTTTTTGTCAATAAAATGGCCAATCTGGTAAAGTGAGCTCTACACTAGGAAACGTGGGCGAAGAGGAGAGCTTAGTGACAACCTAAATAGGAACAGGAGGCTTAAGAGGAGATACCTCCAGCATATGCAAGCAGCCTAAAATATATCTACAAAACAAGACTATGGGGCATCCCTTTGCACCCTTCCTGGGATATTGACAAAGTCAAATATTTCTATAAAATGCCTGTATACCAATGCATGCATTATGGGAAGCAAACAGGAGGAACTGCAGATCTGTGTGCAATCACAGGCCTCTGACCTCATTGCAATTACAGAAACGTGTGAGATAGCTCACATGAACAGGATGTTGTCATGAAGGACCACACACTGTCCGGGAAAACAGACCAGGAAGGCACCATGGTGGAGTTGCCCCCTGCACGAGGCAACTTTTGGAATGTATTGGGCTCTACTGAAGTGAATGATGAGCTTATGAGTTAGGTTAATAGATCAGGCTAGTGAGCATGACACTGTTGTGGGTGTTTGCTACAGACTGCCTGAGGAAGTGGACGAGAACTTCTACAGGCAGCTTGAAGCAGCCTCACAGCCACAGACCCTGGTTCTTATGCGGGACTTTAACTTCCCTGACATCTGCTGGAGAAGCAGCACAGCAAACCACAAACAGTCCAGGATGTTCCTGGGAGGTGTTGATGACAACTCACTGATGGTGGACAGTCCCACAAGGAGTGGTGTGCTGCTTGGCCTCATGTAACAAACAGGGAGGGCCTTGTTGGAGATGCAAAGGATGAGGGCAGCCTTGGCTGTAGTCGCCATCACCATGAAATTATGTAGTATCAGATGAGGAGGAAGCAGGGCAGAATGTAAGATTGCAGCCATGGACTTCAGGAGACCCAAGTAAACCTCCTCAGGGATCTTCTTGGAAGAGTCCTGTGGGAATGGGCCACAGGTCAGAAGGATCAAAAGAAGCTGGTCAATATTCAAGGATCACTTTTCCCAAGGTCAAGAACAATGCGTCCTAGTAAGCATGTAATCAGGTAAAAAGGGCAAGAAGTCTGCATGGATGAGCAATGTCATTGCTCAAGTGTAAGCAGGAAATACACAGGAGGAGGCAGAAGAGTCCAGCAACTTGGAAAAAATCTAGAGAGATTTTCAAAGCAGAAATGAGACAAGGAAGTCCAAGGCCCATCTGGAAATGTATCTGGACAAGGATATAAGGGACAACGAGAAGGGCTTCTTTGAATACATCAATAACAAAAGGAAAACTATGGATAATGTGGGCCCATTACTAAATGGAGAGGGGATCCTGATAACAGAGGATGTAGAGTTACTGAATGCCTTCTTTGCATCATTCATCTTGTCTCGGAAATTTTGATGTTTACTTGTCATCATTTAAGCTTCATGTGAACATTCAGATCCCCTCTTTTTTACAAGAATCAAAGATTTTGGAATACACCTACACATCTGCTGAACTTCAGGACTTTCTCTCAAATGACTGAGTATGCAATTTCATGACTACTGTAACTTCAAATCTATTTTTCCATTATGCATGTTTTATATTCCAGCTGTAAAGGTTTTAAGTCATTTGCTTTGTATTGGTACCAAACTTTTGTTTGACTTTTATCAGTATTTTAAGCATCAGTGCGTATGGAATTTACTAAACATATTTTGAACATTTTAGTGAGCATTTCAGACATGGTTTTGTCATGCTAATGGCATAATATAATGAAGTGCAGTTCCTTCCTTACTCTGTTTTAGTTTTTTGTCGCAATTTGAAAATATATTTTGAGTTTATTTTCCAGTTTCTAAAGAGATCCGGTCATGTAAAATAGATGGAAATATCAATTTTCATTTGACAATTGCAAAAAATTTAAAATTTTATTCTTCTCAAGGACTTTGGAAAGAGGGCCTCTTGTACAAATACCCCTGCCTTGAAGTTCAAAGCAGTAGGCACTTAAATGCATATATACCTCCATACATGCCCTCTAAAATGAGCTTGTCCTCAAGCAAGACATGATATCTAGATAGAATTATACAAAGCCCAGAGTTTCTCGAAGGATTTCATCTGTTTATCATGCAACCATATTTTCATAGCTCCACATTTTCTGGGAAAAAATTAGTTTTATTTACAACACAAAACAAAAAACACAAACAAGATTCTGCCAACAGTAGTACCAGCTTCCAGAGCTTTTCTGTTTGCAGGCATCATGCTCCATTGATATTTCAGAACACATTTACATTACCAGGCCAATTCTAGCACAGCCACGCTGGCAGAGCTGCTGCTAGAGATGCAGCACAGGCTGACAGGAGAACCTTTTCAGCTGTCATAGCAACACTACCTACCCTGCATAACATAACCTAAAATGGCAAAAGCACTTTTGTATCAACATGGCTGTGACAGACACCAGGGGGATGTTAATACACTGTGCTTGCTGAATACCCTGCTATCATGTACAATATCCTATTTTTCTCTGTGGTGGTAGTTCAACATCATAATTCAGAATATTCTTAATCAGCACTGCAAAATATAGTCCTTATCAAAGAATCACAGAATGGTTGAGATTGAAAGGGACTTCTGAAGTTATTTGGTCACTTATATCAGACATCAACCTCAGCCAAAAAGGAACAGGTTCCTGTCTGGATCACGGGCCTGCAATTAGACCTTTGAAGCTAGGAGAATGGATAGTATTAAGATGGAAATGTCAGCTAAAGGAATGAACTGAACAGATTTTGTCCATAGATAAGATTCCCTGTACAGAAAGCAGATACAAAGAGATGCTCTTTACACAGAGAGCTGGCTTTCAGGAGGGCAGTTTTGGTGCCATGAGAAAAACGTAGGCTGTAGTGTGCCCTGCACATTCCTTCTACCAGAAAGAAAAGGGGACAGGCTGAGATTTTGCACAGACTTGAGAGGTGGAAAAAAAATCCACATCTACTTCTGCAATCACAAGGATATAGATTGTTCTCTGAGGTTTTCAGGAGGTTGCAAACAACTAGCAAACAAGCTAAAAGTAGCGTGTTGAGTCTCAGAGCGCGGTGTCTTGAGAAATATGTGAAAACATCTTGTAAAAGAAACAAAGTTTTCAGCTGTCTTATCTAAAATGTGTTGACTCAGTAGATATGGAATTGTTCTCCATTTATAATATGCAGTCTGGAGAAGACTGAGAGGAGACCTCATTGCAGGCGTTACTTCAGCATCCTCACAAGGGAACTCAGAGGGGCAGGTAGCAATCCCTTTGCCCCTGTGGCCAGTGCCTCGAGGAAATGGCACAAAGCTGAGTTAGGGGAGGCTTAGGAAAAGGAAGGTTCAGGAAAAGGTTTTTCACCCAGAGGGTGGTTGGGCACTGGGACAGGCTCCCCAGGGCAGTGATCACAGCACCAGCCTGACAGAGTCCAAGAAGCATTTGGACGATGCTCTCAGGTCCATAGTGTGACTCTTGGGGCATCCTGTCCAGGGCCAGAGTTGAATCTTGAAGGGTCTCTTCCACTCAGCATAGTCTATGATTCTATGATGTCTTTATAATTATGTAAATTAGGGTCAAATTTGTCTGAGCCTTATGTGTGAAACTCTAAATAAGTGAGAGTATTGAGATAAGGGTAATTCAAACAATACCAGACTCAGCTGGATAATTTTTGTTGAGCATGTCACTAAGCCCCTTGTTAAATAATGGTTTTCACAGTTCTGAAATTGCACCAAAGCAGAAACTTTTGCTGTAAAGTATTTCATTTCTAAAACGTAGAAATATTTTGCAACCACAGTATCTGGTGTGTTCCTTGCATTTACAAACACATATTTAATCACAGCCTTCATAAATATGTCTTGCTACTAGACTAGGGATTGTGCAATCCAGAAAATTTCTGAAGGTATAAGAACTTGCTTATGGAGACTATTTTAACATTTCTGTCACAAAAAGAGGCTAATAAGGTTGTCTTTCTAGCAATGGAGGAAAGTATTAACCATGCACAGAGAAACTTCAACTAGGCAGAAGGCTGTGAAGAAAAAGTTCAAAGACTATTACCTTGAAGAGTTAAAGAAGGTCAGAGCCAAGCAGGATGGAGTTAATTAAATGGTGCAGCTATTAAAATAAAAGGAAAGAGGGTGACAAGAATGTCAAAATGTTGGTATGGTCCTTAAATTACACAGGGTAGGTAGACATTTCTTGTGTTTGTGATATGTAGACAAAGTGTTGTTGGAGTGGTTAAAATAAATTATGTGTTCTTTTGGCTATTTGAAGTGTTTGTTTGGTTTTTTGATTGCTGTAAATATTATTATGCTCAGTAATGCCAGTGCTAGCAGCTGGTTTTTGAAGAGAGCAAGAAGGTTCTCTTTCAGAGAAGTAAAAGAGGCATTTAAAATGAGGCTTTTGATCACTGTAGCTCTGAAGAGTGTGTGAGGCCTAGACTAGGCAAACCAGAAGTAAAGAGAAGCCTTTCCATAAAGGTAATTATTTCTCAGTCACTGCATACGTAATTTCACTTAATTTTTTTATGGATGGGAATTGCACACGTAATACAGATTTATACTGTGTGTTGATGTGCTTTGTTTTGGATTCTAAAAGAAGATTGAACTGATCTTGCTAACAAGGGCACCAATGGTTCTAGGAAATTATCCAGCCTCCTGAGGACTATTTTGGCAGCAGTCTCAATTGGACCTGTGGTCTCAGCACTGCCATTGTATAACTCTGTTTTAGCAGTTATTTCTTATTTTCTTTTTTTTTTTCTCTGCCACATTTGATGCTCTGTCAGTCAGAGTCCACACTGAGATCAGCCAGAAACTTGCTGTACCAGGAATCATTTGATGTAACCATTATTGCATATTAGATGCTGAGCAAGGGAGGGCTTTGCCAGAGTGAGATGTGAGATGTTGCCCTCTGAAACTTCAGAAAATAGAGATTGTCTACTTTGTCTTCCATTTGGATGCAACATCCAAGGCAATCTAATTCTACATTGTAATTTAAATGTGCCTCTGGTTTTTGGAGAAGAGTTAGTGGCATATGGTATTTTTGCATTGTTGAAGCATTCTTGTTGATTTATGTTGTACTAAATTTTAAGGTTTGTTATTTTACAGAAAAAATAGATTACATTTTTCTCCTTTGTCCCTCTCTCTGTTGATTGATGATTCAGGGATTAAATCTGCATGTGTTTTTGGTGTCTCCTCTGCTACGTAAGAAAGAGAACAACAGAGCACAGTAGTAAAATATAGGATCTATTGCCTACACCAAATCTCATGCTTTTATTTTGTACTAAAAAAATTTATAAATTGATCTTCTAGACTTAGGAAATATTAAGTTCCTTTAGCTTTCAAGACCATAATGCTTCACCAAGCTGTCTTGTTCTCAAAGCTGGTGGGACACCGAACACCTCTGTAAGTAACAATTCTAAAGAAAAAGGAAGGGAAGGACAAACTGGAAGAGAAAGGCTACTTTAAAAATGTTACCACTTGTAAATCAGTACAGTAGCATTCATCCACTCTCTTGCACCATGGAATCATTCTGATTCTTTTGGGATTGTATTTCATGAAAATGTATTTTCTATTTAAAAACCAGTGAAGTTATCCTATGTCAAATTCTCATACAAAGGTAGAATCTTTAGTAAGCTCAGGGCAAGATTACTAAGATGAAAATGCAAATGGCCTATTTTATACTTACATGATTTCTAGGACTTTTAGTTGAACTAACCTAGTTTTCCAGATCCAACACAGCTGTGTGCTGGATCATGCATATGATTATATATGCATGATCTCTCTATGTTTCTGTAGATCTCACAGTGCTTACAGTCATATTATTGACAACTTAATCAAGTTAACTTATATATAATTGCAGGGCCTCAGACGGAGGATGCTGTAATCATGTCTATTGCAACATAATTAATATTTGTTCTGTTCTCTTGATCTCTGTGTGACAAGGGTACATCCCAGCTTAGCATGGAGTTTGAGTTCCCAGCAGAGAAAAGTCAGAGTAATCAGTACAAAAAGCTGATATATACACTGAGTCCAGTTCAGGACTAGCAGCAAACCTGCCTCTATATGCCCACAAGAGGCTGCTCTTGTCAGCTCACATAATGACATAAGTGAGGCACTGTGATTTGGAATGGGTTAGAAAACCACAGCCAGATTGTTTGACAGTGCCAATATGTCTGGTGAGAGCCAGGCTACTCATGCTGAGCCACCTTCTGTGCTTTGAGCTTGGCCAGGTCCCTCGCTGTCACATCTCCTCTCCAGAGGGGAGAACATGACTGACACAGGCACTGAGGCCATCAGTGGGGGCTGCCTCTGAACCCTTGCCTAACCATTGAGGCAAGCAATCTTCAAAGGAGCAGTCGTGATCTGCCTTTCTTTGAGATGCAACTGTGGTCAAAGCAACTTCCTCTGACTTTCTTTGCTCATTTTTCATCATTGGTGTCTAGATATTTAGGCACCCATTTCTATGCAGTTACTGTACTATTTATAGAAGTGTGTCTAATACAGATACTATTAAAGCTGGTGCCAAATAGAAAACCTAACCCAACAAATACATTGGTACAAATGCTCTAAATTACTCTCCAGAAGGGAAACCAAATGCTCTTGCCACCAAAAAACAAGCCAAGCTAATTTGAATTCATGAGAAACAGTGGATATTTATGATGAATTTTTAACGAACAGCTACTCACTCCAAGATTAATTAAATAAATTATTCTGAGTAAGAAACAAATGTGTGAAAATGGCAATCTATTCCTAGACAAATCTAAGGCAGAAAGGAACAAGGAATTTAGTTAATTAAATCTCTGGTTACAAATTATTCATTAAGCCTCTTTTTTTTTTTTTTTTTTTTTTTTTT
>JAOTQP010001652.1:37765779-37779586 GCA_026413545.1 Cichladusa arquata | reverse complement strand
TAAATATCTGGTTACAAATTATTCATTAAGCCTCTTTTTTTTTTTTTTTTTTTTTTTTTTAAATTTTACTTGTATATATTAATATGCCTTAATATTTTAAGTAGTGTGGTTGCTAATAATATCTCTTGCTTTGGTGAACCTTTCAATCCCACTTACAACAAGGCCCAGCTAGTTTTAGGCAAGCAGAAATTATTTTGTTTCCCTGTCTTGGACAGATTCACATTTGTATGCCTTTACAGATTAAAAGATCCTAGGATAGTTTTCAGTTTGTCCATACTGACATGGGAATGGATATTGTCCCTAGAACATGTATCCTTTCTCTCATTTTCTGAGACTGGACTTTATTTTCTGCTCTAAAAAGAGGCTTTATTATCTAGTGGGGAAAGACGTGAGATTGAAGCTTTCAGATCTTTCAGACTGTGAAATTGGAGTTAAATGGAAAATGTTTTTGCCTTTAATTGTATACTTTACTTGTACTAAAATACTGGAAAGAATTCAAAAACTTACAAAACGTATAAAAGAAAAAAATCCCTAAAACAATCATATTGTTTCTATTCCTTCACCCTTTTTTTTTGAGTGAGGAGCAAAGGAAGGAAGAAAGCAGAAGAGGAACTGTGAGGATTCGAATGATATAAAAGTTATTAGGGTCGTAAAACTAAGTTTTTGAAAACAGTAAATTATTTAAATTTTTTATGGAAAAGAAACACAAGATATATTTTAGTTCAAACTTCTGGAAATGTAAATAAACAGACCAGTCATGGTTTAATGTGCAAAGCAAATACATACACAGTACATTCTAGTCTCCCATTGCAAGATTTATCTAAAGTTAATATGTCCAGTAAGCAGATAAAAATTTGGTGTGAAAGGTCAGGAAAGTTTTCAGAAGGAAGAGGGAATATGTACAGCAAGAAAGAAGATACAGTATTGACTAAAATATCATTAACATTTCTCTTTTTAAAATTCTCATATTTGAGGGCCTATTCTGAGTTATGTGGATCTTGAATAGAAAGAGCTAAAACCTAAGTTCTTTATGAGAACCATTTTAAGTGGATATTTTTCATCTCTTCAGATTGCTGCTGCAGGTCTTATGGAATACGTATGGACTGTTTATTATTATTATTCTCTGAATCAAAAAATTAAACTGTTGTGATGAACATGTTTCATTCTTGGATGATCATAGCTCTATTTTTACTATGACATACTGATGTCAAATATGCTAAAATAATTTCAGAAACTGTGAAGTTTATTCTGTATTATGTGTCTTATGTTACAATGCTTTTTTATGTTTGGTTTTTTTTGTGGAAATATGCAGTTGCTTTCATAGGATTGCTTTTTAATGAGAAGAGGCCATTTGGGTGTAACATGGTAGCAGAGTTTAAATTATCAGAATACCTAGCACAAAACATAATTTGTGGCTGCATGCAAGTCTGGTAAAAGTTTATCAATGGAATGTAATGGTGCTATACACAGCAAATAGAAGATGACAAAATATATAACTAAGGGCCAGGGAATTCCAGCCATCCGTCAGTTCTGGATAACTGCATTTAGCTAGGATTACTGCTTTCACCTAACCAATATAAAAATTCTACAGCTCATCTAATATATATTGGAAATTATGAAAATCTAGAGGGGTAACAAATGTGGCAACTCCACTATTTTAGTAAATTTTACTGATTGCTAGCAATAAAAGGGAAAGCCTTTGTAGTTTTCTTTTTACTCTTAATGAATGGTAGCATTTTCTAGCTGGAAGATTAATATTTAATACAGATATATTTTTTCTGAATGTTTCTTCTTGTATCTCATTATGAAGGCTGGTCAGCCTCTCTGAGATAAATGCAGCTGAAAATCGAATGACATATGAACATGTGTTGCTGTTTTGCATGTTTCTTGCTTCCTTGTGGTTTGTATTTAAATTCAGGTGCAGCCATTACTCAAATGTGTCATGAAGTGCTAGGATCCAGTTTGTCCTCACAGCCTTTTCCAGAGGTTTTTCTCACCATTTGTGTGCCGAAAATTGATCAAACCCTGTAGGTTTGGCCTCAGTAAGATTATTGAAATATAGCACAACATCCTCAGAAAGGTTTTGCTGGCATTCATCAGCCTTGGAGGGCAAATTAATGCATCAAACCTATCCTAGGGATTTTGGTAGTGTTTCCTTGCTGGCCAAATTCAGAAGTGTGATTGCTCTTGAAGCTCAACATTTATTGTTCCAAAATAAGCTTACATGGCAAATGGAGGTCACAACTTATGTGGGGGTTAAATGACTTCCAAAGACCTTATCATAAGATATGATCTTTTGACAACAACAAAACCCTTATTCTTGTAAAATTTCTGGAAAGAGAGTAGCTAAGTTGTAGTATCTGAAATCACAGAGATGCAGTAATCATGTAAAAGATGTCTTACTAGGCTTTTTCAATTACAGTGTGATTGTGGTATGGTTGAGTGCAGAGATCAGGGATGAATCAGCTCTAGAGATGAAGTGAGGGTCTCTGTGAGAAACATTTGGCCTTGCTGCTGCTCCTTTTTAGATTTTTTGGCAATAAAGGAGTATGTAGATAGTACAGAGGCAGTACAGAGGAAGAGAAAAAGACACATCTTCATTTTTTTCCTGTGTTTCCCTTGAGACAAAACATAGACATTTTACAAGTGGATTTATCAACTTGTGAAGATTGTTTTTGCCTCTCTCATGTGCGTTTCTGCAATGACATTTCATACTGATGGTAGAAACTGATGTAATTGAAAACAGTACTAGGAAGTGAAAAATCCTTTAGGAAAATAATTCCTCTAGGTTCTTTCCTACTCTACTTCATAAGGTGTACACAGAAGAATTTACCAGTTTGTGAATTTCCTTACCCAACAGGTACAAAGCTCAAGTGTGCCAAGAACTTTTGAAAGCAGAATTGAAAGTCATATAGTGATGCTGATGATCAGTAAAAAATAACACGAACCTCCTTAAAATCTTGTACTTGTTTTGCTTGGCAAGTTTAGAAGATATTACTGCAAAAAACTACTGAAGAAGTGTTATTTTTCATTTTCTTCCCCCTAGAGTTTACTTATCTCCTAAGTATTCTTTAAGATATTGAAAAGCAGACTGATAGCCAGTTGATCCTGCAAAATAATTCTTTGACATTACTCTGACATAATATTCATCAGAGAACATAGTCGTTTTTTACAGAAGTAGTTATTGCAGGTATTAAGAAGCTGTATTACACAGTCTAAAGCTTAATTTCCTCAGCAGCTCATTACAGTTTCCTATCAAACAAAATGTACATTCAGAAAATGTATATTGAATTTATACAATTATCTGCTGTTATATTTAAAAATTTGCCCAATGATCTGAGTCCCTTCCCTAAAAATTTAACAGGAAGATTTGTTCCTTGATTTATCAAAGACAGATTTATCAGACTCACAAAAATGAACATGATTTTCCTATGCTTTTATAACAGTCTTTAATTATGAATATAACAATTTAAGACATGCATTTTTCTGACCAGTGTAGATAGAATAATAGCAAAAGTACTTATCAGAAAGGTTGTAGTTCCAAGGGTGGAGCTCATGTGTTTTGAAGTGACAGAACCAATGCTTTCCTCGCTTATCGCAAAGAGGGTCGTGAATGGCTGGTTTAAATACTTTTCTGTTTTGATCAAAATCTGTGTATAAGGGTTTTTTCTATTTTCCTGTGAAGATCCATTCCTGGGCTTCTCAGATGTCTGCCTTCTTTTGTGGGCTGCTTTTATGAGTTTAGTGCTCTTTCATGAACAGGTAATAATGCACATTTCTATGGCATTTACTTCGCACCTTTTTGTGGCAGTATGAACTTTCCTTAGTACCAGATATTAAAGTTCCCACAGACTACTGCAGAGTATTTTTAATATAAACCCCAAAGTTTTTAATTGGCTGAATATCTGGACAGATTTTATCTGCTGTTGTTGGGGGATGACTACAAATGGAATTTAAACTTATTTCTTTCTCTTTTTCTTTAACTTCAAGTGTAAGTAAAGGACCTACATGTTTGTAACAAGCTCCATATGGGTATGCAACTGATGTGTTCAAAAGAGCTTGTTCAAATATATTCCTTGTGTACATATTTACTGTAGTATGGAGCAAAATTCTCAGGAATCAGAAAATCAGAAAGCTTGTTAATAATAAAATAATTTTCATTACTATTACTTAAAAGCAATTTTTGTTGAGATGAGGTTTTTGTGTGTATGCTTACAAGTACTTAAAAGTTTACTGCCTAGAGTTAGAAATTTGACACACTTAACAGCCTGAAAAGTAAATCAAATTTATGTCTTAAATATAAATTCTTCAAAGAGAGAGGAACGGCAGAAGAAATTGGTTCATGAAATACAAAGTCCTTCAGCTCAGTATCTGAAAATTATATTGACCTTTTAAATATTTATAAATCCACTTTAGAAATCTATTACAAGGCCTATTCTTTATTTAATAAAAATATGATGTCCCCTAATTTTCTTTTTTTTTTTCCCTAAGAGCCTTTTACACAAGTCTCAATTCAAAATTTACATAAAACTGTACTGGACATTTACAATGTACTTGAAGGAATTTGTCTCTGCAAAATCTATTTTTTTCTTGAGTATTATTACTTAATTTACTGAGGTGACACTTTGTTGTCTTGTTAGTTTCTTTATTTCTTCTGGTTTCTGTTATTCTTGATCACAAATTTGGGGAAAAATAGTCACCAAAGTTATGTTCTCTTAGAAATTCTACTTGAAAATCATGATTTCATACGGGAGGTGTTTATAACTGTATTTCAAATTCCTTAATATATTACAGTTGCACTTAATACATCAAATCCCTATACTTTTCCAGAATTTAAAATAATTTATTTCTTCACCTTTTTCTTGAAGTTTAAGTGTAAGTAAAGGACCTACACTGAAAGAAGTGCAGTTCTTGAACACAGTGTGTGCCTGTTTATCTTTGTAACTATCTAGATATAAATGATAGAGAGGTGTAGACAGGTATAGGTATAGGCACAGGTATAGGTATAGTATTGGTATAGTATAGGTATAGGTATAGGTGATACAGATAAAGATATTTCACAGTGGGCATAGATCAATCTGAGTGTATTCCTCTCCTGAAGGGCTTACAATCTGAACAGAGGAGACAGGATGGGAGAATAAAAGAACAGTTATTATCTCACATTTGTAGTTACCAAAGTGAGGCAGAAAAGAGTTTGCTACAAGAAGTTGCCAGTAGGAATCCTGGAGGAGAGCTTGATCTCCTGGATACCGTTGTGCTTGCTGCCTTCCTTTCATCTGGTACATTAATTCAGCCTCTGAGACAACACAGCCATAGAACTGTTTCAAAATATGCAGTAATACCTGCTGATCTGAATGACTGTGCAAATCCATCACTATTACTAGATTATTCTGCTTGAAAGGTAGTGCCCAAATGAAAGCATCACCGATGGATTTTTGTTGTATTAAATGAACAAACAAAATATAAATTTTATTGCTGTATAGTATCCACAAAATCTACAATTTTTGGCCAGGAATAAGGCTTCTCTACAGCATTTAAGAAGTCTTCTAGCATGAATGGAAGAGTGACAAGCTTATGTGCCATAAATTTGATCATATATGTGTGGAAAATGTCCATCAAATTCAAAAATGAGTCTCACATGATCTTCTCATGTTCATTATCATACACTACAGTACTGTGCTTGCATTGATGGATTAGAAGGGAACACTTTTCTCTAATAAATCTCATCAAATCTTTGATTTGATAATGCTTGTTTTGAAAGACCGTGCTTTTTACATTGGGAGGAAAGAGAAATAAAATAGGTCACACCTCATTTAAATTTCAAAATGCAGTTAACTAATATTTCAAAGCCTGTAGCAACAACTTCAGAGATGAAACATTAGAAAAGACAGCAAGCTTAGCATTATGTAAGTGTAAGAAAGGCACAAACAATTAAGTAGTAGTTAAAAATTATTCTCTCAATTATGTTTCACTTCTCCTTTAAAATTTGCTGCAGACAAATGTGAAAAAAAGAATTCTAGAGCACAATTGGAAGAGAGAAAAATTCAATTTTTGTCCAGTTTGAAATGGGAAATACTAATTCAAAGCTCTGTCATATCCAGTACTGTGGATTTAGCTGAAGATGTTTTCTTGCCCTTCTGCCAGAGATCACCACCACCTCAGTAGCTACAGCAGGACAGATTGCTTGTCAGCTGCTGCACTTTGACATATTAATAAATAGTTCCTTTTATTAGGAGCTGGAGTGTCACAGCCAGACTGTGAACCAAAGCAGCTGTAAGAACATGCAGTCTGTTCTGTGCTCTCTCTACAGGGCAACCTTTGGCAGAGAGACAAGCCCACATAGGTTAGGCCAGTACTGTATTAAAGCGCTTTCAGAGGATAAACCTATCACAGATTGTCAAGTTATCAATTTTCCTTCCTCCCTCATGGATTCAGCTGCAGTTTCCTTAGATTCAAATTTATCTTAATTGTTATTCAATCATTGCCTATATCAAAAATATATATGCTTTGTTGTATCAAAAAGTCACTTAATCTTTCTAAATCTTATGATGTGATTCAGTAACTCATCTTCATTTGGTGACAGTATATGTTTTTCTCCCTCATTATACTTCACAGAAAATGTAACCAGCACAATTCACTTTAAGTTATATACATGAGCCTTTGATTATGTTGCTACAACTTTTGATTCCCTCTGCACGCTTGGCTTCCTAAATGTTCTTCATATGGTGAAGAGTGGTCTTAGTGCAAAGTTTAGCATTGCTTCATGACATTTTCAGTAAAGATTTAGGGGGCACATTTGAAGTTTATATAAATTCATTAAATATATAAGAAAATTTGCAGTTACCTTTCACATCCTTGCCATTCTCAAGTCCACTGCTGCTGATCTAGGTGAGGTTTTTACATTTCACATTGGTAGCCTGTCCCTTTTTCTGCCTTCCATATAGGATATTTTTATTTTTTAGTTCAGTCAGCAATTCCTTATTTAACCAGTTTGGCAACCTGCCATGCCTATTCAGCTTCTTGCACACTGGAATAGACCATTAAAGAGTGCTTTGTGAAGGTTATCCTAGAAAATGAACCGACTGTTTCTGGCCATCAGCATCCCGTTGCTTCCTGCCTATCAGTGTGCCTACAATCCCAAAGTCTTCTGTGCTTGTCTCTTGTCTCACTTCCCCAGATACGAAATCTCTACTGTCCCACAGTCCCTTAAGCAAAAGCTTTCATTGCCAAATATGCATCTGGCAAGTTAATCTTTGGTTTTAAGGAGCAAAGAACCTTCCAGATTGTTGTGTCCAACCTGCATCAAAAATTGTCCCTAGCAATTTGCTGGATATGACACATTCATTAGGTAATATAAATAACAGGAATTAGAGTTCATAAACTCAGCAGGCAGTTAGGAGTTGTAAGCTGACATAAGTCATATACAACTGTACTATACAGGACAAATGGCACAACACAGCAGATCAGTGAATTTTAATAAAAAGTGTAATCAATGGTAATGTGGAATAATTGTTAATATTGCATTCAGCATCTCCCACCATTAAACTTGTGCTGGTTCCTGGCTGCAGTTGTCTCACACTGATCCCCCAACCCTAGGTCTACTGCCCTTCATTTCATCCTGTCCTGTGATCCCCACCTACTGCAGCTTTGTAGGCAATTGTTCTAAAAACACGCAGATAATTCCTCGAAATTTACATGGCACCTATCTACTTCATTTTTGATCCAATAATAGAGAAGTGTTAATCTGAGAGTTGAGACTGAGGAATTATTACTATCAATAATACAATGAGTTATTTTTTATGGCTAAACAATTTTGATAATCCCTTCTTAATCTATTGAGGGATATTTTCACCTACAGGGAATAATCTGTTGATAGCCTCAGCTTCTGTTACTATCTTTGGCTGTACATTTCACTGCCTCGATTCATTTTTGGTTTTTTTTTAAGTCACTGGAACCCCTCAGATATGAGTCTCACTTTGAAGGGCGTCAGAGTTTAAGAGAAGGAGAATTTCTTTAATTATTGTTTTATAGTCTCCTGGGAAAAAAATTCTCAGTTTTTTTCAGAGTTCTTTTCTATGCAAATATTTTTAAAATATTCAAGTTTCATTTTTTTGAAAGCTGTCTACTCAGTTTTTACTAGAAATATCTGGGCTTTTTTAATATAGGTTTTTAAAATTATATACAGGCAAAATCATTATGATAAACATTGTTAATGTTACAGATAGGGAACATGAGGGACAGAAAGGTCTTTTCAGTACAGAAGATCTTGCTATATGATCTTGCTATATTAGCTTTTCGAAGCATAGTGCATATTCTTATTTTGAAATTTTTCTAGACGCGATTTTACTTTTTTAGAAGCCAATTCTGAAATATTTTGTGTTCTGTAAGGTAGTTCAGGATACTCTACAGGGCTGCAGAAGCTCTAGTTTAAGTTCCAACCTAATAATTCTCTTTTGCTCACCAGGACAGTATACATGTCACAGAATTTTCTATCCTCCCTCAGTCTTTTCCAAATCATCATCACCCAGGCCGTTTCCATTTTCTTGCATTTTTATCACTTCTTTATTCCCATTATTTATTATAATTCAATATATGTTTTAGATTTCTTTTCAATTCTAATTAAGTACTTTACAAATCTCTGAGGTTACACTTTGTTTATTACATAGGGACTGTTGATTAGACTTGCTATGAAGCTGCTTTTCAATTCATCTTTTCAACGTACAAACTAAATGATTGAAGAGTGATTGAAGACTGCAGTGATCTTTGAGACAACTGTTCATTTTATCTTGACCATGTTCATTAATTAGATTTCCTTTTGTTTAAAAAAAAGTCACAAACTGGAGAACACAAATAAAATATTCTGTGATCAGTTTCCTAACAGGTCTGTTTGAACCTTGTTGTTTTGATGAGCATAGAATATTTTAAATATCTTTCACTGATTTTGCAGTATCTAAAGGCTAAAAATTTTGTGATCTTCAGTTTCTCATACTTCAATAGTGAACAATGACAACCGAAGTCATAATTTACCATTTTAAGTTCAGCAAAACCATGAGAACAAAGAAAATTTTCTCTTTTGAGAATGCAAGTAGTCTCTGACTTGTACAATTGCAGGTGGTTATAAAGTTTAACAATTGCGGGTGGTTATAAAGTTTAATGGTAGCAAATACTGAATGCTATAGTAACAATTATTCTATGTTACCATTGCTTATAGCATTTATCAAAATTCACCAATCCTCTGTGTTATCCCATTTTTCCTATACGGTATGGTTGCATCAGACAGCTGACAATTAAATAATGTGAGTGATTTAAGGAAAGTAAGTAGCTGGCATAGCATGTGCTGATCTCAGAGAGAGTGTCTGGCAAGAATTTCTGGTATTTGTTTTATGGTAAAAAGACCTAAAACATCTATGATCATATATCTGGTTGTGATCATTTCAATCAGATGCTGAGGGATTACTTGTAGGATAATTTCCAGAAGTAAGGACTTGCAAAGTTTCTGTGAATCAGAAAGAGCCTGGATCTATCACTGTTCTTCCGCATGGAATGAAAATATTTCTTGGTTTTGTTTTTAAAGAGACTAGGGGCTTTCTATATAGTATAAAGTGAGGACTGAAGAACAATTCTGCTTTAGCAGAATAAATTGATTTTTATTTTCTTTTACTGCTTTTGCACTTGAAAAAAATATATAGGCATTCTACTGGAAAATCATGACATATCTAAATTTTCGTTTCTAGATGTTATAATACACATAAGAACCTGGAGAGAGGCTGGAGACTGCAGCTTGCATTGTATTAAAAAAAGCCCAAACAATCTCAAAAAAAAAAAGTTAGAAGTCCACAATGACTTGGTTATATCTGCTTTTTTATAAGGGAATTTCAGATAACAGATGTTCTGGAAAAACAAAAAAACCAGTGACTTAGATGGGTTCATGCATTAATTAGTTGCCTTCAGCTTTATCCATTAATGAAGGAGAGAGCACCAGGATTTTTTGATAGCTGACTTTGATAATGTGATTATTTCATTGGCTTGAAGCACTGGTACATTATGAACTACTTGAATGAGGAGTAACACTTTATGTTATTGTTTATTGCTGAAAAATTACTAGATAATGTGTTATCTGCCAGGGTTACATATATCTCAGAGCTCCATGCATGATGCAATTATTTGGAGAATCACTTGGTTGTTTTGTTTCAAGGTGCAGAATAATTCTACCCTAGTCTCTAAAGTCTGGCCCTGTTCTTTCACATCTCTAAACAAGTGGTTTTGAATAAAATCTGCAAAAGACTGAACTAAGGGTAAATAAAAAATTGGTATATTCTCTTTCAAGAAAGCAGCTGTGAATAGAGCTATGAACTGTATGAATTTGCTCTTCTATTCTTGTCATAGGATTTCCCTTAAATCACCTTAACTACTAACATATATAACTTCTCCCCATGTAGTTCAGTAAACATCATTACCAGGAGAATGTGCCAGGCTTTACACTGTGCAGTACAGAATCTAAGCACCTGCCTTTGGCAGTGCTATTCTGTATTCACATTTGCTAATGATTTATCATGTACTTATCTCTGAATTCTGAATATCTCTAAAAATGAAAATATAATATTTCAAATCTGGAGATAAAAACCAAAGAGATATAGGGGGTTTTAACAAATTAAAGTTGGTCTTATTTGGAAATATCCTGCAGTTTCTATAGCATTTAGATTAGGAAGATAACTATATTCATTGGCTGTGCCTGGCTTATTTTTGAATCTACAATGAGCTATTGCTTAGATGGAGACCTTATCACAACAAGTTATATGAGACTTTAGTTTCAAACCATATAAATCATCATACTTCTACAGATTACAGTGTTTTAGACTATGATGTATATACATGTCTTGCTTTGTTTGCAGTGTACTGACATATGTTTGGTGATATTAGTACATCATCATGATGCAGGAATGGGTGAGAATTTCAAATGGAAAAAGTGTTTCTTCCTGTTACTGAAACTATATCCTAGTACTGCATCCTATATTGTCCTTTCACTCCATGTTTCAACTGCTTGCTTAAAAATCTGGGCAGGTAGCTATCTACCATAAGGGAGAAATATTTTTAAAAAGTCTCATATTATCAGAACTTTTGCTGCGATTTCTCGGACAAAATGATTGAACAATGAGACCTTTTGATGTAGTCTTTTTATTCTAAGTATTTGACTGGAAAAATTGATGCAAACCTGTTATCTGAGAGTCAGTGGAAGATAAAGACACTTCTGGAAAACAATCCAAACTCTGCCATAGGACTTCATTGCTAAATAATGGAGATTACAATGCTATTTGGTCTCCTCTCTTGGGGTGCATTCTGTTCAGACATGTGCAGTCCCTACCTCAATGAAGAAAACATATATTCCTGTCTTTATCACCATGCAGTATCATTTTCAAATTAGATTTATACCTTGTAATTTAATAATGAGATAGTCTGGCCTCCAATTATCTATTAACTGAAGACCAGTTGCTCAGCAATATATATTTTTTAGTTTCTACAAATATTCTTAAAAAGAAGTCTTTGTGCAACTGTCCTGCCACCCATCCTGTTCCTTGTGTCTTTTGCTACAAACCTGCAAATGAAAACTGCTATCAAATACTACTTTGAATATTTAGCAACTGGCTTTTCTTGAGTGTCCTCATTTTTTATATGTCCTAACTTGCTTGAACAATTTCTTGAAAAAGAATACATCTTTGTGGAAGATCAGACAGCTACAGAAGCTGACTGGGTAGCACCTCCAGTGCAGTGGAAAGTGGAAACCATGCGAGAGAGAAACTCAAGGCAAGAACAGAAGTGAAGGCATCGTGCCTGGTCACTCTGACCCTCTGACGACAGAAGATGTAACAAGGACATTGCTGACACAAGAATGTGGCAGGGGCTTGATAACCCAAAAGATTGTGTTGCTATGGGAACAGAGGCAAAGGGGTCTGAGTGGAAAATTTTGTACGGATGTTAGAGAACTGTAAATACTGGTGATTAGTGTAATAGACTGGTTTTGCTTGCATAGCATGGTTGTGTCCCTCCATCACTGCACATCTTTATTGTACTGTATAATTTTCTTACATAGCAGTAAAACCACCATAGCTCTTGATACCACTGACCCACACAACATATTCACCAACTTAATTATGTATTTTGCTTATACTTTGAAAGAGAAATCTGAGATTTTTCTTCTATTTTAATTTCATGGATTTAACCAAATTCTGATTTCTCAGACTCTTTATTTTATTCCAATTCTGTTTTCTTCAACACAGCTTCTTCTAAATTACCATCCCTGTGGAAAGATACAACTCATGTTCTGCCAACTGTATTTTTTACTTATCACTGTGTTTAGAACACTAGAGGTTATTTTCCCACTTAATTCTATCATTTTATCATTTTAGCACTTTATCATTTCAGCATTTTGCCATTTCAGATACTATATCTGAAAATGGATAGAGCTATTCTACATGAAGACTTAACTTTGATAAATAATTCTGTGGAATAACATTAAGTTCTTGAAACAGAACAATTAAGATACACTAAAAATAAATTATTCAGAAAAAGAAGTAAGCATTTTTGCTTGCTAATAATCTGTATCACTGTGTAGACAGTTCTCAGCATGCCTAGCAGCTTTGTAGTCTTCAACACTGGCAGCATTGGAAAGGAGGTTCAACTGTTTTCAAAGTGCACCCTATTCTGGGTTTGGAACTTACCTCTAAGACAAAAAGATCTGTATAGGGACACAGAGAGATTCTTTAAACTCCCACATGCATGCACTGGTTCCAGGTTCCTTTGCAGAAATCTCTGGAAGCTCTTGGTCTGAATGTCAAGGGGACTTTAGAGATTTCTTTGGGCAGTGTTGTCGTCGTTTTCCAGCTCCTCTAGTGTAAGTTTGCACAGTGTAATCATAGAACATCTTCTATCAACAGATTAAGGTAACTGGTTTTTCTTGTGCTTGATCCATAGCATCAGATTATAGAAATTTGCCAAATAAATTCATATTACAAACTAATGATTTAAAGTTGTTCTCAGACTTGTCAGCACCCATTTCCAAAAGTTTCTTAATCCTAACTAATCAGGATTCATTAATAGAGATTTTATAAATTATGATAAGGTGACCTCAGATATAAAATTATATAGGAATATATACTAAAAAATGCATAAGTAAAATAATAATGTTTTTGGATAAATAGCAGTAGTCTTTAATAAGCTTTGTTTAAATTTTTTGTATGTGTGCTATAAATTATCATTCTAGATATTTTACATTCCCTCTATATAGTATAGTTTCATACATACAAATTTAAACTATATTTGACTAAGCTATACAGTCTCAAATTTCATACATTAGGACAACTATTGTAAGAAGTGACACCTTTTTATTCAGTGAGCATTTTACCTCTGAGGGAATTTCTGAACTCTATCTCTGATTAAGTGAATTCTGTAAAAGAATCTCTGAGTTTAGGGGGAAGTATTATCTCTTGAGCTGTTTATAAGAAAAAAACACCACAGTATCTGTTGCCATATGTCAAGCCCTGCAGTCAGCTGTACTTATCCATTCTGAATAACTAGTAAGCAAACTCTATACAGAGATCCATTTTTCTTCTTTTTTTCTTTTTTATTTTTCTTTTTTCTTTTTTTTTTTTCTTTTTTCTTTTTCTTTTTTCTTCTTTCTTTTTTCTTTTTTCTTTTTCTTTTTTCTTTTTTTCTTTTTCTTTTTTCTTTTTCTTTTTTCTTTTTTCTTCTTTCTTTTTTCTTTTTTCTTTTTTCTTTTTTTTTTCTTTTTTCTTTTTTCTTTTTTTTTTTC
>JAOTQP010001652.1:37721180-37765679 GCA_026413545.1 Cichladusa arquata | reverse complement strand
TTTTTCTTTTTTTTTTCTTTTTTCTTTTTTCTTTTTTTTTTTCTTTTTTCTTTTTTCTTTTTTCTTTTTTCTTTTTTCTTTTTTCTTTGTTTTTTCTTTGTTTTTTCTTTTATCTTTTTTGCTCTCATAGGATAGAAGTTTGGCCCACAGTATGCATTTTCTGTCTTAAAAGGTAAATATTCCGAGCATGTATTTGACATATTCTTAATTTTAATAAGGTGAGGCAGTTCTTCTTTAGAAAGAAACAAGCATTCTAGGCAGCATTTTAAGAACTTGCTAGGAGCAGTCCAGTTAAAGCAAAACCTGTTTAGTAAGTGGGAAAACGTACTACATTCCTATAAAAATTTTACACCCACATTTTCCAGCAGCAGTTCAGATAATAAATAGTCCAATAGTCCAAACTATGATGTGGAAAACGCTGAGTCTTCTACCAATTCATTTTTCCATATTCTTTCATCACTAGATGTAAAAAGGTGTTATCATAAATTGTTAAATTTACTAGTACTATCACAAGAATAATAAAGACACTAAGTTATTTAGATACTACAAGGGACTAAACATCTGAACTAGGTGAAGTATAAAAGCTAAGTGTAGGATTATTCCAATAACAAGAGTGGGGTTCCACTTCTGTATCATTCTCTCCAAAATAATTGATTGTGTTATAAATAAAGCACCTGGAACCATTTTTCCTCAGGAACTCATCAATGATGAGGGCATTATGTTCCTGTGGTAGTGAATGTTAAAAATATCACTGTGTGGGTGGCACTTTGGCATGTTACTTTTACAATTCTTACAAGCCCTTCTGATTAAAAAAAAACAACAAAACTTAGAGTGAAAGTAAATAATAAGTAATTTTCTGCTTAGTTCAGATTTCACTCTTAAAAACTCATATATTTCAATCAATATAAACTGTATTAATCTACTCATATAATTCTGTTCATATACTTCGCTTGATGATTAATCTACAATTGATTTAAAGATTGAGCAGAACACAGTCAGGATATGAAATGCTGCAGCAAAATGGTTCAATTCTCATTTTATATCCTTGAGTGTGTAGTCTACAAGTATTGCCTAGGGCAAAGTTCCTAACAGGTTGTAAAATGATTATATGGCTCTTGGAAAGCATGTTTTAGATGTTTATATCTCTCTGTGTGTCAGTGTCTGTTTAAGCATAAACACATTTCAAGCACAGTATTGCTCTACATCCCTCTCCCCTCTAAGTGGAATGATCTGTTGCTATGACCACTGTTGCGATGAGTCAACATCTATTTAAGTCTAGTAAGGTAGCAGCATGCAGTCAATCACTGGATTTCATTGGCTGAATATTCCCACAGGCTTTCCAATTAACAGAGTATTCCTCTCCATATAATTTTTTCAGCCACATAGTACAAATTTAGAGCATTCTGTCTCTATCTCATTCTTTCTTAAAGTGAATATTTTCCTCCTCTAATGTCAGGGATGTTGTTAAATAAAGAGCCCATATGAATATTTGAGCTGGGGAAATATAGATACAAAATTATGTTTTTAAGACAAATACACTATGAAACCAAGTGCAGATCAGCTATGAAATCTTTATCCCATGCTCAGAGAAATGAGCTTGAAAGAGACATCATGCAGCTAAATCAACCAAACTCACTTCCAAGCAGCTCGATCAATTATCATTTAAGGACACTTGAGATTATTTAACTGACTCTCCAGCAATAAACCGGAGAAAATTTAATATTATTTTAATAAAATATAGTGGTGCAGTGGTACAGACAAGGAAGCAGTGTTCTTATAGAGGCCAAAGGATCATTTTATCTCAATCACCATGGATCTCTTATTAACTCATTGCATACTTAAGTTCTCACCAATGTCTACTAACATTTTATCAGACTCAGCTGGGAAAGTCCCCAGAAGATTTCATCTGAATTCAAATGAGGCACCATCAAACAGATGGAATTGCAAAATGGAGAAGTGGCTTCATTGAGGACAGATGGGCTATATTTAGAGTACAATCCATGAGCACATCTTAGTACCTAGGCCCATGTAAGGGATCCAGGCATATTTTAATCTGGTGTCAGAACAAGATCAGATGCACAAAAGTTCCCATCCATACATTCCTTTCCCTGGCAAGAAAAGCACTTTGTGTGAATTCTAAGAGAACCACAGCAAGCTGCAGCTAAATCTCAAAGACCAAGACCTGCCTAGTGTGATGCATCTCTTGCATGGCCAGAGAATCTTTTGAACATTCCTAACCTCTTTGTCCTAATTTTCTGCACAGGAGCCTTTATTTACAAAAGCAATTACAGGTTTTACAGTGATCAATTATGTCCAGCATTGAAAATGCAGTAATCTACTTCCCAGAAAATCAAATCAACCCAATGTGTCTTAAACAGCAGTGGAGACATCACTACAATGAAATATAGTCTTATTTAAAAATGTCGACCACAGTCCTTGCCTGTTTGGTTTTAAATAATTCTTGAATTTTTCTTCTTATCACTAGGGTGGTAGATGACTTTAAGGACTTTTCCAATCCAAGCCTTTCTGTGATCCTGTGATTATTTTCATGGCCCTCTTCTGGATGTGCTCCAACAGGTCCATGCCTTCCTTGTGCTGAGGAGCCCAGAGCTGGATGCAGCACTCCAGATGGGGTTTCACCTCTCTTGACTTGCTGGTCACATTTATGTTGATGCAGCCCAGAATACAATTGTCCTTCTGGGCTGTGAGCACTCATTGCTGGCTAATGTCCAACCAAATAAAACTGGCCAAATAAAACAGGTGCACAGGGGAATCCCACATCTGATAACTTAAAGCAGATTTACGTATTTTGGATTTTAAAACCAATGAGTCAAAATTTATGTAGTCATGAATAAGAATAGGTTGACTTCAGCTCCTGACAATATTCAAGCAAATTATTCACAAAGGTTTTCTGTAAACAGAATTACCGTTTACTTCTCCTAAGACACCGGGTGTCCTGGACAAAAAATGAAGACTTAAAGGGAATGAAAAAGTATTGCAGCTTCTATCTGAGTAAAAGGTAGTCTTTGGAGCCAGAGAATATAAGTGAGAAAACACTTCAGTGGAAGCATGAATTCCCCAGGTCCAGCAAAGTGATAGAGTAATTTAAATGTGGCTGCTAGACTGAGGGTGGAAAGGAGCAGAGTAAACTGCCCAAATACTGTTTCCTACAGTAACTATACATAAGCTTATGTCTTTTTCTGTCTGTATATGAAGCTATTTTTTTTTTTTACCTGCTCAATTGCTCATGTTCACTGTCTTATCAAGTCTTCCTATTCCTTCTTTATCTTTTTCCTCTCTGCACAACTTCTGAATTCCACACTGCACGGTTCTTTTGTTCCAAGGTTTAACAATTATTTAACTGCTTTGATAGTATGTTCTAACATCTTGGTTGAAGAGAAAACTTTAGTCTTCTAGCAGTGTGAGACATTATAGAACATAGACATTTTTGTTAATAACATCAGTTACATCCTTTAGCTTACATTTTTTGAAAACATTTAAAATAATTATGTATTATTCTCTTTCTTTAGCAGGTAGATTTTGAGAATATAAATTAGAAAACCACTAACCTTTATCATGAACTGAATTTCCAGAGGATTTGTAGACTTATTTATCTTTATTTTTTTTCCTTTAAATTTAAGGATGTGTGAGAAGTCAAATAACATAGTATGCGGTTGTTAATCAGAAACTTCTCCTCAGATCTGCTTATTTTTTCTGTAGATAAGATAGCCATAGACAACTCTTTACATATAAAAAACTTGGGATAAATGGCTATTGGATTAGTAATTTGCAGCTGATTACAAACTAGGCCCTAGACTATCATATCTACTATTACTATAACAAAAATGGAATTTATACTAATGGAGTCAAAAAATCCCAACTCACCAAATTCCAAAAGAGGCAACAATCACAGGACATAATATTTGCTACTCGAACTAGCTGTTATAAAATGTTTTAATTCTCAACTCTGCCATGAGCTAAGCAAGCCTTTTACCCACATAGTGCCCCAGTTTCTCTGACTGTAAAAATCTGGATAATCTTATTTATACACTCCAGTAATTTCAGATCCCAAACAAGAAAGAAGAGAAGTGCAGAGAATATTTTTTTAGGAGAAAACAATATTTATCCAAACAGACAATCTGAATTTCCAATCTAATATGATGGCTCCTAAGTGTTACAATCACTCCAGCATCTGTTAATACACACTCTATTATGCTGATTTTAAAAAGTAACTAGTACTGGATGCTTAAAAAAAATAGATTTTAAAAATGCCAGATATTAGCAAGGGGAAAAAAGTCTATGAGTAAAGTTTCTTGTTAATTGCCAGCCTATCCTCTTTTTTTTAGAGATTCTTTTTTTCTGAAAAAGGGGTCTGGGTTCCATTTTACTTAAGTTAGTTTATGTTATCTCATGTTCATTTATTTTCATGCTAATACATGTGCATTTCACAAAGAAAATTAAAATGAAAATAAATGAAAACAACATATTTTATCTGTTCCTTTTTCTGTTTCCCTTCTTTAAGTTTGAACTCCCTATAATAGATGAAAAAAAATATTTGAAAGAACTGTCTCAACATTTTGTGAAGCTTCACATTTTAAAAGCATCAGTCACTGATAGCCCTCTATAAAACACAGAGGTTTCCCATGGTGCAATAATTTGCAGTTTCCAAATTTTGCCAATCTGAGCTGCAAGACATTCCTTTCTAGTCTTCTTGGCATTATATCCACATAATTATCAATGACAGAAACTGACACTCTCTTACCCCAAACATGGTTCTATGTTGAATTACTCAGTGATATTTGATGATCACAGTCTTTTGTGAAGGATTGCTAACAGGAAAATGTGGAACATCATCTTTCTTTTACAGTTGTTTTGAAATAAAGTTTGAAGATTTAATGGAAAATATTTGCGGTTGGATAAGCATAACTTAAAAAGAAAAACTTAAACTTTCCTTTAGATTTTCAGGGATATTAATTTTTATTTTGTATTTTTGATTTGAAAACAACTATGTGTGTGAAATTCTTAGAGTTGACACACAGTATCTCATAATTCTTTAGTATTTATATCTCAAAGACCTCAGAAATCATAAAACGACTTTTCAAAATTAAGGAAATTTACAGCAATGTAATATAATATTAATGAAATAATAAATTATGAGTTTATTTCTTTCACTTTTTGAATTTGGAGCACTTCGAATAATTTAGAAAATATTTCTCACCTATTTTTTCCCAATAATGGATTAATTTTCCACCTTTCCCCCCCATTTATGAGTCTAGAAGTACTTTTTAAATATGAAAATATTTTCCCATATTTAACAGTTCTAGAAACAAAACAAAAAGCAGTACAAACCTACAAAGCACAGTGAGGTCTTCAGTACACATTATGTTTCCAGAACTCCAATAATCTATGATATGAAAGGAGAAGAGCAGAGATTCTACTATGGCAATAAGAGAAAACCAGTAAGAATTTTTTAAGTAAGTCCTCACAGCTCAGGAATCCATTGAGTCCTCAAGGTCACTCAGAGTCCCCACTGCTATTCTTTCAGTGATTGCACTGTCGTCATAGAGGACTTTCAAAAGAATAATCATGGAGGGTGTTAGTGGCTTCTGGGATCTATATTTTCATTTTACCTTAAAATGACAGCTATCTGAAAAAGTGTTGCTGGCACATACCCTGCTGTCAGTGATTAGTATAAACATTAAGATATATGTGGGAAGAGTGTGGGAGATACACTTTCCTATCCTCAGGAAAATGAGGGGCTGATTTCTGTATGAAGTACTTTAACTAATCTTAAACCAGGATATTAAATCCTAAAAGACTTCAAACTTGTAATTGTCTTTCCTATAAATTTCAAATTTATTATCTTTCAATTAGAAATATAAAACTACTGTAAATATTAATATTCATTGTAAAAATTTTCCCTTCCAGAAAACACCACCCATTAATCTGTCTGTGTATGAAAGAAGAGATCCTTAAAAAAAATGCAAACTCAAAACAAAATCCATCCCTCGCCAAACAAACTAAAACAAAACTGACTCTCTCTGCCTCTTTAGCACATGATATATTGTAATGTTGTTTATTAGAAACTGTTACATTAAGCTGTCTAATTTCCCTACTAATTTTCCTGGATTATAAAATATTTAGAATAAATTCCTGAGATGACCAGCCTTTCTTTATGGCAGCAGGATTTTCAGTTATATGTAGACCTATCTAAAACCTGTAGCTGGAATTTGAGATATTCCAAATTGATCACTATGGGATAGAATTTACACTTTTCTTTTACACTTCAAAAAAATTGAATCAACTAATGTCTCAGACTAGAATGTTGTCTACATAGTAAAAGATCAAAGGGCTGTGGTGTGAAAAAAGTTATGTGTATCACAATGCAGAGACTTTATATATGTAATTCTGAAGTTCCTGCTTCTTCAAGTAGAATCCAGCCTAGTGTGTTAGGGATAAAACCCCTCAGCATGATGCCTGAAGAAAATTAAATAAAGGACTGTTTGAGTATTGAGTATCTCAAGAGAGAAAAGTTGAAATAAGCTTCTACAAATTTTCTCTTTAGAACTAGGGTGCTTTATTTCACCAAGGTGAATACTTCCTTGCAGGACTGTCTGCAGAAACTTTTCATAAGACTAAAGTCTGTGGCTTTTTCTGAAAAATGAAATGTGTTGTTCTGTGTTTTCAGGACATGATTGAGAGAAAGAAAAGAGCCATAGAAAAACCTAAAACTCATGCAAAAGCTAGTGTGGTTTGACCTTCCTTCTTTGGTTTATGCCACAGTCCAGGAGACTGCCATAGTTACTAAAAAACCCAAAACTGGCCCAACTGGCTTTTCTTTGGATTAAATGGCTTCAACAGGAGGAGTCTACTTTCTGGCCAGGGAGGCAGGTGGTTTGAAGTTACATCCCCAGGGAAAGGGGAAAACAACCTTGGTCTTTTGGTCCTGAGTGAAAGCTGTAGTCACTGAGATACCAGCAGGTTAACATGAATCCTTTAGAATCCATGGGAACTATATTCCATCCTGCAGCTACTACAACTACTAGTTCTACTCTCCTTTGGTAGATAGGCATTGTCCCATTCAGTTTGTAGCTGTGGAATATATTTAGACACCATCTAGGAGACAAGCTGCTCCACGGAGTCAGGTGTGAAACATTAGGGTCGTTTACACTAATGGAACACAGATGCCAAGGGAAACTGGACTATTATTTGAGTTTCTGGACCTCAAGGATTAGTCAGGAATTAAGCAGAGAATTAACACAGTTCAGACTTTAGACATCTGCCTAAGTCCAAGGCTACTTTTGATGATCTACCAGGTCTTTTATTTTCACTGCCTGTGTTAAAATTTGAGAGAGGAAAAGACATTCAGGCAGAACATATGTTACTGGTCAAATATCCAGTTTATTCTCTGCTGGTCTGTGTGGTGAACTCTGTTAGCAGTTTGTGTGTGTTATTGGGAACACATTTAGCCTTGCCACTGGCTGGACCTAGTGCTGTAGCAGCCTCATATGAAGCTGGAACTGGCCCCTAAAGTCCAGCAGATGGTACCCCCTGACCACCTAAATCACAGAAAAACAAACAGAATAATATGGATACAAAAAAGCTGAAAATGATGGAGTGTCCTTTTCTCAAAAAGAGAAACTGAACAAAACACGTGGGGAACTACCCACATTTCTCTGTGTTTCAGGGAAACAAAATTGTTTTACAAATTGCAGACTGCAGATATTCCAGCTGAAGTCTGAAGACTCTGCATCTCCTGGCTAAGTTTTGTATGCTTTCCAAGAGTAGAAACTCTGTGAATCTATCTTGGATGTTTAGCGGAGAATTAATTGTGTCCAAGTGTTGCACCTCAGAAAAATGCATAAATCAGTCTGAAATGAGCATTAAGCATAACAAAAGTTGGCAGGATAGATTACCAGACTCTGTTTTCATGATATTCAATAGCTATAGTCAGGAAAAGAGAATTGTTTTCTTGCAGTCTTTTCCACTAAAGAAAATGTCTGCCTGCAGACATAACAGTTCATATAAACAACAATATCCTCCCTGAGGAAACAATTAGTGGAATTTCTAGAGGAAGCCATTCTTAATCTGTAGATGCATTTGGGAACTAGATTTACTTGTGAATAGAGTTTTACTTGACTTAGGATATTCAGACTGTGGCCAAGGCATGGACCCAACATATTTAATTTGGTTTGTTTCCTCCTTGGTATTAATTCCTAGCTTGTTGCGATTACTTCTGGGCTCCTTTCTTTTTAGTTTCTCAAGCATCAAATAATCTAGAAGCAGTAACCCTGAGCTACTAAAAGCTTATTTAAAATTAACAGATTAATATGATTGCTCAAAGACACAAATTAATATAGATTTTTTGCAAAAAATGGGCTATGAATAGGAGTACTTCAGAAAGAAAAAAAAAGCAATTTGAGAAAGGTTTATAAAGGCTGTGTTAGAGGCTAGAGTAGCTCAGAGACCCTTTCTAAAGCAGAGAAAAGTAAGATAGCTAGTGCACACACACATGGTATAATGGTAATGGCAGAAAAGCATTAAGACAAGCCAAAGTACATAACATACGACTGATATCCCCCAGAGCAGTCTGGGAATGTTGCTTTAAAGGATTCCCTGATAGGCAATATTTGCTTATGTAGAAAAAAATTTGAATACATTTCTGCTGAACCACTTTGGTCTGGAAAACAGATGGATGTCAAGTATTACCATTGATTGAACTGATTATAAATTTTCAGTTTGAAACCATTTAGTTATAAAGAGTGCTCCTCTCTTTAATGGCAAGGAGTCTCTTGAAAATTGCAGCTTACAACAATTTTCTCCTGAGCTTTTTAGGATGAGCTTTTCTTCTAAATCACAGTAACTTTTTGGTTTAGGGTTTGCTTTTTTTTTTTTTTTTTAAAGAAGCATAGTGAGTCTTAAGAAGTATAATTCAGTAAAGGACTGAAGACTTTGGAGAACAGAAGACCTTAAATGGTGATTCTCATGGTGTAATAGAAAATTATACTTTAATCTTGAATTGACTCAAAGTGAAAGATTTTGGGGTTTTTTTCCTTATATTTATTTAATGCCATTTATTGATTTCTGAATTTTGCAGTTCCTTTCCACATTTATTTTTTTATTTTAGCCCAACAACAAGTGCTAGTAAAATGGTTACCAACAGCATGGAAGTTTCATTATCTGTTAAATTTATCAGTGCCTTCTGTAGGCTTATAATTGGGTTAAAAAATAGCGTGGTTTAATTATGATCTTGAAGGTAGATACATCTACCCAATTGGAAAAAAAACAGTTTTAAGATGAAGGACCAGCAATTAGTGGTGCCACTACCATCTAGTGGGCATTTTTTTGGCTGCACTGTGACCACAGAGGTCTTAAGGATTGGCAGTTGCAGGTGGGTGCCTCCTAACAGAGACACTAATGAGTTCAAGCCTATCTGGTTGTAGAGAAGCAAATACATAAACGTGTAAAGTTTCACTTTTAGAATGTATTTTGAGCACTTTATTTTATTATATTCATTAATGTATTATCCCAATGACCAAAGCATTTTTAATTACATTAGCGAATGTCTCCCTCTCTGTAATTCCCTTATTTCTCCTGTATATTCATTCTCACTCAACATAGTGAAGTAAACAGAAGGTCATTTTTTTTTTTTTTCATTAGAAGAATGTCATTTTGCACACTATTTCTGAACAGGAGGAAAAGAAAAAGCTATGAAAGGCATAATCTGTGGTCGTGCATCCTTAATCCTATTTGATGACCTCTATCAATAGACTAACCTATGAATTTTATAAATAACTCAAAAATTTTCTTGATATATAGAATAAAAGATATAAGAAAAGTACTTCAATAACGCTTTTGAACAGAGTGTATAAGTTTCCTGACAGTTTTTCAATAGGACTTTGGTGTTGCATGGAAAAGCAACCTTTGCCAATCAGCTGTCACAAAGTATGAATAGAAATATGTGTATCTTCCAGCTCCACTACTGGACAAGCTGGCTTTGTTTGTTCCTGTCATAAAAAATCCATCAAAAAATAGCTTCAGATGAGAATCAGACTCAGCACAGAAACAGCATGACCTCGTGAGGTTCACTTACTGTACAGCACCTTTTAAATCAGTTCAGATCAGTTCCTAATACCCTGTATCATTCTTCTGAATTTACTGATAGTTAACGATTAAACCCAGTTGTTAATTGAACAACTCTGGGTTTCAATAAAATAGAATAAATTGAAACAAAATAAGGAAAAAAAGTAAATTTTTCACCCTAATTTGCTGTTCAGGAAAAAGAAATATATAAAATCTTCAAGCACAAAAAGCAATCCTTCTAAACATGGAATATTTGATATATGTTCTGGACAGTGTTTAGAAGATTAAAAATGTTTGAACATATTTCAGTAGTTTTCCTATTGAAAAAGAAACCTTTCCCATAATTTACCATAAATTACATTTCCAATTCTTAGTGGTATTTACTACTGCCTTCTAAATATATGTTTTCTGGTTTTCTTTTTTAGAGCAAAAATAGGATAGGAAATCATTAACTTAACTGACCATATACAGATTTTAGACTGAAGTTACAATCTTGTTTAAAATGGCAATATCGTAATTCCTGGAATAGGAATTTAATTAATATCTCTAAAAAGTCACAGATCTCTTGTATTACATATATTTTTTTTAGAATGCATTTTTAGCTTGTAAATTTTTCCAGGTATCAGCGTGATACGAGTAAGTGCAGGTTACAATAAAATTCAGGACCCAATTTTAGAGGTTGAAAAATTCCCCATTTATTTTAAGTGTTGTGGTTAAGAGTCCCATTCAAGTTTTTGCCATGATACTGTCCTTGGTTCCTGCACTGGACTTCTAGCAGTGACAGTAATTCAGTTAACAGTGATGTGACTGCCATCTCTAGCAGCTGTCAGATAGGATGATGAACATTCACAAATAAATGCGTAAACTTTTCACCTGAAATAAAGTGCTTCTCTTCAGAAACTTAGAAGACAAGAAAGGAAGACAAGAAGACTAAGAGGAAACGCACAGAGGGCTGCTGAACACCTCTAAAAACAGAGGTTAATTCAAGGAAGGAACAAAGGATTTTTTTTCCTGGCAGAGAGGAAATCTTTAGTTGCCACATCAGCTGAAGCTGAGAGGAACTTGCTGTACAGGTCAGAGAGGAGACTGTATTATCTGTAAGAGGTACCTAAATAAGGAAATTAAATCAGGTTCAGGAGAGAAGACTGCAAAAGGGTGGTGTTCCATTTCTAGAATATCCAAGAGCGCTGAGGACATCAAGGTGAACAGTTGCATTGCCAGAGTTTCAGAAATCCAGTAGTGTGCCCTGATATGGGTGTGTCAATTAAGAGCACGGACCTTAAGTAATTAGAGTCCACATCTGGTAGACTTCAGGGCTCGAGTGAGCCTCTCATCTCCCAGCCTCAAAGACATGAGGCTGGCATGGCTCCATGTCCCCTGGTCCAGCCAGTGCCAAGCATTCCTGTTAGGGCACCCACAGTGCTAACAGTGCTGCAGGGAGATCAGTGCAGGGAGAAAACAGTACCTTGGAGAGCACCCATGCCGCCACACGTGGCACTCACATCAGCAGCGAGAACTTGATCCACTTTCTCTGGCTGCTCAGTAATGAAGGCTGCTGGTGGGTGAATAGAAGAGAAAACCCTAATGCAGCGAGAGCACTGTTCAGCGGTAGCCAGAACTCCTGTGTTTTATCAGTGCTCTTACTTTGTCATAAATGCAAGCCACAGGACTGTATGGGCCACTATGGAGGAAGCTAAATAGTCCAGCCAGCCCAAATACAGCACCCCATAATAAGTCTTGCTTATTCCCATAGCTTCATAAAGCGACATCAGAAGCTTTAGGGGCCCAAAACACTCTTCCTCCTGCATCAGGAGTGAATCCTACACCCACTCAGGCAATCACCCCTGATAGCCTGGGTATCCTTATGGAGGGCGAGAGTTTAGCTGACTAATCCTGGTGGGGTTTCCACTGGGGTCAATGGTCCAGTGAGCCTTCTCTGATGGTTCTTGGAGAAGCTGGCTCTACAACATCATTTTACTCATCAGGTCGTCAGTGCCCATCTGCCTGTGCTTTTCCTACAGTCCTGGCAGGACAGATGTGCTCCCTGTGATTAGCTTTTATTCACATAACCCAGCACATTCAATATTAAATATTCTTATTAAATATTCTAAATACATTTAAAACATATGCTTTCACTTAATAGTCAGAATAATTGCTGTTTTGATTAGTTATAATTATCTTCATATGTTTTAACTAACATTTTTTCAAGTTAATGTTAATTATACATAATATTATAGATCATAATTATTGAAAATAACAAAATAACACAATGAAATTATAGAGACTTTAACATTTCAAGATCTCTGAATCCAAACATATTTTTATTTTTTACTAGAAAATTTGAAAACTTCTTTTATTTTTCCAATTCAAAATATCACAATGGTTTTTGTGGCTTTCAGAAGGCTTTTACACTGAAGTTTTTCAAAGCCTACAAAACATATGATCAGTTAGAAGTTCAGAGTCATTGTTTACTATGTACTGCTATTTACAGAACAATAAAAATTGCAACTTCCAAAATCCACCTTTTTTAGAAAAAAGGTAATTTCATTGCAAATCATGAACATCAGGAATTTTGCAAAACTGGTTCAGATAAAAAATGAAAATGAAATCTGATAAAGAAGTATATTGTATTTAGTGAATAATTGTAAGGCAACCCTGATTAATTTCTTTGTTAAATCTTTAAAGTCAGAAAATTATAATATTATTTGAATATATTTGCTAACATTTCTGTACCTTCATACACAAATCTCCTCAAAATTACAGTTCATGTTTTTCTACATGGTTTGTGTCATTGCCTTATCCTTCTACACTGCTTAGATATGAGTTTGAGCATTTGTCATACAGAAAATGAATATGGCACAAAGTCAAATTGTATTAAAGGTGTAGATCTGGCTCTCCTTCTACCACTAGAAGCTTTAAAAGCATTTCTGAACTGATGATGCAGCTTTTCAGTTTCTCCTTAGATTTTTCCCATCTTACCTCATGCTACAATGCAGAATGCACACTAACAATTTTAGCATCTTCCCAAACTCTGGTTTCACTTCCTACTTTCAGATCAATTGGATAAGCATTAATGCTGTAATGGGATTATGTTAGCATAAATGCTGTCCCTACAAGACTATGGACACATCTGCTTGTAATGACATAGTATTATCACTTAAATTACTTTTTGTTTTTTCAGTTATCAAACACATCAATGAAACTAAGATATACATAACATCTGATATTGAGCATTTTTAACACAGGACTTCCAATATCTTCCAGTTACCAGTCTTCTCCCTCAGGTAACAAGTGACAGGATGAGAGGAAATGGCCTCAAGTTGCACCA
Organism: Cichladusa arquata; assembly: GCA_026413545.1. NCBI lineage: Eukaryota > Metazoa > Chordata > Aves > Passeriformes > Muscicapidae > Cichladusa > Cichladusa arquata. The sequence continues at coordinate 37,752,268 of JAOTQP010001652.1, read as the reverse complement.
GAGGAGGTTTAGATTGCATATTAGGAAAAAATTCTTCACTGAAAGAGTTAGGCATTGGAACAGGCTGCCCATGGAAGTGGTGGAATCACCATTCCTGGAAAGGGATGTGGCACTAGGAGATATGGTTTAGTGGTGAACATGGTGGTGCTAGGTTAAAGCATTGGTTAAAGCTTTTCCAACCTTAACAATGCGATGATCCAATTTCTATTTTAACACCTTACAATTGCTTTCAAAGCATTATTAGGCTTTTAAATATTTTCAGAACTTTTATCTGTATGTGGTCATTTCTCTTGAAGCTGTTTTACTTCCTCCATCTATATTCAGCAGACTTGTTTTCCAGTCTTTCCCCTCCTGTACTTTGACACTTCACGCTAAACATAACCACTATTCTGTCTAATGTATCTTTTTTGGTTTTATCTATTTTCTTATCTAATTTCCATTGTCCAGTCTTTGTTATGCGAGTGTTCATTCATTGCTCTTCTAGTGTCTTTGTAGATTTGCCTGTTTCACAGGGCATCATCCACGTCTCTTCAATTACATTATTATTTTCCACAGGCATTTACAGAAAGACATATTGATCCATTTAAAGATATTGGATATATCAGTACAGATTAATTAGCTCATGTATCTTGCATCAAGTAGCGCCTGAAATCTGAGTTTCTTTATGTAAGAAAACCCCATGATTTTTGTTTGCCCGGCATTGAACAAAACTAAATTTAATTGTGATTAAAATATCACATATTAATTTAGTTGAACTTTGCCAGTAGTTATGCCTACTGGTAACCTTATTAGTCAAACAGCTGATTTTTAAGTATGGATGGGTTTACAGTGCTTTAGGGAATTAGAAATTTATCCTTGATTAAAGCTTTTATACGTGACCATAACAGAGATAATAGAAACTGGCATACTGCTGCCTTAGTAATAGCAGAATATTTTGCAGATCACATTTATGCATAACATTATACAAATCTGTAAAAATATTAGTGAAATAGCTTCTGTTCTTTATTCCCTAGGCAGTCATATGCATTGAAGCTGAAAGTACTACTTCACTGTTGTTACTAGTAACAGGAAACATTTAAAAAGCCTCTGTGATATTAAATTTTCTTATTTTCTGTTCCTTTCAGGCAGAATATGTCTTTCAAGTTTACCAGAAAGTCACAGAAATACTCTAGTTTGGTACACATTATTGTTACTTTTCATGCTGAAATCCATATCACTTCTCTAATTTTCTAGGCTTGTTTCAAAACACCAAGTTAGTGACATAATGTGGGTGAATTCTGTGGTTGTCCATGGAAAATCTAGTCTGTGATACAGACACTACATATTCAAATTACATGCTTTTTAACCCTCCACCACAGAGCTCCATCCACCCCATATTGCTGAACTACAGAGATGTATTATTCCTTCCTTTGCTGTTTTTATTTATGTGTGCTTTCTCACAGATCATGGCAGTCCTACTTTCACTGATATCTAGGTTGCACTGCCATGAAATCTAGGTATCCAAATATTCATAGGTCATGTGTTATCAACAGGTTTTCGGGGATGTACAGGAGACTATGAACTATAGCTCTCTACATTTCTAGCTATATTTTGAGATGACTTAAGTTAATGAAAACTTTCACTTTGCTTTAGTTCGGCGAAGTGGAAGAGACAGGAGCAAACCTGTGACATTTAAAGCCCAAGAAATGATAATGACATTTCGTGGAAGAAGGAGACATCAGTACGAAGGGAGGATCATGAAAGAGGCCTGAGTTTACTTCAAAATAGGAATGAAGTGTTTTATTACTACAGTAGGGAATGGAGAAATAATGATGGTGAAAGAATAAAAGATGAAAACAGTGGGATCATAATAGATTCCCAGCAAAATGTTATAGGAAGCTTAGCATCATTTGAGGAAACAACGTAAGACAAAGAAATATAGAAGAGAGAGAACTGTCATTCTCTAGAAAAGCAAGTTGGTATCCACTAATGGACTCAGAAGGGATAGTTACTAATAGCTGAGGTGTTAAACGAATCCAATTTGGTCTCTAGGAACATGATCCTTTTGGCATATAGTCAAGATGGCTATGTTTTTCCTTTCCCTTTCCCTTATCACTTTTTCTAACATATGATACAGCCAGTAGGTGCCCTCCTCACATGTAATAAAATGAGTAAGTTCCTTTGGATACAGATCCCATCTCAGTTACTCATTCAGATAAGCCACACTTCTGAAACCCCCTGACTAAGGGAGGGCTCTTGTGATAGTGCACTCTTAATTTACCAGTCTAAGTGGAAGCTGAAAATGTGCATGTTAATCCACAGTCTTTCCTTAGGGTTTTTCATGTGAAGCTTATGACAAAGTAATTGAATGGATGTTGTGACTTATTCATGGACAAAAAGCAAATAATTAATGTTTATATTGTTAAGTATTCTCCTGTATTGTAAATATTTATTTACTTCATTTACTGTGATACCTATTTCAAACACTGTCCAATTTTTTATTTTAGTACAATACAGTATTAGACTTCGTGTCTTATGTACTATTCCTTTACTAGTTTTACATTACATGAAAAAGATATAGTCACTTTTGGAGTTACATTTATTTGAAAAAGCAGCTTAAGACCATCTTTAATTAGGGTAAGAAATAAATTCTTATCTGCCTATTATTAATTATCAAATTCTATTACTGCAGTTGGATTAGTTCTTTTAGGAGGCCATGCATTTTGCATTAAAAATAACAACAATTCAGGCCAAATAAGAATGGAGTTTAATCTCTTACTTCTAACACTCAGATGAAACAAAGCAGTATTGAATACTCAGCTGCCATGAAAGTCTTTTGAATAACAACTTTTAAAATTCAAACATACCGATTCAGTCTGTTGAAATGATCTGTGGAATTAGATGCAGAAATCTAATTTGATTGTTGGCAAATTTATGTCAAAAGAAGATGACCATATGTAGGAGAAATTGCACTTTGCATGTACCACTGGCTTTTCACTTTCAAGCTTTATTCTACCAGCAGACTGTGCCTGAAATAGAATTAATTTAAACTCAGTCCTTAATAAGTAGTTAGATGCAACAGTGGGAAGTATGGAATGCAGATTGACACAATCATCATTGAGTATTCAGAGTGCAATCAGCAAATAGACTCTGTGTGTGTCAAGACACAATCCATTATCTCCTGTGTAGATAATTTATTACCCATAAGTATATAACTGAGATATTGTGGGGGTGGGAATCGCATAACTGTAAGGAAAACATATTTTATATGCTAATCTAGTAAGAAGTTGTCAGTTTTCAAAAGGTCGTCATTCTGCAAGACTGTAAAGATGATCGCCTCTGTAGTACTGCTGTAAAAACAAATGACAGATTGTGATAAAAAGACCTTCACCCTGTCATTTATTTTCACAAACAGTGATTTTATAAATTGTATGTAAAACAAGATATCATCTGTTGGTCTTATTCAATTCAAATTATATCTACCAAAACAGTAGGATGTAAGATATGTTTAAATCTAGGATTTAAATATTCACATAGTCACCATAACAGTCGACTTTGACATAAATAGAAATATGTTTATGTAATATAAATATGTAATTACATATTATCTAAATATTGTAATATCTATCTTATCATACACAGTTTAGTCATTTATTAGTTATCTTCATGATCTTGTTCATGTTTATGCTTTAGGTTTTTTACACATTACATCTTAGAATCCTTTCAAAAAATATTGGAACCACCCAATGGGAATTATGCTGTTTTCGTTTGAAAGATCTAAGGTAAAGAATAGTCATTGGTAGCTCAAAATTACTATATGGTAGAAGCTTAATGTTTTTATCTCTTACTAGATTAAGCTACAAATCAGGACTGGATTACTTTCCCTGGTTAACATGCTGGCAGACTATTTTAATGACTCAAAGCTGGTTGCATTCATGAAAAATGTTTGTGCTTTATATACTCTCTCTGTATTTATCTAACTGTCTCTATACGTAATATATACCTAATAAAATATTGACATTTTCAAGGAATGTATCAAAATTTTGTAACCATTAAAATTGTTGCTGCTGCAATCAGGAGGAGAAAAAAAAATGAAAGGGATTAAAAAACATCTACGGAAACTGTTTTATAGGGGAATGTTTTATTTTCACTTCTAGTATTATCTAGAGGTACATTTGATTTCAAATTGTCCCAACTGCTAATTTCCTGCAAGAACATGAAGCATGTCTTTGTGACAGATTATGATCCATTTATCAATTATGCAAAATAAATAAGTCTCTGATGAGTGTAAAAATATCATTAGAAAGAGTTCTCATAATGTAAATATAATAAGAAGATTCTAAATTGCAGAAATTGACCTGAAATAAAACATAGTTTTAAAGAATGAAATCTTTTACCTCTGAAAAAGCAACCAAGCAACTCTGTACAAACCATTTTTCTTAGTATTATTTCCCTCTCTTTTGGGACACATCTGCTAAAGTATTATTAGTTTTGGCATTTTCCAACCTCCTAGTGGTTGATTTTGTCATCTTAATTCTGTTGCTAGAGAATGTGTGTGAAATGTTAACTACTTTCAGCACACAGACTTTCATTTATCCCTTTTCTGAGGTAAACAAATCAAGTTGTTTCAGTCTCTCTTCACGGGAAATTGCTCTGTGCACTTGTTCTTTCTCACCAGTCCTCTCTGAATCTCTAATCCAAACTCAAGTTCTCCTTTGAGGGAGAGAAAGCAGATCTGCATCATCTCCAGTATTCTAAAGGCATAATCACCTTCTACACCCTGCATTCACACAACCCAATTATTCATTTGACTGAGACTGCTCACTGAGCTGTAGCTTCCACTGAGCTGCCTGCAATGATGCCCAGGCCCTTTACTGAATTAATACCAAAAGCTTTTAACCCTATAAAGTTAAATAATAAATCCATTCACTCACTCTTTGGTATGTGTTTATCAACATACTCTGTCTTCATCCCTATTCACCTTCCTCAAACAGTTTCTTTAATGTTTTTCAGAAGCTTTTCTGCACTTGGTGAATCAAAATGGCTCAAACATTCTACTGAGCTGTTTTCATCTCTTGGCAGCATAAAGGGTTAATAACTTTGATCACTTAGAGAATTTTAGTATACTCATTAAGAATATAAGTATCTGCACAATGATATTACTTTCCATACTTTAACTGGCTTCCATAAAAAATGGCATAACCTTTTTCTCTGCATTTTTTTGGGGATAAAGATAATGCAATTCTTTGCTGGATAATGGTGGAATGAGTCTTAATGAGTCTAATTCAGTGATGACCAATTTCAGTAGGTGACTATGCACTGTTGAAGGACTTATTTACAAAATCTGTCAACCTCATTATTCTTTTCCATATTTGAACAGTACTCAAACAATTTTTTCACCATGGGAAAACTATGGAAGTTTAGAAAAACCTTATTCTCAACTGGGATGAAAAGTCAAAGTTTCAAAATTTTCAAACACTAATCTTCCTTTTCTCCAGTCAAAAGTGTACTTTGACAAAAAACAATATGCTTCAACAACGTCAAAACAATTTTTACAATTTGAACTTTTCCATTTGTATAGAAGCTAGTCCAGTTAACATTTTGAAAAGTCAAAATAGATAAGAAATATTCAGGCAGATCTTTTGCTTGTTTTTCCCTGAAGTGAGAAATTTTCCAAAACAAGGCTTTGCCTATGAGAAAAGTTCTGTTTTTAAGAAAAAATTATTATCTGTTTCCTGTAGCTGTATCCATTGTCTGATAGCAAAGTCTGCTTTAGAGTTGTAACCCTGGATATATCAGTGTCAGAACAGCTGCAGTCTGGAAACACCAGTGCTAATTACGTCTTATAATGGATGAGCCGAAGTTCAGTGACCGTCTCGTTCAGCTTTGGAGTCTGGAAAGCTGTAACAAACTCTCTTTGACAAGGCATTAAGTCTTGTTGCTGTTATGACATGACATTATACTCCCTAGAAAAACACAGCAGTCTCATGGTTTCAGACTCTATGCTCTACAGTATTCAAATTAGATGGGTATTAATTTCCACGTGTCCTGATCAGGATATTCAAAATTCATTTCCACCATAAGGTCTTCTATTAATTATAACACACTTAATAAATTTCCCTGTCCTCCTCTATTTTGGCAGTACAACCCCTTTTGTCCCACTCTCCTGACACTGTTAGCCCCTTCTTGTGTAAATAGTGCATCTTCTAGCAGCTGAATATAGCAGAAAGAGTTGCTTGACTTAAAGCTTTGAGAGGGCTATCAGCCCTACACCTGCCTTGAGACTCCTAAGAGATTGGACACTTTCAATTTGGTCGTAACGGTTAAAGCCAAAGTTTGTAAAATAGTCTCAGTCTTACTTTAAATGAGATTTAACCCTTAGATATAAAGAAAATTTCTTTGAGGAAGTCATTTGCCTACTTCTCATACATCTTTTATGCAACAAGTGGCCAAAACAAGAAGATGCTTTAAATATCAGTCTTCAGAGGGTCCAAAGGAGAACCACAAAGGTGATCAAAGGACTGGAGAACCTGCACTCTGAGGAAAGAGTGAAGAAATTAGATCTTTTCACCCTGGAGAACAGGATGCTCAGGTGGAAAGGGCACATAATAGATTTTCAGTAATTAAAAGGGTGACTGAAAAGGAAAGAAAGGCAGACTCTTCACAAGAAACTATACAAGGAATGAGAAACATCAGGTGCAATTTGCATTGTGTGATATAAAAAAGAAATTTTTCGCAGTGAGAAGAATTGACCACTGGAGCAACCTCCCCAGGGACTTGCAATCCACATCACTGAAGGTTTCCAAGGCATGACTAGACACGAGGCTAAATAAACTCTTCTAGGCTCCCTTGTTTATTAAGATTTGACCAGATGATCTTCTGAGGTCCCTTAGAACCTGGGTTGTTCTCTGATATTGAACGTAACTGAGTGCCTCTTTGTTTTTTGGTCTTTCATTTCCTTATAATACTGATTAATACTCAATTCAGCTAAAAAAGATGATGTAGGTTTTTATTGACCACGAGTGGCTTCTTAGCGTGCATTTCTGAAGAAATCCAAATTATCATCATTTTTTTCTGAGCATACTGTTTCAGTGTTTAGCAGGGGTTCTGTTATCTTCTGATCTCAGCTGGAGTATGCGCAAAGCTTAACCTTTGGCAAATGTTTTGAGATTGTATCCTACTTAAGTGAGATGATATTCCACAAATGATACTTTGTGTCATAGGACATATGTAACTTTTTAAAGCCTTTTTTGCATAAAACAAGAGAATACATAAACCCACCTGTTCTCCTATTTCTGCCTCTAGGAAGGATAACTTCAGCTGCAGCTTTGTGGTAATCTCTAAGGGGACTAATTTTTCTTGCCTTTCCTTTTCCCCATTATTAGTCCTTTTTCCTGCATACTACCACCAGTGAAAAACCAGATAATCTCAGTGTTTGCATATCACTGTAGCATTTGACTTCTTCAAAGCTATATTATAATGTCTGAAAGTGTGTCCATGGATTTATGTCTGGTGTATCCTACTCTATACTTTGTCCCTATATTTTGTGGTCTTGATATAGGAAGCCATTCGCTCATGGAAAGTGAGTGTGGCACCTAACTCATGAAAGAGCAATTAATTCTTCCTGCATTCCTGGGGAAATCCCATTCATATTCCTAGAGAAGCTCTGTAGGTGTAAGAGTTGAGCATCAGGATAGTTGCAGGAAAATTAGAAATAGAAAGAGTCAAGGTTCCAAACACTGAAGTTTTTACAGCAACCAACTCTTTCAATAAGTATTTTGTGGCTTCCTTTGGAAATAACTTCAGGTGGAAAACTTCTTTAGTATTGACAATGAAGTATCAGTGGAACAATTTTCACTTTGCTCAGACACCAAACCCAGTCTAATGATAGGACTGATTATCTACTTCAATCTGCAATTATTATACCTCTTAAAGCAGAACGGCAAAACTGTGTCTCGGGTTAGTAATGAGAGCAGATTTAAATTTTAGGGGAATAGCTTTGGTGATTTTCTATGACTTAAGTTGCCTCAGCACCCAACAATGTGTAAAGGTCTGCTTTGATCTGAAAAGCTTTTGCATCTGTTCTTGTGCAATCTACTTCTGCCTCTACTAAGAGACTGAAAGTTGCCTTAAAAATAGCATTGTGAAATACCAATTAATAATTTTTATGGCAACTTTGTGTGTACAGCCTTTCTAAGGCCACCATAAACAATGACACAATGTTTTGTCTGCTCCAAATGTACGTCAGGAACCTTTTGCCCAGCATGTTCTCTCTTTTCAGCCTAATATGAAGAAATAGAAAATAGTTCTCCAATTTTTATAATCATTTTAATTTTTACTTGTCTGTGTCTTTTACTGCATAACTTGTCAGTCAGTTTCAGATTAGCATTTTAATGGGGTTTTTTTGTTTGATTTCAAATATCATTGAACAATAGACACCCCTTTCCTGCATTTTTTTTTCCCCTGTATTTTTTTTCTGTTCCTGCCAGTTGAAAATTAAGATCCTAATTTGAATTGTCTGCATGACAGCATGTGGCAGTTGCACAGTCAGATTGACCTATCTTGTTTCTCTATGAAACCAAGTGACAGAATGCTTGACACCCATTTTTACCACCACTTTTTAAGTTCCTAAATAGGAGAGAAAGCAGTTAATTGCTTTGTGCAATTCCTCAAGCAACAGCCATAAACTGTTCAAACATGGTAAAAATAATTAAACCTGCTTCAGTGGTGAATAAAGATCGAACATAGAGAAGCTTTAATGGAAATCAAGCTCCTGCTGAGGTGTGCTGATTACTACATTCACATTCTTGCTTTACTTTAGGCATACCTCAGACTTAAGATATTTTATTAGACTTTCAATCTTAAACCATGTCATTGCTATTTCACATAGCTCAGTTTGCCTAGAGCAAATTAAGGAAATGTTTTTTTATTAATGAAGTAGAAAAACTTAATTGAAACACTTCAAAGACAAAAGGAAATAAAAGCAGACTGAACTGCTACAGTCAGTCTCTTGTAATGATCTCAACTGTTCAGAACAGTACTGCATGACTAAGGATTTGGTGGTTTTGAATTGTAAATATAACCCATTTTCAGCCAAATACTTTAAATCAATTTAATGATAAAAATCTAGGCTGACGTCAAGGGAAAAAAAATAAATTTGGTTGAAGATTATAAACCAAGGCTTGAGTCTTGTGTTATCTTGTCCATCAAAACATCCCCCTTCTGTGGTTTTAGGAGCACTTTTGGAACAGAATTTTAGGATTTGACTCAAGGCAGCATTTTCATAAGTGACAGCTGCCTGATATACAGAGACATGAAATTAGATGCTCCACCAGGGAACAGCTTACAAAACTAATAGAAGCACAAGGAAAGGCCTAGGAGGAAAATTTAACAGATGCTTACTCCAAAATGTGATTTTTATTTTCCCCAATCTGTAGCTTTGTATCAATAGGCTTTGCCTCCTAAGGGAAACCTGCCTTCTGCAGAGCCCAGACTACAAGCTAGATGTGGTTATGTTCGTATACTCATGCCCATACCCTGATACTCTATCTCAGAGACCATGCTTTTTCTGCTTCTGCTCATTCTTTATTACCTTTGTTCAGCTTTCCTCTGCTTCTCCATTCTTCAGAAGCACACGAATAAGCCAGTAAAGGAGTAAATTTGTACTGAAAGCACATGAACAAATAGAATGTTGCCCAACAGTAGCTCTCGACATGATGTTTTGTATTCAGTAAAAATTGCATTTTCATTCCACTGAAACTAGTATCAAAATTCCCAGTTGGTCTGGTACTTAGGGGAAAAAAGAATAGCTCTTCTTTAACATTTTTGTAGTGGTTTGGGAAACAGTAAGTGAAACAGACCTGTTTAAACCCAACTGAGAATAGAGTATTATGCCAGTAATTTTCTAGCAGTCCTCTATGGGACAGTTGCTATTCTAACACAATCATAGCATAAACAAGGGCAAGAGTACACACAAAAGGGTCACTTAACTGTCATTCAAGAAGGTGTTGGAGTTCTGAAACTCCGCATAAGCCCTTTTAATACCTTCTCTGAAAAGATGTAAATAAACACCAGATACAAACCACATGTTTGTCCTATATAGGTGAACTTAAATACATATGCAAATTCTTTACAAGATTTAGGGCCTGATATGTACTCTTCATTATAAATTGTATTTGCTTATTAATTTAGGCCTACATGCTCTTGTTTGTGCTGTTCCTTTGTCTCCACAAAGTTTACCTATACAGGTAGCCCTTGGGGGGAGAAAATCCTGAAAAGGAACTAACAAATATTATTTCATAATCGGAGAAGCCATTTCATTTTGTCTAGAAAACACAATAACTATGTTAGCTGGAATATATTAGCAGATTTGTTTGAAGTCATGATTTTAGGGTTGCTCAACACTAGGTAGCAAAAAAAATTCCCTACCCCTTCAAAATGTCAAGCATTTAATGTTCTGGTTTACCATACAGATAGATTTTTTTTTTCTTGAAAGGCAGCTATTATGATTTATTATACCTAAAACCATGGAGCACTGCAAACTCAAATGTTCTGAACTTCTGTGTACTAAAAAGCCACATGGCATTTTTGTCAGCGGTGATAATTGTCTATGAACGCATGATCCTCACTTTCCTAAATTATGTCAACCAATTTAGCTCTTACATGCTCATGGAGCTCCACTGGAGATTTGGACTACCTACCTACTGTCATTACACGTACATCTATTTCACACTTTGGTGGAGTTATCGTCATACACTGCTATTACTGTGAAATGTCATAAGCTGTGTAGAGCATAAGCAAGTAGAGAGTGGCCTATTCTTTGTTTATGTTTATATTATTGGTCTCACCCAAGAACCAGAAAAATTATATGATGGTTTTAGAACTGTAAATGTTTTTCCCCTGAGCATAGCCCCTGTCAGGCCACTCAGAAGGAAAAGACCTGTGCAACACCTTTTGTTCAAAGAAGATCAAAGCCATTCTAGGTCTTAAAAATATGGAAACTTAGAAAATAAAAATAATACAAATACTGCATTTTTTGCCCTTCACCACTTGAACAATCCTTTTCAAGTTTTTCAATAATTTTGTTTTTGAAGAAACATTCTTGTTTCCTAGAGAAACCTGTTTTGCAACTTTCACATGAAAACAGTACTTGTCAATATTAATAGTACCTGAGAAGACTTTTCTGATTAAAATCATCTCTTAGCATCTATATTGACTAATGTAGGCTTACAAGAACTGTTGATTACCCAATAGCTGCAAAGTGAAAAAATAGAAGTTATAAAATTCCAACATGCATTTAACTACTGATTAGGTACTACTCTCTGCTAACAGAAAAAGTCAGAGAGAATAGTCAAAGAGCATGATGAGTATGTGAGGGAATTTATTATTAATATGAAATGACAAAACAAAACATTTTGAAAATTTCAGTCTAGCTCAGAAAGAGGAAGCAAAGGGAGGGGAATGAATACAACAAGTAAATTACAGCTGATTGCAAGGAAAAAAATGATTACACAATAAATGGAAGAATTTTTTAGATTGAAATTTCAGTCCAAGGGGACATCTACTGAGATAACTGAAGAAGCTTAAATCACAGTAAGACAACTCATGTGGAATAAAATAAAAGTGAATTTATTGGTACAGGGGCTCAGGAACAGCCTTAGCTGGATTATAGAAATGATCTAGTTGTAACATTATTTTTTTTAATTCCACTAAACCTTTCATTCTTTTTAGTGAGATTATTTTCTTTTCCCAGACTCCTAGAATACCATGTCGTAGTGATGGATTAAAAATATAAAGGAATCAAGTGAGAAATAAAATCAGGAGGACTGGTGCTATTTTCTATTTGAACAGCTGGTACACCTCCACAAACCAAATAGTTGGAGATCTTGTGTGATAGGTAAAAGTTTTCAGGAACAGAATCATTCACATCAGATATAGAATATCTTCTTCATGAACATAAAATTAAACAGGAATATAAATTGTTTACAATGAAAATTTAAATAATCTGTGCAGTTTTGAGGCAAATAGTTGGATTATTTCAGTCCCTGTGCAATGGTCAGCACTGTTGAGTAAATAATATAAATGTCAGGCCCACAACAAAGGAATTTCAGATTTTGCTAAGCTTTGAAACACAACTTAAATCTTTTTAACTACCACCAAAATCTGTTTTTGTACAATTACTTCCTGTCTGACACAGAATATTGAGAGCAACAGGGACAGTCAATAGGAAATTAAAGGCACATTGAGAGTTACAAAGGCATGTTGTCCAAATTTACTCTGCAGTGCCCAGTACTGCTTTGCCAGAGCACAATTAAGTGGAGTAGCTTACATTTTAATTAGCTAAACTTTTTTAATTTGCAGAAAATGACCATAATTAATAAACTCAAGAGTTGCCTTATCAGGTATGGTTCTAGATGCAGTGTTTCAACTGAGAAATTGTATTTGATTTTGTTTGTTTTGGGAAATAATAAAATATCCATCTTCACTTAGTGATGCAATAAACATTATACCTCAATATTTTAGTAAGTGTTGACCTCAGAGAGGGACCTAGAAAATTAGCTCATTTTGATTACATTATTTCAAATTATATTATGCCATACTACAGCAAATCTAATGTAATGCCATAGATATTCATCTAAATATCCAAAGCTCTTAATATTTCCTATCAAATAATTTATTAAACGTATATCAGTTTGGCAACAGAAATGAAAAATTTGCTTCAGAGAGTTTTTTTAGTCACAGATTTCACTGTGTTCCTGACAGCACTGAAAAAAAATTTGATTCACCTTCTCGTTTATGGTGAACAAGGGCTCACCTTAGAGCTTATGCAGCTGTGATTGCAGCAGTGATGCACCTGCTGCATGTAGCACAGAGTAACAGCATCTTCACAGCAAGACAAGAATTGACAGGGGATCTACACCAGATGTTTTTATAATTTTTTTCATTAAAATCAGCAGAAGAAATTGCATGAAGGGCTGACATCACTCCACTGTAAACTTAGCCCTGTTAACTTAAAACTGTGAGGTAACATAATTCTTACAGCTTGAAAGTTTTTGTTCACCGTGTTGGATTTTGTAGAAGCACATGAGAAGCTGTTATGCAGCCTCTTTGCATTGCCTGAGAACTGATAACAAAAAGTAATGGTATGGAATGTCATGTAATGCAATTACATGTAATTTAATATTGACATTGCTTTTCAGGCACCTGACTGAGTCTCCTTCCCAAACACAGCACCTTTAAAGAGTTGATCCATGTGAGAAGAGAGCATTCTGCAACTAGCAAATGCTATTTGAAGATAATGGTATTTAAAAGGTTTTCCTCCCCTGCAAAATCCATGATGAAATTCTCTGAGAACTATTACTATCCAACAGTTGTAAAATCTTAGCATAGTAATTTTGAGGTTATGTGGTAAAAAATGCAGATAACTTATAAATAAAAAGATAGATTTTTTTTCTATCCAATCAGATGATTACTGGTAGGGGCTTCATCATGGATTATAGTGCTGAGGGGTAAATTAATTCAGGGCTTAATCACAAGAAAAGATGGAGAAATACCTTGAGGAAATAAACCATGGAGAGCCTTTCAAATTCTTTATAAAAATGACCATTAAGAAACTACTGTGCTACTTCATCATCATCTATGGGACAAGAAAATTATGTTTCCATCAAACACTTGCAGTAGAATAAAGCAATTTTAATAAAGAATTATAACAGAATCAATGCCTCCAGCTTTAAAAGTAATTACTGGATTTTATTTATATCTTACCCTGAAATTTCTTATTTTGTGGCAGCATTCTTTTTTTCTTTCGTATTACTTCTGAATATTGCAGTTTATAATGCAGTATATGCAACTACACAATGCAAATTTAAAATACTGTCCTAATTTTCTAGTCACCTCAGTGATGATTGTGAAGCAGCTGTTGTGCAGTGTATTAACACTTTGTAGCCATGTTTCTGTACTCAGAATATGAGTTATATCCCTACTTTGTTGTAGGTACAGTCACTTTCTAACTTCAAACTGCACAAAAACCTGAAAGGCATAAGTGATTGTTCTGGATAGTTTAATCTCTGATACTTTTGAGAAATAGACAGATGAAAATTAGTCTTACAAAATAGCTGCTATGTTTGTGTAAAGATAGCACCAAAAGATATATGAATAACTGATTTTAAAAATAAAAGAAGGAACTAAGATTCAAATAAAAAGACATTTTCTTTTGAAATTCTGTCAATAATAGAATATTTTTATGTTATTTTCCTAAATGTAATCCTTTGTATTCCTTGGAATTATTTTACAAATAATTTGAACAAGCTTAAAACTGCATGCAGTTTTTTGTCTGGAGAACCAGTTTTGTGTCAGTCAAGGCAGACTTTATAGCTTACTCTTTCCTCTATGACTGAGTTGAAACACTACTTTTAGTCTGGTTTTTCAGCACTTTTTTGAGGCTGTCTCTTTTATTCTTTCACAATTCAATGTAGAACCTCCCACAAGCTTAGACACACTTTTCTTGGATCTTTACAATTAATCTCTTCCAGACTGCAAATTTGAGCTAGATAGATGTATGTTTGGTTCTGAACTCTGAGAGTGTTGCAGAATTAGGCACATTTTTCTTTAGACATTCTCAGAACATAACAAAGTCAGACAAAACACAGGCCACATACATACATATATGTTCTATATTAGCCTCCTTTATGAGTAGTTTATTCCCCTAAGGAATTCCCACTTCTTCCTTCTTCCTGGATGTAAGAAATATGGAGAAACTGCATTTTGAGAGTCCTGGTTCATCTTGTTGCCTCTCTGAAATGACTGATGAACAACTCACAGCACTGTAAACATTTTTAGTTACTCTAAGTTCTCTGGTAGGAAGTCTTCTACTTTCTAAAGACTTACTCCCTTATACAGTTACAGATTTTTCTGGTTTCTGAACTTGCTGTTCAGATAGTATTCTAGTGTTGCAATTTTACCTCTACTGCCCACCTCAATATTGATGATTTATTTCAACGACAACATTGGCCACATCTCTAGGGTTCTGTCTTCCCAAAGAAAATTTTGCATAAATAGGAGGGAAACAGTGACTCTCCATAAAGACAAGATTGTAAGATGCATTAAAATACACAGGAGAAGAGTAGCAGCCACATTCCATAGACCAAGAGCAACAATTGAAAAATAGATCTAAGGAACATCATATCAGGTTGTTTCAAGAACAGCAGCAGTTTCAGCAGCAGTTGATTCACACACTTACTTACCATGTGGCCCTACTCATGCTACAGGCAGTTACTGCCCTGTGTTTACCATAGGTGGGCTCAGATCCATCTGCCAAACAACCTTTCTAACACAAGAATTAATGACCCGTGGGACTCTAAAAGAATCTCTGAAAATCTGTAGAACTTGGAAATCCTACCCTATCTTGAACTAGGTATGAGGGAACTTCTTTTTTTTTTGCCATTTATTTTGTAGATAGGCTGAATGCACCTTATCCTTTTTAGTGTGATCTTCAGGCTACTAGGGAAGCACAGGAAAGTATGTAATGCAGATGTAGCTCTCACTGGCCAACTAGACATAACTAGAGGAAAAATATTTTTCCTACACTCATTCAGGCATGCCTACTTCAATGCAGACAGAATAATTCTTATGCCACTGTCTTTCTGTGGACTCTTGGCTATGTCCTTGAAGTATACTGTCTGAATAGTTAAATCTGGGGTAATGGCTTGCTCCTCCATCTGTGAACTCTCAGCTCATGAACACTTTCCTTGATTCTGTTAGAATCATCTGAAAGATGTTAGGACAGAGGCACTGACAGGAGTTTGTAGGAGCAATTGATTTCTCATAGAAAACCTGAAGTGAAGAAATAACTTTTAATTACTAATAAATTTAACAGATAGGAGTGACTTTATTAATATCTATTAATATCTAAGGAATTAGCCTTTTTGCTCAGCAGTAAGTCCACGTTCTGATTTTTTCCTGGTACAGGGTTAATTTTCTTCAGAGCAGCTGATATGGGGCTATGTTTTGTAGTGGTGCTGGAAATAAAACAAGTGTAGATAAAACAAGGCAGTTTCTGTTACTGCTGAGCAGCACTTGCACAGAGTCAAAGATTTTTCTGCTCCTCACCCTCCCCCACCAACGAGGAGGCTGGGGATGGCCAAGAAGCTGAGAGGGGACAAAGCTGGGATAGCTAACCTTAACTGACCAAAGGGATAGTCCATAACATGTGACACCATGCTCAGTATATAAAGCTGGGGAAGAAGGAAATGGGGAAACTGGAGAGACGGCATTTTTCTTCCCAAGTCTTTACACATGACGGAGCCCTGCTCTCCCAGAAATGGCTGAACACCTGCCCATGGAAAGACAAAGCATGTTGAATAATTACCATTAGAAGTGAGGGAATTGTTTAACCAATAGATTAAGGGAATTGTGTAGCCAATGAGCATTAATTACTGTGTTTGCTAAGTTGTATAAACAGTGAAAATTTTTGAAAAACCCACCCAAGGAATGCCACTGGATCCAAAGATGATGCGTGTTTGATCTATCTCTATACCTCACCTTTATTGTTAAATAAGTCCATACTATTGACTTCAGCTTATGGTCTGTTTTGTACCTTAATTTGAGAAGGGGCACATTGCCCCAACTGGATCTTAACAAAAGGACATATCTAAACGATGGCGAAAAGCCTAGCAGTCAGGACATGTACGGCTCCTTCCATTAAAAGCTTTCAAAATTGTCCTGAAGACTTCAATATTATCTTGTTTTTGTTTGAAACTATGAAAGTTAATTTTCAGTTCATCCTTGACTTGACCAGTGACCACACTCCTCTTTAGTCTGTGCATTTCTTTTACCTAGGCCAGAATGAACATGTCACATTATAAATATTTTAGAAACTTTGTTTTCTCACCCTACAGTTGTTCTTAGTTTTGAGGTGATCACTTGGATGTAGCAAGTAGATCCTTACCTTTCACAAGTCTTTTATTATATGATCCATATCACAAAAATAATTTGGCACAAAAAACCTCAATGAAACATCAAACAAAATGTCAGAGGAAAAAATACTGAAACACAAACCCCTATGTAAGTCATAATGAAATAAAAGCTTCAAAACAAAAAAAACCCAATTAGATGTTTAAAAAAGCTGTGGTGTTTAAAAGTAGACAGTGTATATACTTTATATACAGTGTATATGCTTTATCCCAGTGATGAGTATGTGTTATTCTGTATAGCAATGAAAAAAAAGATGAATCTTTGGAGCAGCCATGAAATTATTCCTCCTCTTTTGAGACATTCCCTACATCTTTAAATCAGTCCTCATTATATCATATAGTGGAATTCCATTTTTTTTTCTGAAAGGAGGTATTTGATCCAAGAATTGTCATCACACTGTTGCTACCACTACCCTCTCACAAGGCCCTGTCATCAGTAGATGTGACCAGTAACCACAGTCTAGGGATGGCTAGAAACACCTTATTGAGAGGGAAATGTGGTCTTTAGCCAATATGATTTTGGTAAAAGCTGTAACTGACATTTCTATGACCATAGAAAACAGTCATACCTCCATAAATCCAAACTATATTCTGCACTGCAGTTTAGATAATTGTGCCTGAAGATAAAACTAACATAAAGAAATCTGAGAGACATCTCCAGTGTGCTACCTACAACTAAATTTTTCACCAGAGCAGAATAGATTGATGCAGTTTAACAGAAAGTGTGGGGTTTTTTCCTCTTTTCTGTGTCTCACAAAAGGCTTGTGATAATATCTATCTCACATCTCTTACTGTTCAAGATTCACATGAACTCTCAGACAGCCCATACAATTTAAAGTGTAGCAATATGTGCTAAAGTTTTTTAAATTATGATGTATTATATTCAAGACGATTCATCAAATTTAAAACTCTTAATGTAAACTCATTTAATGTAGAAAATTCAGCAGAAGAATACCTTTTGGAACTTGAAGAAAAAAGTTAAGCACTGCCTGAATTTCTTATTTTATTAGCAGTAAATTAAACAAATTTTAGACTCCTGCTCTCCCAGCTAACATAGCAACCTCCCAGTGGCATACACCTAAAATGGTTATACCCATGTTTGTCTTTGTTTTTTTAGGAAAATGAACGTGGTAATTGTCTTCTCTTGGGGAAAGAGACCTTAGGAAGGTTTTTAAAACTCAGATACAGGTCTAGGGTCATAAATAGATCTCTTTTTTTTTGTGTGAATTTTTAGTGGACTGATTAATTTGTTTGTTTGTCTTTGTTAGCTTTCACTGCTCTGTATAAATGTACATAGAAGGTAGACTATTCATGTGTGTTTCCCTTCTCCAAAAAGATTTGACCCAATACCTAATCTCCAAGGCAGAAGAATTCAGATTTCCTTATTCTTCTGAGACTTAGGCTCGTTCTGGAGCTGCATGTTCAGGCAAAGTGTAAGAGATTCAAATAGCTTTGAATCTCTAGTGATCCTTCTCTGAGATAAATCTCAAGTCTCCATGCTCACAACAAGAGATGTATAGCTAAGATTTAACTGTTTTTCCAGTGTGTGTCTTTATCAAATAACAGGAATTATTTTATCTTGTCATTTCTGGGTATGATTTGCAATCATAATAGTTACAAAACAGACTAGCAGTAATAAAAATAGAGTGGTAGATGAGATAGGAATCTGATATACATCCCCAGCACAGTATTGTAGACTAATTGTCATCAGTATTTATTTCTTCCACTCACATCTTTGTTGCTATTAGTGACATTGCATAGAAATACAGTATTTCCTTCCATTGATACCTAATTTTTGGGAATAAGTTTCCTGTAACAGAACAGAAACATCATGACAGTATGTAAGTGATTTCTTATATTGAGAATTACAGCAGATAAAACATCTGGACAACTATCTATCAGTGTGAATTTTAATTCAAGACCCTATATTCACTGTGTATTTACGACTTCTGTTTTGGTAGCACAGATAGTGCTGATTTTATGACTTTGAAATAAATGGATTTTCTTTCAGTGGGGTAGACAGGTATGCAGACATACACTTTTGCTTCTTACAAAAAGAAAATTCCAACTTCCTTAACAGAAAGATCACAGCAGAACCTTAACAGGGAAAGTGCTATGGTATTTTTTAGTTTGTGCAGATTGCATAGCACATTGAACAGATGTTCTTGAATCCAAGGCTGCAGTCATTGTTGGTGATGGTCCATATGTCACTGAGGTTGTAAATTCCATGTATTTTCCTGCCAGTTAGTGCAGTATATAGATATACTTAATACACACACAGATCCTAAATCATATGCAACTGCTGTTGGTTTGGTGTTGGACTGAGTTCAACAGAAACATTTCATAATATCTCCCATTTTGTCAATTTTCCTGCAGGCATAAAAATCTAGGTTCAAAGAGAATTAATTCATGTGTTCTGACGTTATACAATAATCATTAATGAATCTACTTTTCAGTACATATTTCAGCTCATAAGCACATCTAGAAGACCAAATCAACAGATACTTAAACGTGGATGTTTTGTTAATAATAAAAGCAGATTAAAATTTCTCAGTTCCTTCACTAAAGGCACAAAGCCTCAAGGAATCCAGCTGTTTGAAATTGTTGGCTGTGTATCATGCAGTTAACACCCGGATGAATGAATTCACATCACTCGAATGTGAATTCGTGTCCCTCAGCTGTCTAGACCAATGGCCATCTGTTTGCACAACAGGACATGCTCACTAGGCTGGGCCATTGCTAAAGGACAGATATGTCAAGGAGTGACTGGTTTAGATGTGTAGCCTGTAAAATACTTTAAATAACTTCCTTATGCACAAATGCCTTAGAGTCGAATGTCGTCATTCACAAAATCATATCCTTTAAACCTACAAGCTACAGAAAGAAAATATATTCAGAAGCAGATATAAAGAACGTGAAGGAGCAGCTGTGGCTATTAGTAACCTCAACCAACTTGAAGGCTAGGAAACCAAAAAGCCCAAAGTAGGTTAAAAACATAATTTGGAAGGTCACCTCTACAGCAGCCCATAGTGTCAGAGAGACTAAATGTATTACAGAGAAATGTTTCCCTTTGAATGCAATGGAAACAAACACCATTGCCATTATTACCAGGCACCACTGAAATAGCTTTGGTTGTCTGCAATCTCTATAGTTGAGCACCTTGCCCAGAGAAAGGTGAATCCAGGTAGACATAGCTGTAGAGAAGGGTTACCATAGCATTGGTAGAGGCATCTAGAGTCTGTTGTTGTGTGTATTATCCCACTTCTAACTTGTGCCTTTTCATTTTCTGTTTTCTGTGTAAAAATTTATAAGAGGTCTTTGTGGAGCTGAGGTTTGTACTCATTCAGAAAAAGTCTATTCCCTTTACTACTTCTAGATTCTTAAGTACACCCAGTGTTAGATGCATCCTAATATCCATGCAGGCAAAAGCAACATGCAATTCTTGGATAACCTTGTATACGGAAGGACAAAGTGTCAAGTTTTCTTGGCATTTCACCCTGTTTAAATTTGCACATAACTTAATCAATTTTTCAATAATTTGCCCCAACCTTCTTCATGCCATATGTCTGCCTCTGGCTGAACTTTTTCCCTGTTCTGATGATTGAGCCAAAACTTTTTAGCTACTTTCAAAAATAAGATGCAGGAAAAAAAAAATAGGTTAAGCAAAAGATCTGGGAGTGCAAGGAATAAGGAGCATCAGAAGTGAAGAACTACTTCGTTTGTTGCTGCTATGCTACAATTCATCATATTGGACCCCAAGGTTTGAAATCACTAAGACATATCAAGTGGCAAATATTTCTCTCAATGGCTATGGTACTACTGAGATGTTGAAGCATAGATTCTGCATTACACTTTCCAAACAGTCTATTACTGAGTTTTTTGGTGAAATGGTGCACTTTCAAGTGGAGATGGGTCAAACAGATTTGTTGCTGGTGCAGACCACACTGCTCCTGTACAAATAAGCATTATCTGCACTAAAAGCACTAGAGGGTCAAAGGTAAAAGGATATGTAATTATACATTTAGAAAGTATCATGGCCTTGTATGACAAGGAAGAATTAAGACAGATGAACCACCTTCAGATACTTTCACCAAAGGTTTTGAAACTGAACAGCTGCCTAAATTGAAGCACAAAGGACAATGAAAGTAAAAATAAACTGTAATTACTGTAAGCTGCATGTTTAGGGAAAAAAGAAAATCATGAGTATATTTTCTCATAGTATCAAACTAACCTTTTTCACTGAAAAAGATTAAGATGAATTGCTGATTAGTGTGTAAATAATGCCATGTAGAGAGCAACTTTCCAGGATATAATGGCTTTTGCTTTAAATATTGGATTACCCGCTCTCTCCAGAGTGAATTGATCAGTTCTCTTTCAGATGAGGGTTCTAAAAAGTCTTTTAAACCTAACATTTCCACTACGTATGCATTTATCCACCATATGTTCAATACAGAATGCAATTTTCTCTCAGAAAGGAGAGCTTTTTTTTTTGTTCTGCACATGACCAACAAGTGAATCCACTGATACCTGGCAACACCATTATGAGAGTGTCATTATGCCACTGGAGGTGGATTAGAACAGAAGACGTTGCCTGGCTGTGAAGGAAAATGAACAGGGATGACACAAAAATATTTTTAAATGTTTGAAGAAGTTTAATTTTTACTACAGTGGCAGCCAGGCACCATTATTTTCAGTAAACTCTACTAAAATTTGAACTGCTAATAATCCTCAGGATTTTGAATCCCATGAAACTTGTATTTGCTTGCTGTTAAAGCTATTATTCGGCTTCTATTCAAATTCTTCTATGAAGTGATATCTCCTATGGAGTAAGACTGTTCAAATGATCTTTAGAAACCTTTGGCTTTTTATTCAATATGTAATTTTTAAGACTTTCCAAGCTGAAACATATATTATATGAGACATAATTTAAATGTTTTTGTGGGTACAGACAATGCACTTGCTTTAACATTTCTAGGCTGATCAGCCCTTGAGTACTAGTTTTTATTATTTCCAGTGTTGCATCTTAGACCTTGTCAGTCTGATGACTCAAAGTGCCAGAATTAATTTAGTGGTAGACTGTGTGGGATGTAAAGTTACTTTACAGGATTTGTGCCTTATTAACATAGTAATTTCATAAGCTGAAACCCACAGATCTCTTACTATTCATGGGGTATAGAGCACTCTGCAAATACAGAGAACATAAATATGATGTTAAAGGCCTCCAGAAATCTAAAGACAGTCACACTAAAACATAATAAAATATGCTGCTTAGAGAGCTACTTTAAATTAAAACATTATGGTTTGGTTTTTTAAAAACAAGATCTTTTGTTTTGCTTGAACTGAGTTTTATTTTTAAGCTATTGCTAAGTGCAAATCATGTTATCAATAATTCTCTTGCCTTCTGTATATTGAATGTTTTAACTTCCTATCTGAAAAATGCATCAACTTTTCTCCATGAAATTCATCTTCAGTCAAGCCCTTCAGTTCCTTTTTTCAGAAATATTTTTATTTCATATTAAGGATTGATTTTATAAGCATATCTTTATTTTGCTACTTTAATTCCTGTTTTGACCAGCTTGTTAAATTTTGAGCCTACTTTGGCTTGTATTTTAGATTATGTATATGCAAAATTAGTTTTGAAATTAAATAAAGCGTTTCTTCTCCAAAAAATGAGCAAGTGGGCACACAGCTCTAATCTATAAACAGTGTTTTGATCAATCAATATTTCAGGATAGGGCAGCAAAGTACCTAGCTCAAGCCATTCTACATTGCAGATCTTATACTGACACACATGTATCCAGTCAGGAGGGGTACAAATTATAATCAGGATCTTCCAAAGAAACACTAAACCACAGCAGGAAGCTGCAGCCTAGTTCAGTTATCAGTTTCAAACCAGAGTTTTGCGGCTGTTCTGACACTGCAGGTTACAGGGCTGTGTGGAGCTGCTCGAGCTAACCAGAGAGTAGCACCTTCCTGCAATAATTCATCCTGCGGGTAACGTAAGTAGCACTCTGTTCCTGATGCTGCAGTGAAAATTGTCAGACATGGTTCTGTCCTTTCAGGTGCCTGGGGGTGTCATGATGTGACATGGAGACATATCCTTATTACTGTGTTTGCACTTCTAACAATTCTCAGCTGTCTTTTTTGCTTCCTAGCAGCTTTTTACACTGAGGCGATACTTGCAACTTTCTGCTTGGTTTTTTTCCGTATAAAATTATTCTATAGCTGTAAGTCATCAACATGCTCCTGCTTCTTGATGCTCCCCATTTTTTTTTTAAACCAATATTTTTTCCTGTAATTCTGTTGTGTCAAAAAAGGGAGATTTTTTAATGCAATATACTGGTGAATCAGAAGTCTTGCAGACATATTGTGAAAAAAGCTTTAATACTTTCTCTTATATAAGTGCAATATAATGCTTTGGCCTGTAAGCATGAATGTATTTTGGTTTAGATTAACAATTTTTTCACCTGCTGAAAATTGCAGCCATTTATTTATATTTATTCCCCTTGCTGAGATGCAATTTTCAGGGAAGTTTAGACAGAGAGACTGTCAGAGGCATAGGAACCAGTGGATAAAATCTAGAATCCCAGCATGATGAAAATATTAATAAAGAAAAAATATTTTTTTCTTAATATTACTGTCTACGCAACTAAAATTCCATTATTGGGTATTTTCATATGGAATGTTACTGAAAAATTTGAGGAGCAGGAGAGAGACAACAGTGAGCAGAGAAATGTTGAGACTATTGATAATGAATACCTAAAGTGGAGAAAAATTTGAACGGTTCCGTCTCATGTTTTTGTCGCTGCAGTTGTCCTTCCGAACAGCTGATCTCACAGATGAGGTTAGACTCTTACCAGGTTGCTCTGCTTTTTCCTAACATCTTATGCTGTGCATACTCATGGTCTGCTCTAATCAGTGAGGAGCAGCAGTGCTTGATTAGGCAGGATAATGCATCATTCCACAAAAGCTCGTTTCTGTATTGGTAGAATAGGATCTGAGTTTGCACACTGCACTCACCTGTTTATCCCAGTCAACTGAGTCAACTAACTAAAGTAATTTTGGCCAACATCCACAAGCCTTAAAAGACTGCCAAAAAGGATGGAGCTGTTCAGAAGAATTTTGTAATCAGCTGGGGAGAGGTTGATGATCAAAATAACAACAATTTAAATGCCTTTTCTCCACACCAAAAAGCTTCTCCCATCCTTTCAGTCCCAATGTAAGAAAAGGAATCACTGAAAGTCAGTGAAATTAAAGAGAAGCCTTTGTATGGATAGGTTTATCTGTTATTGGCATATCTGCCCTTCAAAGCCCCAGTCACATTTTCTCAACACTATATTTTGCCAGTTTAAGGATTATACAAATAAGAATTTTCTGGTCTCCTTTCAGGAAAGAGAATGAAATCTTGTTCAGGAAAGGGAATGAAATCTTGTTCAGGAAAGGGAATGAAATCTTGTGATTTCAATGACAATTAACTGGACAAGCTTTGGTCCATTTCCCTGCACTCCTTGTCATCCCATTCACTTTTACTGCTTTCACTTGGTTTCAAAATTTTTCCTTTTTTTAAATTAACATTTCATGTTGTTACTTTCTTCTCTTCTCTCCTTGTTTACTTTTCTTCCCTGATTTCAGGACTTTAATTGGAGTATATTTGGCATGCTTTGGTCCTTTTACTGCCCCTCATTTAATCCCAGTCCATTTGGTTGTAGTCCCTCCATTTCCAAATTTTCTATTTTTAACAATTGCAATTTATTTGATCATATCTCCTTTCCAGAGTGTTTGCTAGACTTTGTTCTCTGATTTCAAGTTTTCATTCCCTTTCCTGAAGAGGAGCTTACATTTCTGACATTACTTGAAGTCTTGTCCCTTGATTGTATTTTAAACAGCTGCTGTTTGTGCTAATTTCTGTGCTGTTTGTGTTAACATTACTTAGAGAAGCTGTGAAGGCATGAAATCTTTAGGAGGTTCAGTTTTCAGTCTCAGCCTGTTTTTCTCATATTTCTGTGCTCAAAATTCTACTGTTTTCCTAATAATTATCTATCTTACAGTAATTTACATGTTTTTGCATGCAGTCCTATTTTTTTATCCCCTACAAGGCACAAGTAACCAGTGGATACACAATATTTTGTAGGGGATATTTTCTTATCCCCTACAAGGTACAAGAAACCAGTGTATTCCCTTACTAATAAATTCACTTCAAAATATAGTATCTTGTTACCACTGACTTTTTTCTTCATCCCTTCTCTTTTGTAACTTTTATCAAGCATCTGAGATTATCATTGATGGGTGAGATTACAATTTCTCAGCACAACACACACTGATTTGTTCCCTAAATTTCTGTGGAGCTTTTTAGGTTACTTTTATCGGCTCCAAGGTTTTGTTAAATCACTAGCATTTATCTTAGCTGTACCATTGTATGAGGCACACAATTGAAATATCTCTGACATTAATCAGGAAACTTTTGATTGCTTATAATTGGCGTTATGTAACTTGTCAAGGAACAATGGAAAAGAATAACAATTTTCCTTTGGTCTGAAGTTTCTGTTCATACTTTAAATCTACCAGTAGGTGTTAGACTTAGATTTATCCCTACTACTGTTTTTTTTTTTTTTTTTAAATAGGAATTACAACAACAAAATATTCATTTGAGGATGGCTCAGCATGAAATTATATGCATTGCTGATTCTTCTGACTTTTCCTTTTTACCAGACCGTATAGAGATTCATATCACACAGCTGGGACCCTGCAAAATTCAGAAGAGATTTTAAAGGGAAGACAATTTAAGACAGCTAAAATAAATGGAACATGGGACAAAACATTTATAAAAGCCATAGAGGAATGCTGGCATCAGAATAACTGCAAATAAACTAACAATGAAAATACTGTGAACCATTGAGAAGAGGTTCAACCATGCCAGTAAGAAAGCTTTAAGAAAGCTGTAGAATAACTTTCAAAGTATAGAGAAGAAGATCTCAAAGAGTTACAGTCAAAATGTTCTTATGGCCAAAGATTATCACATTATATATACTGGTAATTTAGTGCTAATTCAGAGAATTTTTTAATGAATTAATAATTAATCCAAATTTTCTAGTGAATATAGAAAAGGCTCATTAATACTATAATTAAAATTGTTATATAAAATAACTGTCTTAATATCATTCTCTCTTCTCTGGGGAGTTGTACGGGAAAACATACCTTGAGAATTTAGAGGGGATTAGATTTTCCTGTAATTCCAAGAGATTGGACTCACTAACCCATGAGCAATCTTGGCTTCATTTTAAATACTTAACTCATGTGCACAGAAATGGGCTATGCATATTTACAAATGAAGTATCAGAAGCAATGGAAGTGTTAGAATGACCAACTCTATTATCATCAGTTCACCAAATGAAATCTAATAATTTATACATTTAAGTGAAATTTTGAATGTTTTTAAATGCCTCTTGTCATAAATAATTTTAATAATATTAAATTAACACCTTTGACCAAAACATCACCATTAGGATGTTTTTCTTAATGTCAAATATTTAGATGGCGGGTTATTATGTTTTTTACGGGATTTTTCTTTCAGGGTCATCTAGACTGAGGTTTCCAGGAGTGATTACATATTTGTGTACTGCATTTGCATTAGGTATTAATTGGAAAGGTTATAAATCTTCAAATTAGAAATCTTAAAAAGGAATTAATTCACAGAATAGAGACTCAAATTCTGAGTCCAGTGCAGAGAAAGATTCCATCAGTGTTTCATTACGTCCTTCTCCAGGCATGCAATTTTCATGATGTCATGATGGTCTGCTTGTAAAAAGCAGCATGGTAGGTAGTCCAGGTCAACCTGCTCATATATCTCCCAGTCACTGAGCACACTCATTGTGAATTTGTCTTCAGCCTCTCCCATACACTGAACAGCACGACAATCAATCTGTGATTGAGTAAGCACAACATCATCCTTCATCCTAAGTATGTGATTTGATATTACATTGTTCAATTATAAACCTTACAGGAAAATTTACTTTAATTCAACTGGATGAGATTCTATATTTTTAAAAGTTACCACTTCCACATGGCTACAAATAATCTCCATGCACCCCCCATCCCTCCCAAACTTCATTGGTCCAGAAGGATTTTGTATGCTTTGTCATACAGTCCAAGCTCTCTGCTTTCAAACAGTTGTGATACAAATTCATATTATTGAAGTACTGCATTAGACATGTGAGATTATTGTTTCTCAGCTCAATGGTCTTTTAATTGTTTTCTTTTCCTCATGCACTGTCAGATTTATCTGAGCGAGGAAGTGCAGGCTATACTTGTACAGGAAGAGAATGCTTGGTGCTTGGCAACCAATTCCCAGAGAAATGTAAGAGATACCCAAATTTTGGCTGGAAATTATTTCAATTTTTTTTTTTTTCACCCTGGGAACTTTTGATAAGGAGGCCCTCTAGAAACAACCCATCAACTGATTTATCTTGGGGTCTTGGGGTACACTTGTATTGCATGATTCTATAGAATCTCTTTTAACCCAAAGGACTAATTGTTGCAAACTGTAGTGTCCAAACTCTGTATTTAGAGGAAAATGAATAGAGAACTTGAGAACTTTCCCCTTGGAGAGGCTGCAGAATTTCAAAACAAGACAGACAGCTTAATATTTAGCATGATTTCAGGAAATAGGGTCAGATCATAATTGCTTATTATGTCTAATGATATCTGGAAGTAGAAGACAACTAAAAAATTCTGGGTATATTCAAGGAAAATTAATTGAGAAGAATGCAAATCATCTAATAAAAACTGAAATATTTTAAGACTGTAACAAAATGCAGCCCCAGATCCTTTCATGTTAGCTGCAGAGTGTGCTCAAGGTAATACTGAACTCTTGACAGCTGCTGAAAAAATTGCATTTAACTTTCTGAAATGCATTTTCTCTCCTCCCCTCAAGATCTTTTTTTAAAAAGCCAAAACTTCAATACACAGAGAAATGGCAAAACAAATTTGATAGTAATTATTTTAGTTTAAAATAATGCTGTTTCATTTATTATGATAGCAGAGTCCATTTTACATAACATGTTTTCATGGGGATTAGTGGATGCTAAATTGCATCATGTCACAGTTTTTACTAGGTCTGAAGGGCAAATCAGAATTTATTGTTTGCCAGTTATTTAAATAGTTACAAATGTTTATGTTTTATTTAGAAATCCACAGTTAGTGTTTTTATTTGAAGAAGAAAAGGATAAGTATTTGGAGCATATATAATTTCATCATCAGTTGGTAGTCTCCAGAAGAAAGAGAAAAATCTTAAAATTGCCATTTTACTTTGAAAATAAGTCCCCAAAAAAGTCTTTTTACCCTGTAATTAACAGTATTCCGTGACAGCATATGGCCAGACTGGCCTGGAAACCTCAGAGTCAGTGAATCTCTTCAAGATCTTGCCCTGGTAACAACCACATGGAGAAAACCATGGATTCCAGCCTGGAGATACATAAATTACCTCAAGTTAAAAAGGCATTGCGTATGATACAGTTTGAAATAAACATTTGTGGTGAGAAAGTTCATTCCATCTTAGTTAAAGGGGACTTTACTATCAAATTTCTCTGAGCCCATCATTTTCCTCTGCTGCCTTAGAGATGCTGGGGAGCATCCAGCCACATTGTAGATGGATTATTTTTGCTTTCTACCAGGTCAGTGGATGAGTGTTCAACATCTCAGAGGGGAAAGCATTTACCAGAATCTCTTGTCTTATTCCTGAAGGTATTGTACAACACTTCAGATGAATGCTTTGGTACATGCTGACAGTCACTTATGAAACAATTTGCCCACATTGTCTCTGTATGCCATCTCAGTTTCAGTCCATTACATTTGTTTAACAATTAGTTCCTCTTTCACAGAGCTTTTTTGTTTTTTCCATTTCAAGGGTTAGCTAGCTCCTTTCAGCCTTATCTCAAAGATGGAAAAAAACTTGAAAAAGAAAAAAGGCTGATGCTGTGAGGGATGGTACTGGCTATGTTTGAAAACATGAAATCAAAAAGCTCAAGGAACACAAAGGGCTGAAGTGGCAGAAAATGAAACACCCTTTCTAGGAGATCCCATTTTTCTTTGCTAAAAAATACACAGCTGTAGATATAGATGCTTATGCCTTACTGGCTCTTAATAATTTCTTTGCAGTGATCTGAATCCTTTGATAGTTTCTGACATAGTTTTTGACTGTTACTATTCTCCTTCATGAACAGTCAAAAATTAAAAGGTATTCCTAGCATAATTTGTACTCCAGTGGTCAATTTTTATACTTTTAAAATTGATTTAAAACCAAACATTTGTGTAAATGCTTTTACTATATTTTCCACAGGTTTTTTTTAAGTCTGTTTGCTATGTTTTAATGTCTTTTTAAACTACAATATAATCATGATAAATAGTTCTCCAGCTTAAAAGTGAAAAATTTGGCTTCAAACAAAGATTTGTATTTCCAAACTGTTGTCATACATTATTCCAGTGAATTAGAATGACTGTGAGGTCATAAAATGAGAAGCTGTTACTTTTGATGGCCTTGAGGAGCAGAATGCTCAAAGCAGAAATTGCAGACAATTTATGGCATTTGGTTTCTCTCTTGTTGATCTGCATCTCACACTTTTTTTGGAGTTCTTAGGCCTTCTCTGGCAAGTGAACTTCATCAGTACTATGCCCAGACTTTTAGGCAAAAGAGTGAGTTAATTTCTTCAAAAACAGCACAAAGGTCAGCTCTTGACATGGTCTCAGTCTTAATGCAAAATTGCAGCAGTAAAGCCAGTATAAGTAAGCTTGTCTGGCTCAGACAAGATGATCACCATAACTGTATTCTTGGTGTACAGGTAAACTGATGAATTGTGAGGTGAAAAACAAAGATAAAATGAATTACTGAGAAAAGGCTCAGGATAAAGCTGCTCAGACCTCTGGTGTAATGCAGCCATATGTAGCCAAGTAAGCATTCTTAATATGTCTGTGTTACCTAGGCAGACTCTGGTTACGTGCAGCACTGAACCACGTTCCCTAGAGAGGGAAAATCAGAGATCAACCTGCCTCTACGAAGGCAGGGGACTCACCAGCTGCCACAAGCATGCATACATATATATGACACAAGGAGATGAAGTTGTCAAGTTTGCATCCAAGTTTGAAAGCAAGTCATCTTTTCCTCCTTCTCCGCCTTTGCCTTTACCCCCCATTTCTTGGGAAAAGCATCTTCCTATTCTTATCTTTAGTCAGTGCTATACTACTCAGTGGTGTTTCAGGGAAGGAAGGAAAAAACAGCTGCAACCATAACCACATCTGTTCAGTTGTGCCTCTAGGGATACAGTTCTTCCTAATCCCTGTGGTTGAGCAGATGAAGCCACAGAGCAATATTATTTTCTTACAGTTAGCTAGGAAGGAAATCAATGAATAGCATGTAAATTCACAACTTTTTTGCTTTAAAAGAAAAATCCCAGTGAACTAACACAAATACTCAATGGTATGGAATTTCTCCCAGAAATTATATCAGACGATAGATTTAAGGGAAAAATAAATGGGTCTCATCCAAAACACACTAAGAAATGGTTAGTCTATCATTTTACTTGGAAACTTTTCAGTTTCTCTTACATCCAGAAAATTACTTGTAATTTCAAGGCTGATGGTGTCTAACATCATCTTCCAGCTATTAGATCTTGTCACACTTTGATCAGCAAAATTGAAAATCATTCCATCATCTGATTTTTTTCCCATGTATAGTCAGATTACCATAGGGATTTAGAAATATTTCACACAACCCCTTGATCAAATGAACCTATACATAATTTTTGGAGTACTACTTTGAAAAGTCTTCATTATTTCAACACTCTTCTCCACAAATGAATCCCAGGAGGAGACATAACAATCTTTAGCAGTTGGTTCATCAGTGTAAGAAGCAAATACAAACCTCAATTTTCCTCTGCTCTGTAACATTCTTCTTTTTATGAATATAATAGCATTTTGGCTACAAACAATAATCTGAGAACTGAAACAATTCTCTGTACTTGAATTTCAGTAGCGTTAGTCTGTGACCTTTGTTTCCTTGTCTCTTGGTAGTATACAAACAGATTAGGGATCTTTTAATCAAGAAATTTGAAATATTCCATGATAATAATAATATAATATAATATGATA
>JAOTQP010001652.1:37698778-37720387 GCA_026413545.1 Cichladusa arquata | reverse complement strand
TAAATCATATATGCATATCATATATACATATATGACCATATTATATAGCATAATTCCTGATCTGCATGCCATCTGCAAACTTCAGGATATTTTTGATATCCTCATCCCAACAGCTGATGAAGAAACTAAGTAGGGACAAATAAATAATTGGTGTCTAAAAATTCTACTTTAATTAATTTATTCATTTCTATATGTCACATTCAAAATTTATCAATGATCCCATTTTTAGCCCAGTCATCTTGTGAGTTCCCGCTATGTATGTCTTTTAATCAAAATGCATATCAAAAGCTCTGAAGAAATCCCTGTGTCTTTAATCACAACTATCATCACTTCCAGCTAGTCTCTAAAAACACCATGGAGTTTGTTTAAGGAGATGAAATTCCAAAAACCCTCTAATGACTAGAGCAAATTAATCTTACATTTTGAATCTTAAATAAAAAACTCCATTAGATATTCAGCTTTGAGCTCACACTAAATGATTCAGAACTTGCCAGTTATTTCTCACTACTTTTTTAAAGCATACGAGTTGAATAAGCAGTCTTCAGCTTTTGTTCAATACTGTAATCAGTTTTTCAGAGGTGGTCAAGTAATTTCCTTTAGGCTGTAGGTTATTAAAAAACAAGGGAAACAGGCTGCTTAATTTTTTTCTGGTGGTATCCATTGTCTAGTTTGAAAATTTTGCTCTGTAGTTGAAGAGAAATACAAACAGTAAAGAGGCCTCAGCTGGGGATATGGTGTGTCTAATTCCCAGCAGACAGATTAAAAGGACATGCAAAATCAGCATAGTTTACTGCTCAAAGTCATCTAGGATGTAGTATTATGTGCCAGACCAGCTGGAAAACAGTTTCATTGGAGCACTGGAAGAAAACGGTGTTAAAATGAGATTCATTGTTACATACAATGAAAATTAATACGTTGCTCCTGAGGTGCTGAAATTCAAAGAAACTAATTGCAGCCTCATTTCCATTTTTATAGCTCTAGCTATTAAAGATTTTATATGTGCTTGTTGTTTAACAGAGGCATTTAGCACTTAGTGCAGTTCCAAAACACATATGGTTTGAGTGGCATTTGAGATATCCTAAGCCTACAGCTGGCTCTCAGAAGGGTATGATTATCACATAAGCCCTTAGTCATGTCTGCCAACAGCGTGTAGTATATCCATTTGTTACCATTTCATTATAATTTCCAAACTTTTGGTCTGGAATTTAGTACTTAGCACTGCATAGTTCACCACAGAATTACTGAAAGGCAACGTGGCTGAGAGGCACTCTGCTCAAACAACCATGAATATACCTCTCACATACTGGTTCAGTTATTTTTTATGACTGTTGGAATCAACAGCACTCACTGAGTTAAGGCAAATATAAAGTTCATACTGAAATCTTGGTATTTCCATGGATAATGTCTTAGCCAGGAATGTTCTGGTATTGAATAAGTCCTCATTGGTTTAATGCTCTTTTTGTCACTAAAGTCCTGCCTGTTACTGCTTCCTTACCTTCTCTTCTATTTTATTCTCCTCTTTAGCTTTGGTTTTGTTCTTTCTTTCCGTCACTCCCTCTCTCCTTCTTTGCATACTTTAGAAACTCATGCACTGCTCAGTTAACTGTCTGGACACAGCCCAGAGTTGGCTAATGTTGTCCTCATTTTCAAGAAGAGCAAGAAGGAGGACTCCAGAAGATATAAGCTTCATAAAGTCATGGGAAAGGTCATTCTGGAAGGTACTGAAAAACACCTGAAAGACAGCAGAGTCATTGATCACAGTCAGCACAGCTTCATGAGAGGAGAGTCCTGCTTGTTGAACCTGGTTTACTTCTATTATAGGGTAACATCTACTTGATCTTGGAAAGTATGTAGATGTAATCTTTTTATACTTCAGCAAAGCTTTTGATACTCTCACACAGAGCCCTTCTGGAACAAAATATCCAGCACACAGCTGGATAATCACCTTAGCTGATGGATAAGCAACTGGCTCACAGGCCAGGCACAAAGTTGTAGTGAATGGCGTGACATGAGGCTGACAACTGTCATTAATGGGGTTCTGCAGGACTCCATCCTCAGCCTGGGTCTCTTCAGCATCTTCCTTAATGTCTTGGACATGGGAACTGATCCTATCACTCTTGTGACCAGTGACAGGACTCAAGGAAATGGCATGATGCTGATTGAGGGAGGTTTACACTGGATATCAGGAAAAGGTTTTTTCACCCAGAGAGTGGCTGGGCACTGGATTAGGCTCCCCAGGGAAATGGTCACAGCACCAGCCTGGCAGAGTTCAAGAAGTGTTTGGACAATGCTCTCAGGCACAGGGTGCCATCCTTGTGATGTCCTGTGCAAGGCCAGGAGTTGGATTCTATGAGAGAGAAATACAAAGCCTCATGGCTCCCTTCCAAATCAGCATGTTTAATGGTTCTATGATTCTACAAAATCATAGATCAGAAAGTAATCTCAAAAGTATATTTAAGAGATTTCTGTCTTCTGAATAAAATTCATCTTCATGATCACTTCTGTTTCTTCAGTCTTATGAAAAATGTGTGTGTTGCATACAGAAAAAGCAAGCATAGCTTAGGTCAAGACAAACTGTGCTCACCAAAACAAGTAGCCTAATGAGAATGCAGGTCAGAAGAGCCTCACCTTTAGGTAAAAACTGCTGATACACAGAAGTATACCTTACCTTGAAGGACAGAATGTACTTTTGAAATGGGCACTAGTCATACTAATCATCTATATTTATGAAAAGCTTTGCACTTGAGTGTGTGCCAATAAGTGCTTATGTTTTAGTTGAGACGCTGCATTTCTTCAGTCTTCTCATCTCTCATAAGGATCCCTTCCCAAAGCAATAATATATCCTCACAAACATGTGGAATACTAATTTATTCTCAATTTGCAATAAAAAAACCAACTAATGATAAGAAAGGTTTTATTGTGTATTTATGGCAAATATGTCAAATAAACTGGAACAATAATAAACAGAAGCAATGAAAAAGTACTTCAGAACTGGCCAGTAGAAGATATTTGGGACATATACTGAATATGATAGGTAGTCCTGCTGATAGACCCAGAGCACTTGGGTGAATTGCTCTTACCTTTACAGCCTGTAGCCATTTTAACCAAAGAGTCCACAGCAGGTAGCAAAAAATTACTACTAAATTATTGAGCTGGTAATTAATTCCTGCTGAGATTTTTGCTGTTCTGAGTTTTATCTTACCCTGTGTTCTGGGAATTAGCTCATGAGATTGCATCTCATACAAACTCAACAAATCAACCCTTTAAAATATTGCAATAAATTTTGAGATGGGTTAATTTCTACTTAATAAGATGTCTGAAAATTAGTTATAGGGAAGAATCTGGACTCTTAGTTTCCTTCCGTTATCAAAGGAAGAGATGAGCAATACATCTTTTTATGTTCTGCCTGTAGAATAATAGCATGGCTTGTGCTCGGGAAATATTTTTATCTGTCCTCATTGTCTAGGATTGAACTTGAACCAAATTTGAACTTTCAAATGGTTGCACTGGGTAAAATTAATTTCATTCATTGATCACTGCAGTTATTTGAATTAATTAAAAATAGATTCAATAGTTCTGTGACACTAGTGATCACAATATATTAACCACAGAGCGGGATGTAGTCTTGGAACATAGTCACAGGAAGAAAAGGATTTTAGAACCAGTGAATCCAACAAATTTTTCTCTCTTCATTTTGTAGATTATATAGCTATTCTTTAAGATTAAAATTTTAAAATATGTGAACCAGTTTTAAAAGTCAAATTCTTTGCAGTAAGAAAGAAAAATAGTAATTTAAACATGGTATATGGGATTTGATACAATTTTTTCTGTAGAAGTTAGAATTTTTCCTATATAGCAGACCAGATTAAATTATGGAGAACCACAGTTTCTTCGAGATAACATTTAGATAATTGTTGTTATTTGAAATTCTTCTATCAAAGGAGGCACCCTAATGTTATAGCTAATAAATAAACTCATAAGAAGAATAGCACAGCATGAGACAAGCATTCTTCTTCTATGAGTCATGATGCTACTATGACAATCATTCTGTGTGGCACAAGCCTGAAAGACGAACGGCAGAAACTAGCAAACAACTACTTCTATGCATAAACAAATAATTATAGTCTTTCATTATTATTAGTGTCAGGGTAAAGTTGTACAATAGTATGTAAAAAAAAAAAAACGGTGCAATTTTTATGTGCTTTAAACCTGTGGTTTCTAACATGCAGCTATATTCTTACAAAATCACAGAATCAGAGAATGGTTGAGGTTGGCAGGCACTTCTGGAGATTATCTGGTCCAAATATCCTTCTCAGGCAGGGTCACCAACAGCCAGTTGCCCAGGACTATGTCTGGATGGCTTTTGATTATCTCCAAGGATAGAAAGTCCACACCCTTTGGGAACAGCAACTTACTTCCCTCACAGCAGAAGATATTTTCTTTGTTTAGATAGAAACTCTTGTGTTTCTGTATGTGCTCATTGCCTCTGGTCCTTTCATTGAGCTCCACTGGAAAGGGGCTGGCTTCAAAGCGTTTACACTCTTTCTCCAGCTATTTGCATAAGTTATGGAGATCTCTCCTAAGGCCAAACAGCCCCAGCTCTCTCAGCTGTTCCTCTTGATGACTTGCTGCTGTCTTCTCACAATGGCTTCCTTGTCCTTTATGTGTCTGGAAGCTGTTCCTGGGGTTAGGTGCTCCCTCCCCTACCAGGGATCAAGGTTAAACTGACCAGTCTGTAGTTTTCTGATCTTTTAGACAATAGGGCTGACATTTTTTTTTTCTCCAGCCCTCAGTTTAATCCCTTTGCCATGATTTTTTCAAGATAATCAAGAGTGGCATGATTATTGTTTATTAACACCTGTCAGTTTTGTCAGCACTTACATGCCCCATTTGTTTAAATATTTCCTGACCTGATTCTCTTCCACCAGAGGATTGTTTTTCTATGTATATAAGGTACAGCTTACAGGCAGATCAGGTGTTTGACAATATGGTAGGAGTTGCCAGTTACTTGCCTAGACATATTTTCATAGTGAGTGATACAGGAACACCTGAATGATCTGACACAGTTAATATGATTTAAAAATGTTCTTAAATTGTGTAGTGCCCAGTGCTAAAAAAATTAGCTGGCCCAAAAGGTTCTATGAATCAAGAGTGTGACTGGAATACCTTGAAAACAAAGTTGTGTCAGATTTCCATTTTGAGATCTCAGAGGTTCTTCTGTTGAATTATGCATTTTTGGTATTCATGGATTCATAACACCAAGTGTTAAACTTGGTGGAAAAAAAAAAGTTAATGCAGATCATTCTCTTCTCAGGCATAGGTACGAAACCATGAAATGAGAAATGCTGAAGTACAGGAAAGGCAATATTGTTACTGCATGTTTTGCAATACTTTAGCCACCTGTGGACTTCAAAACAAAGCATTTCTTTTCAAATAAGAGGTAAAATAAAAAATTCACTACGTATAATGTATTAGTAGAATTATTTACTAAAATTATCCCTGAGATGTGAAAACTATGCAAGCATATAGATAATCATAGAATACCAGATTAGAGGAGACTTCAGGGATCATCTGGTCCAACTTTTCTTGGCAAAAGCATGGTCTAGACAAGGCGGCCCAGCACTCTGTACAGCTGGATCTTAAAAGAGACCAGTGCTAGGGAACCCACCACTTCCCTTGGGAGATTATTTCAGTGCTTGATAGTTCTCATTGGGAAAATTTTCCTCTTGTGTCAAAATGGAATTTCCTCAGGAGGAACTTGTACACGTTACCCCTTGTCTTCTCCATGTGACTCCTTGGAAAAAGGAAGTCTCCATCTTCTCTCTAGCCACCCTTTAAACACTGGAACATGGTTATAAGGTCTTCCCTAAGACTTCTCCAGGCCAAACAAGCCTAGCTCTCAGCCTTGCCTTGGATGGCAGGTTTCCCAGTTCTTTTATCATCTTTGTGGTTCTTCTTTTGACCCTTTCCAGCCTGTCCACAAAATGTAAAGTAGTTAGGGCAGTTACCACTATAACTCAAT
Source organism: Cichladusa arquata (assembly GCA_026413545.1). Classification (NCBI taxonomy): domain Eukaryota; kingdom Metazoa; phylum Chordata; class Aves; order Passeriformes; family Muscicapidae; genus Cichladusa; species Cichladusa arquata. The sequence goes on along the minus strand of JAOTQP010001652.1, from coordinate 37,714,365 downwards.
GCTTTGAAACTGAGCATACAGAGTGTCATGTGTGGACTTCAGCTTCAGCTTCAGTCAATCATCCATGCTTCTACTTGGACAAAAACCATATGTACAATTACTAGCATGTATGGAAATATGGATGCTTCCCTGGCTTAGGGCTGATATCCTTAGGAGGAAAATTACTTAGCTTACATTACTTAGGACTAACTTCTAAGTGTACTTCTCCTTTCTGAAAGTAGTTTTGTCCAGCCAAAAAACACATTGCTTTGCAGAGGCAGTCTGTATGCAGAGGATTTGTATACAAATAATAAATATGTACGTACAAGATTTGCACAATGTCAGTAATGCAGAATAGAAAAGAAAGCCTGCCTCATTGTCTTGGAGAATGAAAGGTATCAGAGATGTATTTTTTGTAGCAAATAGAGAGATTAGCCAAGAAGTTTTACTTGTTTTTCCAGAGTCTTTGTAATTTGCAGATGGACATTGGAAAGAAGTACAGAGTGTCAGCTGTGAGTTGCAGAGATAGAAGCACTTGGATGCACTTTGCAGCTTTTACAGATCCTTAGAAATTGAACACATATCTGACCTTTCTATCTCAAGTGTCATAAATAGCCTCCAGACTATGTTTTTGCATGACAAAGACTAGGAACATGTTACATACCATGGTCTATGGTTTTCTGGGGAATAACTCACGTCATATATAGATAAGTATTACTTCAGCCTTTAGCTGTGCTAGAGCAAAGAGAACTGGCCAGCACAAGAAGAATCCATTTATTATACCATAAAAACTATTCCTTTTTTCAGGTCTAATCTATAATACTGAACTAATTTTACTTCAAGATAGTTGATTATTAAGACATAGCTGAAGATGCTTTTTCTTGGTCTAGAAAATATATTGCATCCTATCTATGCCAAAACGAAGACACTAGTGGATTATTAAAAAAAATGTGTACATATCCATTTAAAAAAATTAATACTTCAAGGGCAGTACACAAGCTGCTTTCGTGATGCTAAATGGACTAGTGGAAGAGATTGACCAATATCCATTTTTGTGTAGAATAAATGCATGGTTTCAAGCCAAGGAAGCTTCTTTAGGACAAACTGAGACAGTTGCTGCTGATTCCAAGGTCAAGATACAGCTTAGTAAACCCTTTATGAGAATGAATGTTGAGCAGGGGACTTAGTTCTGTAAGCAGGAGCTGGATGTCTGTCTGAAATACATCTGAAACTTCCTCTTGTGGAAGTAACTGCTTTAAATCAGATACACAGACTCCAGTAAGATGCAGAGGAACATCTGACACTTACGAAAGAAATCTTCAAAAATGAATTGAATGAGGAATTGTATAAACTAGTTGAGAGACCAAGAAAAGGAAAGATTTAAATTACATTCCTAAAGTAAGGGAACATGCATAACTACAAATTTTCTTCTGCCAATAACTTTTGTATACTTGTTTGTTTTTCAGTTCTTATATGTATGTCACTTCTGTTTCTTCTTAAGTACAGGTGTACACACAAGCACATATGCATAAGAAGACACACACATCCACACACTTACAGACTTTTTAAAAAATGTCTTTTATAAAACTCATATTGGTCTTTTCCATTTTCTGACTCTTTTCTAGTATAGCCTTTCATATCCTCTTATCAAAAAAAAGTTAACAATGCTTACTTTTCTCTGTGAAAATAATTTTTCATTTAATTTTTCATTATTGTTATTTCTTTGTGGCATCACCAGTGATTAAGAAATTTCCACAAGTTTGGAATAGATTAATGTACTGTCATGGAGCCTTCCTTATTCTTTTAACTAGGATTCTTTGCCAGTGAGCTGTTTGCACTGAACTCTAATCTTTTGGATGTTATTCCAATACTAGATGAATGTCAGTCCCAGCTTTGTTGCAATGGTGAGCAAATGACAGGTTAGCATTTAAGAAACACTGCCCTCTTGTGCCTCAGTAAAATGAGATTACAAAGAGAAATATGTGTGGATTTTTTTCCTCTCTCTCTCTCTTTTTTTTTTTTGTTTTGTTTTTTTTGTTTGCTTTTTGTTTTGTTTTGTTTTGTTTTGTTTTGTTTTTTTTTTGTTGTTTTTTGTTAGTTTGGTTTGATTTGATTTTGGTTTTGTTTTGTAGTTCCAAGTAAATAGTATGATCACATATTCAGCTCACATTTTGCTAGACTGGAGCAGCTTGCCTCTTCCTTTGGCAATTTTGTCTCTTTTTTTTGTAGGGAAAAGAACAAGAGATGATTGCTTATAATTTTTATTAGTAGTGGATGAGTAGGAGAAGAAAAATAAATTCTCAGAACAGAAGTGGCAAGATGAAAAATTATATAGCTGGGAGATGCAACTACATCAACATGCAACTACAAATAAAATAAATATATGCAAATACACTAAAACAGAGAACACAAAAGGGAAAACAAGGTGATGATTACTCAAAAAAGCCCAACTTAATATTTTGCTAAGTGGTGAGCAGTGTCCCAATGGCAAATTAGAGATCACGTAAATACATCTGTCTCATGATTAAATTAATAAATAATTCCATTAAGAAAAAAATAATAATTAACATTTATATATAACTGAGGTTTTTTTCTGAGTATAGTAAAAAGGTGGCTACAAAACTGAAAACAAGGGAGATATTTGTGCATCCTACCTTGGAGGAGATCTGCCACGTACCAAACTTGTTTCCAACAGGCCTTCAGCTATGACTGAAGTGAGAGCAAATATTGACAACTCCTCAGGACCAAAACTTTCAGCAAGGCTTTGTAAGATCATCTTTATGCTGGGTTTGGTCTGTATTTAAAAGACTTCAGGATCCCTAAGTCTTACAATCTATTTGCATGTAGCAAAACCACTTGTAAATCATATCAAGACATTAAACTTAAAAGCTGATGCTTCAGTATCTATACTGTTGGGAAAAGCCACAGATCAGAAAAAAACCAACTCCTGAAACCAAAACTCTTACAAGGCTACTACACCTGCTGCCCTTGAGTTGGCTCATACAGTCAGGTTTGAGGGCAGAAAATATTATAAAACAGAAATGGAATCATTAGCATTTTTCTAGTTTTCAAAAGCTCACGTGATCAATTTGCAGCCATAGCTGTTCTTCAGGTTGTTTTGTCACACATGAATAGTGAAGTTATAAACTGAAGAAAAAGTTCTCAGCATTTACAATTAGATAAGATAGAATTGCTTACTGCATACTAAATGTGTCACATTTATTTTTCCCATTGCAATGACTGTCATCTGTTTAATCACAGCGTGTTTCCTTGTGCTATCCCTCACAAAGCAAAGAGCTTCCATGAAATACTTCATTGCTGTGTTAAACCAAAACCCTGTCTGGGATCAGACCTCTTCACACCATGCACCTAATCTTGATCCGAGAATTTACCATTGGAAATCCAGCTGCAAAAGCAATATAGCACTTTCTGTGGCATTTGTGAATTTCTGTCTCCATTCTCAGATCTATTTAGAAGCCATTTGCCTAAGACTTGCTCCATATTTTTACTAATCTTTGAACTCTGACGTGGCCTTTCCATAACACAGAGAGCACCATCCCCTTCCTTGGGTTATGTTTGGCCATTATTCCAAACATAGTACCTTGTACATCTGAAATTCTACCTCTTCTAAATATAAAGTGGGGGTGGGGAAAGACTGGACTGGAGCCTGTGCTCAAACTTTCTCATTACTGACAAGAGGAAGAAAATACCCAATGATTTTTCAATAATATTGTCTCTAACTCAAGAGAAGTAGTGCAATCTGAGTACAAACTCTGTTAAAAGATGAAGACAACATTAAGTGTCAGATAAAAGTTTCTCCCGGAAGTAAAAATCCAACAAAATAAGTGCATTTGAAGCTGTCATAATTTTTTTCAAATACAATTTTCAGAAATAGCATGAGCCATCAAATTCAAAAAACTTACTTCAAATTATAATTTAAAACCAATCATGGCAAATTAACAGCAATCAAGAAAAATATGTCTGAGTGTTTTTTTATTAGTGAAAGTCAAAATTTCCTATAAAAACTATACACGAGGAACTTCTAAGACTTCATCAGATTCTGGAAACTTCATAAAATATCTGTACATTTATGAAGGTAAAAGCCTAACAACATTTCTGATCCAAGATTCACAGTAGAAAAGTGTAAATAATATATACTGTTAAAAAATAATCAAACCAACAACACAATTGGACTAAATGGACCAAACAACCGAAACCTCAAACAAACAAACAAATAAAAAAGAAACAAAACCCCCAACAAAATAACAAAACCCACAAACAAACAAACAAACAAACAAACCCAAGTACAGCTCTGTTCAGGCATCTAGCTGATGATCCGCAAATCTGGATGATCTGATCTGTGTCTACTTAGAGAGTATTCAAATCTGCATGTTGCAGCCTACAATCCTAATTCCTTGATCAGCCTATTGGAGTGTGCAAGGGCTTCTGCTCCTCCCATGTGCTTAGAGATCCTTTCAAGGAAGGGCCAAGCATACGAGAAGATGGCAAGGTACAAGTTTATTCTGATACAGAGCTGGGATATGTGCTGGCTCGTGTATGGACAGGACCCAACTACAAGCTGCAACGTAAGTTAGACTCACTCTATGTGTTAATAAATCTACTAGTTTTTAGCAAGTGACGATGAAGAAAAAAATTGTTGTGAGTTTCACTTGAAAGATTTTTGTTTTTCTCCCACAATTCTGTGGATGTCTCCCAAAGAGAATGGGGTTCTAATTCAGTCAGATCAGTATCACTTTCTTCATTCGTTTGTTGTAAATGTGAAAGATTTATAATTGTTTATAGGAAGCAAACAGCTTCATGAATTAGCAAAAAATATTTCTGAAAATATTCCATTTGGCAATATATATCACTCTAATGCTGTTTTTTTAGAAAAGCTCTTTTCAGAATTGTCAGCAGATAAGTATTTGTGAGGGAGAATGTTACTGAGTTGAAAGACAGTTTTTGAATGAGTCATTAGTTGTCCTGTCACAGCTAAGAGAAGGGCAGCATTGTATCCCCAGAATACAGTAGGGACAGAAATGCAGTAAAAATATTTTTACTAGAATGAACTGATCCCGATTTTAGGCTCTTTTGAATAGAAAAAGCTAAGAATTAAAGTTAGTAATGTCCAAGTGGAGAAGAAGCACTGAGGGCTATGAGTGGAATTCATTATTAGTGCCTTCTTCCAAGAAGCTCAGGAAATCCTCCTTTGCTTGGCATGGCTATAATACCATTGGATAGAACTGCAATGCTTGTATTTATATGATAGATCTGTGCTCATCTGTGCAAGGAGCTGTCAAGAAAGAACAAAAAGTCTGTGTTTTCTTCAGATCTCTCAGTCAAATCACACAGATGTTAGCAAAACTGTGGATGGAATCTTTCCACCATCCACAGATACATAAGGCAAAATACTAGAAATCTGTACTTTCTCCAAAAGCATCTGGGCTGTTTGAAAAGTTGATGGCATGGTTCATGATTCATGGCATGAATTTACTGCGCAGGGTGATGAGGATTCCTCCCAGGAATGACTGGAGGGAATGGGAACTCCTCAGCTACACAAAGGAAACATTTAGTCATAGGCTCTGACCAAGAGATCTGCCCCTATCGCACAAAATTCCACATCAGGACACCTAAATAATCCCATACCATAAGGGTGTCCCTCTGCTCTTGAGCTAAACACTGTGTATTACATTTATGCTGCCCTTTTCAGAGCTACAAATCCAATTCAAGCATGCTTAATTCTGTGAGGCACAAATATTGGAAAAAGTTGATACCTAAAGCACAGAAAAACTCCTCATATCTTAAAAAAAACCCCACAAACAAATTTCATTGATGAAAAGTCTCTACTGTTGACTGCTGTCTCATCCTGTATCCTAAAATCAATTTGTTAGAAGGGTTCCCCACACACTTACAAATAAAATCAATACTTTATTAACCAAGTCTTACTTAACAAATTAAATAATCTCCCTAATGAAACTCTTGAGCGACTGAGTAACAAGACTTCCCAAGTGAGTCATTGGCTTCAAACACATACTATGTGGTAGCCATAGGGAAAATAGGCAGCAGGAGGAGAGGAGAGGGGGGTGTGTACATGGAGCCACACCTGTTAATTCCTTTTCTCCAGCTGTTTACAGGGCCTTTCAATCTCATGCCAAGTGTCTGTGTTACCTGTGGTGTGAACCAAAAATTATGTGTGTGTGACTCCACCTTATTTCCTGATATTTATGTTTGTCTGATACCTTATATGTCATAAGACACTAAAGGCTTTCCCTGTAAGTCAAAAACATTTTGCAATTCTTCAGACTGGGAAAAAAAATTAGAATCACTACTTGAACTTTGTGTAAGAGGTGAAGCATCTCCTCAGGTACAAAATGACTTGCTAGTAAAGATCTAGGAAAAAGTTTTGCAGGAATAAGTATATTACTCTTGTTATTTGTTTTCCTGGAGAAACTCGCTCCACTATCACACACTTGTGCACTAGCTTGATCCACTATTTTCAGGTACACTGCCTTTTTAGAATAGCCATTGCCTCCAATTCTTGCTGTCTGTACTGAGACATCTGCATTCAATGAACTCTTCCTTTTCTTGTTCATGGTCTGGAAGAAAATGGCTAAACCTTAGAAAAGCTCTACACTTATTCAGAAAGAGTATTGAGCTTCTAAGTTTTCCTACTTCAAACTTACCATATTTGAAGAAGGCTTGTAAACAGGCAAGGCTGAGAGCAACTATAATGTTTTGAGATTTTGGTTTGAGAGCTCTAGGACATTCATTGCTTCCTAAATAGGGAATGGACATATGGTACTATAATAAACTAAGAGGAATGCAAGGTATGTCTCCTTGTAATATATATTTTCTTACACCTGGAGGTAACAGTTCTCTTTTCAGAGAAAAAATTCATTTTCCCCCTTAAGAATACTAAAGAACCTAGGAAGGGATGTGGAAGGACTAGCTACTGATTCTCCCCAGATTAATTCTATAAATTTACAGGATATTATATATCCTAGGTCATCATTTAATCAATGATGCTATATAAATTCCATTTTGTATCAGGTGAGAAATATGAGAAAACTTATTACTTTGAGTTAATTATGAGCAAAAAGTTCAGCTCTGCTGAGAAAAATCTAAAAATTGCATATGAGTTTTATATAGTTCCTTGAGCATTTTGACTGCCCAGTAATAAAACCTATTCAATGGAAGGCCAGAGGCAAGGAGATAGTAAGAAATTTTTTGATAGGTATGAGAAATACAGAATGTATTCCATGTTTCTGAATTTCACAGGATATATCAAGTGCTAATACAGTGGAGCAATGAAGGTGGCTCCCAATCCTAGAATCCTAGAATGGTTTAGGTTGGCAAGGACCTTAAAGATTATCTAGTTCCATCCCCTCTGCTGTGCGTAGAGACACCTTCCATTAGATCAGATTGCTCAGAGACCCCTCCAGCCTGGCCTTGAACACCTCCAGGGATGGGAAGTCCGCAATCTCTCTTGGCTAAAGTTGTAGCCCCATTGACCAGCAAGTACACTATTGTCATTGCCAGTGAGATGACACAGTTTTTGTATGAAATTTAAAGGCCTCAGAACTGACCTTGTTGGTTTTGTCACCAGTCTCATTTTGTTACCAGAATGTGTTTTTCTTTGGTAGCAAATGTCTCTGGTTATGATGTGGACTACAAGCTGGGAATAATAGCAGGGGAAGGAAAAAAAAAGAGTGCAGATTTTGGATTATTTAATAATCACTTTTTTAAAGAACACCTGTCATATCATCTGACATTCATATGACTGAGGCATAATATTGTTACAGCCCTAGACTATGCTTGTCAGAACCAGCAAGTACACAAAGAATACCACTTACCATTAAAATTACTTGTGATAATACCTGCACTAAAAAAAGAAAAAAAAGTGACAGCAATAAATTAAAAGGTGCTCAAGAAAGAGAAATTCTTTATTCTTAGTATCATTTACTTCAGATTTTTCAGCTACAAGAGCTGATTACAAATGTGAAGTTTGTTGTCAGACTTCCATTCATGCAGTATGAATAGGCAACAGGATATTGTATACTCAGTGCAATGAAGCTAGGAAGGAAAAAATCTATGCAAGGTAATTGACGTAAAGCAGAACACTTGATCACTAACCAATATATAAAAGGAAACAGAGGCATGAGAAAGGAATTAAATTATTCCAAAATGAGGATTTTCAGATTTGAAAGCTAGTAGCCTTGAAACAAAAATAGGAAAATTATCCAGGATATTCACATGAAGAAATTGGTCTTGAGATGTATAAAACACAAATTGAACACAACTACAGAATTTTTAATCAAGGTTTCCCTCTTTCTTTTCTTCTGTGTGTGTCATGCCCTATAAAAAATAATTTCTGAAGAAACATTTCATGAAAGACATCAAACATATAAGCAATCAGACCTGCCAGGAAAGGAAATTAAGATGAGACTGGGACAAGTTTGAATCTCATTAGAATTCCTGCCTGGGAGGTTATTGTTAACCTATTTTCATTCTCCTTTCAGAAGCCATTATTTGTGTCAGATAGAAGAACAGAAAGTGAAAGAGGGAGACACAATGAAGATCTTAACCTTCAAATCACACCTAACCTATGTAAGTAGTTTGACCAATGGGAGAAACTGATGCTACCAATGCTATAATCATTTCTATATGGGAACACAAGTGCAAAATTAAAGTGACAGGAAAATTATGCCAAATGAGGCATATTGTCACTATATCTACAAATGCTAAGATTTATGTGCAGCGTATAAATAGAGCTGCTTCAACAAAGGTTTTTATAAATTCTGATCTCATCCACAGACTATGGTTTTGCCTTTCACTGTGTGATAACTGAGATAATGTAAGTCAGTGAAAGCACAGCTCATGGATAATGTGAGAAATGCAGTTATTGCTAGAGATTACAAAACTTCTCCCTCACTCACAAACTTATAACTCATTTTTTTAGCGGAACTTTTGAAATGAATAAGCCAAGTGAGCAAATATGACATTATATTGGGCTGTGTTACTACATTTTTTGGTACTTTCTGCAATTTTGTTTTGCCACCTCAACATTTATTCCCATGTAAGAAATTTCCAAATAGATCCTATAAAACAAATTTTTTGCAATGTGTGATAATTTCATCTTCATAAAAAGCATAGGAAAAGATAACTTTCTTTTCATTCAATATAGATGCTTAAAAGAGATATAATAAAAAGCTGTGTCTCAACTGTCATAAATAGCTCTTCTTCAGACCCATACATGTTTTTTACACAGTCAACATTCTTGCTTTCTTCAAGAAGGTCAAGAAGGAAAGAGATAGAAAATGTGGCTTAATTTCTCTGAAAAGCTAGAAAATTATTAGGATGTAGACAGTGTAGGTTAGCTTGCTCAATATTGACTTTATATGCTGTTATACACACCTTTTATTCCCATCAGTAGATTTACTCTTGGCAAATTATTGCTGCAGCAGACAGGTTGAGCAAAGATTCTAGGTAGAGAGAAATATTAATAGAAATACAAACCTTCTTTATAAAAATACACTGAAATTTATTGGAATGACAGGAATCTGTTCTTAAAGGAGCGACAACTTCCTTCTTGGACCACTTCTCATCATCTGACTGATAGAAAACCCAAGGGACAGCATAAAGCAAAACGTGTAAGAATTACATGGTCTTTATTGAGGAGTAGAAAACAGAAGGCTGGTTGTGTAGTAAAGTATTTTTAATTCAGCAAATCTCCAAAGATGCAGATTCTAACAACTGATCTGCCAATTTTCACAGCATCTTGGCAGTTCACAATAACATTTGCACATCTAACATTTGCATTTGCTGCTGCCAGTTCTTGATGTCTAATAAACACAGCTTAAGTGATGTTATCATTACTGTGTCATCTTCATCAACAGCAATCTTCATTATATTTCTCTGCTACGGAAAAGTACAACTTGATGATAATAAGCACTTGAAATTGAAGGAAACAGTGACAATTTTCTATTCTAAGGCTGCTGAGCCCATAGCCCACAGGCACTCTCACTGCAGCTTTGTTTCCTCTCTGTGGTGTTCATGACTACGTATTTTTCTCATCTAAGTTTTCTTTCTGAAGCATTATGTTTCTGGAAAATATATTTTTTGTGCTATCATGGGTCTCAAATACAAGGTGTTATTTATCTGGAGCAGCTAAAGAGAATGCTTACTGCCTTGCAAATTGAAAGTCTAGGATGTCCACAGTGGTGACATGGGATTATTCCACTCGAAATTCTTCTTTACTTGGATCATTTTAGAAGGAAAATTAATTACTTATTGGTCTATGTGAAACATAATCAAATCTGGAAAATGTAGAATATATCATCTGTGCTCCTGGTATGCAATAAACCTGGAGATAGTGCACAAAAAGAAAAAAGAATAAAAAATTGCTGAACTTTCAGGCTTGTCATGATGAATTATAATTCATCATATAGTCCCATTACTTGGTTCACATAAGTTAGTATTTGCAAAAAGACAGAGACTTCTAATCTCTGATTGAACATTATGGCCAGAAAATACACTTGGGGATTTGATGACGATTGCTGTAAATAGCGTTCTTTAGTCAGTCTGGTGTTTGTTCTTTGAGTGAGTCTATACCATAGTGAATACAGTGTAGTTAGATGTACTGGCCCTAAATGGATGGGCTCATATGTTGACATCACTGTAATTATGACATCACTAATATGAATCAAATCTAACAGCCAGAGTATTTGCTCAGGTTCTCAGGAGGTAATGGCAGCTACCTAAAAAATCCAACAGAATCAGAATTAAGCCAGTCTAGAATTAATATGGCTATATTATGACCATCTTGGTCTTGATCTTGGCTGCTATATTTTATCACTTATTTTGGAATCCAGGTTCGTCACTGATTCATACCAAATGCTAAATTAAAATTTCTATGCCACTTGTCAATGGGAAATAACTATTGATCATGTTTAAGAATTCTGAGATCTTCAGAACCAAGGTCAGCCAGCTCCTAGATAAATGTGGGCATTCACATGAATCTTTTGAAAAGAACTGTTCACATCCCGTGTACAGTGTCACTTGATTTTAAGTGCTTTCTCCTTTACTGTATTTCATCTCTGGCAACAGCTCAGACAAAATAGAACCATGAGGATACAGACTGCTGATTTGCAGGAAGCATGTCGTACAAAATCAATTTTATGGGTTAAAACACTCAGTACATGACCCTCTTTGGACTAATTGGAGATGTATCTACTACTGACTTCACCAAGGGCAAGTCCTGCCTGACCAATATAGTAGCCTTCTATGATGGAGTGACTACATCTGTGGACAAGGAAAGAGCTGCAGATGTCATTTGCTTGCACATCTGTAAGGCCTTTAACACAGGTGGTGAGAACATCCTTCTTGCTAAATTGGAGAGGTGTGGAGAAGATGATTGATACTTGGTGGATAATGAATTGACAGGCTGGTCACATCCAGGCTCTGTGTAATGGTCAGCAACTCAATGAGGTCAGTGATGGGGTGCCTGTGGGGCTGGCACTGTTTAATGTCCTCATCAATGGCATAGGAGTGGGATTGAGTACACCCTCAGCAACTCTGTAGGAGACATCTACAGAAAGCTGAGTGGTGTAGTTGACATAGATAGATAGATGATAGATAGAGAGAGAGAGAGAGAGAGAGAGAGAGAGACTAGATACAAGGATCAAGTATTTTCCAGTGTGGGTATCAAACCACAGGAACAGGTTGCCCAGAGAGGTGGTAGATGCTCAATCCCTGAAAACATTCAAAGGCAGGTTAGATGGATCTCTGAGCAAGCTGGCCTTGTTGAAGACCAGACTCTTCTCACTGTAGGTGGCTTTAACTAGATGACCTTTAAATGTCCCTTCTAACTCAAACTACTACATGATTCTATGAAGAATCAACTTGGACAATCAAGCTGGCCTTTGGCTGAAGGAGGGTAGGTTTATATTAGGTATTAGGATAAAATTATTTATTCTGAGAGTGGTAAGACACTGGATCAAGTTGTCCAGAGAGATTGTGGGTGCCCCATTCTAGGAAGTGTTTAAGATCAGGCTGGATGGGATTCTGAGAAACCTGGTCTAGTGGCATGTGTCCCTGCCCATGCAAGGGAGATTAGAACGAGATCTTTAAAGGTTGCTTCCAACCCAAGCCATTCTATGGTTCTATTCTATGATTCCATAATCAGAAATGTAGTTGAAAATCCTTCTGTGAATGTTGAGATGATGAAAAAGGATAGGTTTACAATTCCTAATGCAACCACCTCATTTGAAATTTATGAATTTTGCTGCATTGTCAAATTACTTTTCTTTCTCTTTTCTCTTATGTTGAAAGTCATGTACTAAGACCTTGATTTTTCTCAGAAAAAAAAGTTAAAAAAAAAAAAAAAAAACAGCTGGAAGAACATACAGGGCAGAAAAAAAGAAAAAAACCCAGGAAATTACTGAGAGAATCCTGTTGTGTAAAATACATTTGAAGATATTGAGAGCAATATATATATTAAAAATGAACCAATTCCTACAGTTCCATGATTTTTTGAAGAGAGTCTAAACCTAGCTGAAAGAATTTAGTTCCAAGTTTCTAAATGTTTTGGTTATTTACTTGTTCCACTCACATGCAAGATGGTTCTGTGTCTTGCAACTTGCTAAATAAAGAAAAATGACTCATTTTCTTAACCAGAGGGGTTTCCAGCAAAGCTAAATCCTGAAACTACCATAGTACAATAAGCAAAAACAAAGCCTAATAGGATTTTTTTAACCTATACATCACTGAAGAATAAAATTCCATGCAGAAGTTTAATTACTCTTGGTGAAAGGAAAAATGAAAATTGTGAAGACTTTCAGTGATGGCTTTGATTAAAATAAAAACCAACTTTGATTTAAAAGATATTTTTTCCTTTTGTTTATTAACGGCCATAGCAATTTGTTATGCAATTCCATTATACATCTTTTAACTGATGTGGAAGCCCCACACAACATCTTTCCTCTTGCCCATAAACAGTTAAAAAGCAAAAGCAATTTGACCATATTAGGCTAATTTCGCTAGACAGATTCAGTTCATGCTTCAGCTGTCAGAACAACTGCTGCCTTCATACTTTTAGTGATTTTGACATTCCTTTGAGCGACTGAAATATCACAGATTCAAGGAAGACTAGATAATGGTGGTGCTTTATTCAGAGTGATTTTCAAGTGTGAGGTTAGCTTAACAAAATGTTTGTACCGAAGAATTTTTAGTTTTTCCCAAGCATGAAAATTTTTTGACTACTGTTGCACAACACATGAAATAGATGATTAAATAAAATTATTCTGCAGATACATAATGAATATAAACTAATGCATATAAACTGTACATCTTTGAACAACCTGCACTATTACCTTCTTGTCATCAGGATAAAGAGTATTGCCTTCTTCCTTTGTCACAAACATAATGAATTATCTTAGCCAATCCCATCTCCCCAGAGAAGACCAAGCTACAGAACATAGTAGATAGTTGATATGCCGTTGCTGTACACAGCAGGTTTACTGCCTGTGAAACAGACATGAGCATGGAATTTATTTTTCCTAACTTCCCTGCTTCAGTTCACAAAAATGAATGGGTCTTCTGTGGAAGCAGTATAACTAAAAAAACTTCCCTCGTAGGAGTCACAGTTCCCCTGCATCAGAATTTGTAAACAGTACAATGAACGAGACAAGTCACATGACAGTTATTTTTCAAACCCTTCTCCCAGTATATTTTTTATAAATGTGCTGAAGTTGTCTTTCCTTTTTTTTTTTTTTCCCCCGCAGCCTTATTGTGGCCTTTAAATTCTATCTCTGACCTTCAAAGTTTTTGCTCTGTCACTGCTGTTCACCCATTCTTAACCTTAAATAGACTGTAGCTGCTCTAGTGAGACTGCTGTGATCTGCCAGAAAAGCTGCTATCATTTTGGGTGAAATTCCCTCACATGAAGAATGCACACAAACAAGTCTTGAGGTCATGTGAATTTGGTCTGTAAACATGCTCAATATTGTGCAGTTTTACACATAAATCTAGTGACTACCTTTTCTTCAAATAATAATTAAGTTAAAAAAAAAAACAAAAAGGTTATTGTTGAGTTTAGTCCACAAAATGTCAAGGAGTTATCCAGAATGGAATTAGAAAAATTTCCTGTAGCTCATTGCTCTGTTTATGTGATAGACTTGGGGTTTACTGCTGTGAGTTTTTCTCTGCAAAAAGTGAGTTGGACTTCGGTGTAAAAACTTATAAAACTTGTTTTCAAGTTTGAGTCTTGACTCGTGTCCATACAGAATGTCCAAATCACATAACTACTGTATCTTTACTGTACCTACTAGTCTCTGATGTCTTTGTTGCCTTTAGGCAAGTGGTTTTGGGGTTTTTTTTAACTCTATATTTATAGTGGGAAGTCTTCTAGTTGATGAGCCCTTACTTTTTTGACATATGCCTATCAGCAAGGACAGGAATACCTTTGCATGTTACATGAAAAAGACCTTTCATGCCTTGATTTTATCTTTCCTACAAGAATTTCTAGAAGTCAGTATTAGCTCCAAGACTAGCTTCCAAATAAATAACAGCCACTTCACATATTCTGTGGTAAATATCAGATGACACAAATCATTGTTAAATAATAATTTTTCAGGTAAATATCTATTTTTTTGTTATTTTCTAGAGATGTAAATTTGCATAATCCATCAGAAATCTTACATCTCTTAGAACTCATCAAAGTGAGAATTAGTTTAGGTTGTGTTTCAGTTGTGATTGAAACATGGGAAGGTGGAACCTTAGTGATTCATTTAATAATCCTGCTACTCACACTCAGTTGTTCCCACAGAGAGTTTTACATCAGACCCAGATCATAAAAGGAAAATTACCTCTTCAAGTGTTGTCACATGCATATAGGTCCTAGGTGTCTGCCAGAGAAAAGTATCACCTTCTAGGGGTTGTAACAGCAGAATTCCCTTAGATCCTGGTCCACATCTTTCCACAGACACCCAGGCAAATGGCAGACAAGAAGGAAGGAGTGTGAGACAAGGTGAAACCAGAACTCCCTTCAGAGGTATGGAGACATTCCTGATCTCATAAAGAGCTTGACATCCATATTTTCAAAAATAAGCAATATTCACCACTGCAAATGAGATTACTGAAGACTCTATGTAACGCCGTGAGAACTAACACACCTTGTAAAAAATAATTTTCTTGGTTTATTAAAATGCCAGATAATTTGACAATTTTCTAAATTTACCACCAATCTATAGGATGCCAATGCTCCACCAGAGAATTATGAAGAATATGCTTCAGCTGTATGGAAGTACTAAGAAAATCAACTATTAAAATCTGTAAGAAAATGAGTTACTACTCTGAAGATATCAAAATACCTATGAGGAAATAAATAATTTCCCATCCAAACCATAGTTTGGATAGCATGCAAAGTGTAACCCAAGATGATAGCAAGGATGTAAAGGAGAGAACATACAGACAGAAAGAGAAAGACACACACGCAGAGACACAGAGACACAGAGGCAGATGTGTAGACTGAGACATAGGCAGACACACAGGCACACAGCCACAGACAGACACGGAGACACACAGAGGCGAGTGTTGTGACGAAGGGCAGG
>JAOTQP010001652.1:37621025-37698768 GCA_026413545.1 Cichladusa arquata | reverse complement strand
AGCAAGGATGTAAAGGAGAAAACATACAGACAGAAAGAGAGAAAGAGAAAACATAATTAGATTAATTTATTCCAGGCACTCAATCAAACACAAATCCTTGGGAAGTAAATTGCACTTATACTGTTAAAACTACTTGTCCACTAAGTGTTTTCTGAGATCCTCATCTCCAATCTCAATATTTTTAAATTCAAAAGCATTGGGGTTTTGGAATGTAAAATTCAGGAAGTTCTATAGACTCATATACTGACATATATACATATATATATATACACAAACAAATAAATATGTATATAAAACTACTTGAAATCCCAGAATCACAGATCACAGAATGGTTTGGGTTAGAAGGGGCCTTGAAGACCATCTAATTCCTTCCCCCTTGCCATGGGCAGAGACACCTTCCACCAGACCAGTTGCTCAGTTCCAGGGACAGGACATCCACAACTCCTCTGGGAAACGTTCCAGTGCCTCACCACCCTCACATTGAAAAATCTGTTCATAATATCCAACCTAAACCTAACCTTCTTCAGTTTAAAGCTGCTTCTTCTTGTCCCATCACTACACACTCTTGCAAAAAGTCCCTCTGCAGCTCTCTTGCAGGCCCCTTTTAGGTACTGGAAGGTGCTAAAAGATCTCTTGGAGCCCTCTCTTCTCCAGGCTGAACAACTCCAGCTCTCTCAGCCTGTCACCAATAGGAGAGGTGGCACCTGATCATCTTCATGGCCTTTTTTGGTCTCTAGTGGGTCAATGTCCCTTCTGTTCCAGGGACCCCAGAGCTGGACACAGCATTCCAGGTGGGGTCTCACAAGAGTGGAGTAGAGGGGCAGAATCACCTCCCTTGACCTGCTGGCTATGCTGCTTTTGAAAGGAAACCCCAAATCATACTTATCTACCATATTCTTCGTGTAAATCAATTTTTTGTTTCAAAAATATATAGTAGTGTAGCTCAAACTTTTACAATAGTCTGGGTTGTTCTTTTAATGAAATATATGTGAGATACAAACATCAGGTAATGAAAAATTTGTGAAAGAATTCGTTGAAAACTGTGGATTTGTTATGAGCTACGAAAAAATACTTAAGTTACTTATTGATAGTAGGATTCAGTCAGGTTTCTTCAGAAAAGAGAGCCCCAAAGTAGGGATTTGGAAAGGCCTGTGTAGCCTCTCAATTAAACCAATCTGTGTTAGCAGCAATGCTTTAAAATTTAAGAGCCACTTTCATTGAGCACTCGAATCTGTGGACAGTGCTAGTTCTCAAGTGAAAACCAAATGAATAACAGAAAAAACCCCACCCAACCCAATCCCCCAACCTTTCAAAAAAATCTGCATTATAATCATGGGGTTTTATACAGCTTAAGTGATACATTACTTCATTGATGTAGACTTTATTTGATTTACACTGATAATCTAGGAAATTTATTGGCTTTAGCTCCACATAGATAGGGGCAAATTGTTTAAGTTATTGCTTGATCAAAGAAAACACTCTCTTACGATAAAAGTTTTATCATATACATATATTATTAAAAATTTTTGCATAGTATGGTTTTGAAAATATATCATATCTATTTTATTTTTCTTAAGCATACAATTGCCTTATAAACTAAATTATACTGTTTGCAACAGAGTCACAAACTCATAAATGAGAGAGATTAGAAACTGAGAATTCGGTGAGAGCTCTCAAAACCTTTTGTTAAGTATAGGAATAATTCCAGTGCCTTAAGGAAAATTCTATTTTCCCTAAATATATGCTAATATCCAAGGCTATGTCTGCACCTGTGTTTCTATGAGCTTATAGGGTCTGGCTGTTCACTCTCTCAGTCTATCAGTCACCATAGTAACTTTTACTGATTTCTAAAACCCTTAACCAAAACCAAAAAGAAGTTGAATATATTCCAATTTCTTGTTCTCAAATTCAAGTTTCTTGGTACAAGGGGAGAGTTCTGAGACACTAGATCTGTTTGAATGTTTATACACACTGAATAAACCTTCTGCCAGGCTTGCAGTTAGGAAAAATGTCTCTTTCACAGGTAACAGAGTGATCATTTCATGTATTTTTTCCCATCCCTTTGTAGGAGGTCATATTTGACATGATCCAGATGCTCAATCATGCAGATGCCCTGACACAAATTGGCCTTAAATATTATGTCCTTATCCCCATGCTCTGGTTTCCTGTCACATATCCTATTCTTCAGTGTCAATTTCTCTATCATGCTGCTGTCTATTTTTTGTTAAACAATCTTAGCAAATGGTGTGGCAGCTTGTGGTTCACGGTGGATGAGGTGGAATGGGCCATGTCTGCTGAAGCCCTTCTCCTGTCCAAGGAGACCAATTTGCCAGGGAGGAGCCATCTGCACGATGCCCTGACAGTGGACTTTGGAAACCAAGCTGTTCTTTACAGCTGCAAATCCATCTGTTGAATAAATACTTATATAGCACAGCAAACAAATATTTATAGGTCTAAGGATTGTGTTTAAAGACTGATAAATCACAGCAGTTTCAAACTTCAAAACACATCAACTGGATTTGATATTCATTAAGAAAACATATTGCCAAGTGTCTAGTTCTAAACCACTTTCAGTCACGGTTTGCATATGCTCAAAAAAAATTAGTACTTAACACTTATGTCCTGAACTAAGTGCAACTTAGTTCCACAGAGCTGGTTCCATACAGTAAGCACTGATGGCTATTTTATAGAAAAGCCTGATTTTTATTTGATTTGAATTCCTGTGTCTATCAAACAAACTCCATATAGAATAAATATCTACTACTCAGTTTAAAGGATAAAGTATAGCAATTGCAAGTCTTTGTAGGTATTTTTCACTTAGTCCTGTTTATCTTCTAAATAGCAGTTCTTCATTTTGGCATTTGATTTGCTTTGTTTTACATATTTAATCAAAATACAAAGAAATTCAATTTAACCAAATAATAAATTATTTTCCTATTCCAAGCAATTGTCAAAAACATCTAAAAACTCCATGAAATTTCCATGAGAGGAGTTTACAATATAAAATTTTCTTCTCTTGAAATATTTTGAGAAATCAGTTTTAAACCAGAGGGTTTCTGTTTGCATTAATGGGAAAAATGGGGAATTGTTCATAGGAACCTCTTAAATTAGTGGTTTATTTTAAAGAGTATGTCTTTTGTATCTCAAATCTACACTACAAATCTAAGCCCTACAAATATTTCTATTTATCCTTCTCATTTCTTTGATAACCCCTCTTCAAAAGCTCCAAATGTATTTGGATTAACAAGGAAAAAGCCATCACCTAAGCCTGACTAAACCCTGGTTTTCATGAAAGAAAAATACTATTTCCAAATAAAATACAAAATTTCTCTGTAAGAAATACTTCATACATTTATGTAAGAAGAGTTAGGGTGAAAAGAAAGATGAAAGAAAGATTATTGCCAACTTGGAAGAAGCCACAGAAGGCTGACTCATGAAAAATGATTCTCTGGGAACTCTTGAAATCTACTGTAGAAACTCCTACACCAGACTTCCCTTCATTGTCATCTATGTCCTCCAAAGACACTTCATAAAGATGGAGAGCCTTTTCTAATATTCCCCAAAGACAATCATAAAGAAAACAGCCTCTGAGGAAGACAGATTGTGCTTCTCAAAGCAATAGCTTCCATTTGTCTAATAGAAAAACCAGTACTAGACGTGTAGAAATTAATTTGACAAATGTTAATAAGGCATTCATGGAAGCCTGGGTTTGGGTAGAAGACTAAATGGGTAGATAAACTTCTTAAATCTCTCAAACACAGTCTTTTCCAAAAGCATTACATGTCTACCTTATTTCATGTTAAGTATCAGTAACACAGTTTTCACTGTTCATGTGTATGATTCTTTGCTTTTTTTCCAGCAATCCAGGAAACAGAATGGATATAATGATGACACATTTTCTTAGCATAATATCTTTACAGATATAAAATTAACAACTAATTTAGGCTGGAATTTAAAACACTTGGTGATTAAAAGTACTCTCTTTTTTTTCCAATTAGAGAAGAGCTGACAAATAATATCTAATCTACAATTAGTGGTGAAATATTGTCATTTTACAGTGTAAGAAAAATTTTTTATTTCCATCTCAATTTGCATGCTGAACAGACAAAAAATTAATTCTTCCAAATATTATCAAAACCACATCTCCCAGTCAACTTTTTAATAAAATCTATCAATTTTTTTCCTCCTTCTAGATGTACCTAGCTCGATGTATTTTATTCCCAAATGTTAGAATGCAGATACACTTTAAATACGAAAGTGATGGACTTTTGGGTTCTTCATATTTGCTTCTAGCTACAAGCAATGGACATAAAGGAAAGAGGGAGAATAATCAGGTTTCACTAGCAGCACTCTGACTCTTCATCTGAAAATAGCAACATGAGTACATGGGTAAATATTGAAACAAATGAAGAATGGAACAGCTTGCGTGATTCCCTAGCTAGTTAAAAAAGGAGAGAAAAAGTTGAGATGTACCCTTTGTACATAGAAAAACTGGCACCTTGAGCTAGTAACAATCTACCCCCGAGGATGAAGGATCTACAACAGCTGAGGTGATACAGCTGAATGCATGAGGGGTTATAAAAAGTCTGAGGGTTTGTGCCTCTGGAAATCCTTGTGGGTTTATGATTTATCCTTAGACTACAACAGACTAAGATATGTGGACAAAAGTCACTTTGAAGGTGAATAGCTGAGTGAGAGGGTGTAGGTCCTGTTCCCACAATATCTACTCCCAGGATTACCAAGGGATATTGAAGATATTTCCTATGAAGATGTTTTCTGTGCATGTCAGCTCATGTGGGGATTAAATACAGCAGCAAAGGACTAATCTCTGTAGTCCCTTAAACTGTTGTTTCTCTTAGACAGATTACTGGTTCCTAGACTCCAACCTTCTTTAAGAAAGAATATCCTGACTGAGCAGAGAAGTGAGTAGACACAATGAGTAGACACAAACTTCTATAAAAGTCTGAAAAAATATTGGCAAACAACAAGCACATTAAATATCCTTGAAAATATTTAGAAAATTTGAGTTTCATTTAATGCGACTATTTCTTCATTCAAATTCCTAAAGTTCTGTTTCTCAGATATTGTACTTTTTATTTGTTTTGCAAGTCTACCTACAATCATCAACTTCATGGAATAAGTTCAAACCATGAAGAGGAAGCATATTGGAGGAAAAGAACCAATATGAATGATTTATGACAAGGAACATCAAAGCTCTTGAACTGTGCTAAAAATTTGGCTTTCAGTGCCTGTACAAAAAAGATTACTTTCCTTCCTACATGCCTGATTTGACAGATAGCTTTTTTGTTTATTGAATTCAAGGAAAATTTTGTAGAAGAAGCAGTCCAAATATGGAATACTTAAGGAAGAATGGCAGTCTGGTGATCCTGTAATTTAGAATTCAGTACGATGTCAGAACTATACTCACAAAGTGAGGAATCAGAAAATACTCGATTCACGGGTGAAGAAATTAAATGAATGGTGGTTAGAAAAATGGTATGAAAAATTTCAAGAAGTCACAAATGTTCTTGTGAAAATAACCACCACAACATCACCATGGGTTTGGGGTTTTTTTCAGAGAATTGGAGGAGCAGTAGTATTATGATTATGTGAGGCAAGTGTATTAACTCTGTTCATAAAGACCTTGGAAATTTCTGTAAATTTAAACACCTTAAACAGAGAAAGTATCTCTCATTGAAATACCAATGCAAATATACCTATGAAACTCTCAATAACTGCAATAGGCTTTAAAACAGGCCCTGTGAAACACATCTATTGTGAAATCATCAATGAATTATGGAAAATTCTGAGGTTCTTTTAGAGAAAAGAGAGATCTTTCTTCTCACAGATAGTCTTTCATTTCTGAAATGCTTACTGTGACTGAGAACTTTCATCAGAAAAGTGTGAAGAAAACAGGTCTTTACATATATCCTTTACATACAGTATAATTTTCAGGTTAGAATATTTTAAACTAGAATAAGAACAAATTCCATTACTAACCATGAGACCTACATCAGTATTAAGTCAAACAGTCAATATGTTTATTTAAGGCAGTGCTCAAGAGCTTATTTTTTTCTTTGCAGCCTACTTCTGTCTATTTAGACAGACCAGGAAGGATTATATACTGTGACAAAGAACAGCTCTGTTTTCTCACTCTGCTGAGGCTCTTCCAGAGGAGAAATTTAGGTCGTATAGAAGAGACACTCACTGTGCTGAGTGTCAACAACCTTTCCTTGTACCCATTACAGTGGTTAGTACACAATGTCAGCATTTACTGGTGGGTAATTTCAGTTCCCTTGGAAGAAGAGGTAACCTCCTAATTAGGGACCATGATTCCGTGATACTTTGGGGTGTTTGAGAGGCCATATGGTAACTTGAGCATGTGTGGCCATGATGACCATGGGATGGCATGGGAAAAAGTACCAATTTTACCTGTTTCCATTTTATTTTATCAACAGTTTTGTTTTATTGACAATTTTGTTTAGTTTTATAATATTTTGCAGTTTATTTGCTGATTTGTTCCTGTGTTTTCTGTGCAAATTAAAACAAAGGCTAAAGATCTGACTTAGAACCACCAAATTCAACCTTGATGGTTTAGTATTTGGAAAGAAGAATGCATTTTTTCTCTAAGAAATGTGCACATATAGTGAAAGAGTGACAATTGCATTCTGTTTTTAAAGGGATACACATTCTTTGAAAACAGAGATGACAAACACAAAACTTCGAGGTCCATCCCATGTTATTTGGCATGAAGGCTCCCTGAGAAGTTTGCTTCTGAATTGTGATGCTCCTTACAAAGAAGTAATGTTTTCAGGTGATCTGGTAACCCAGTATCTGTTGCAAAGCAGGTACTATTGCCTCTAGAGTGTGGTGGCTAACTTATTTCATCTAGGAAACAAAGAAAGGTCACTTTCATCTCCCAGCATAGCCCATTACAGATTTCAAGTTGGAAACAAAAATAGTTGACATGCTTTACAGATCTAGACTGGAAGAAGAGAATAAATATACCACACCTATATAACTAAAAACACTAAACAAAAGCAAACATTTTCTGTCCTTCATTCCACCATATGTGCTACTGGAGAACAGATGCTTTTCTAAGTATAGCAGTCATTAAACTGAATTCTGGTTTTCTGGGCTGACCTTTCTTTGAATGTATTTTTGAAGATAATTTTCTTGTTTTGGCATAATTTTTAATTACCTCTAATCAGTCATCAGATGATGACATTTCTGTTTGTAGCAAAGCCTAAACTTATCCTTGAGCTCTACAGTTATTCAGGTGATATTAAAATAAACCTCATGTTTGTTCTTCAGTAGGTGTATATATATCTTTTACAACTCCATGTATATAAAGAGTGATAGTGTCCTTAGAGTAAGAACTAACAATCTTCCCATTTTACTGAATAATGCAGAAATCAGCCATTTGGAAATAGATGAAAATTGTTTTTCAGGCATATTTTAAAATAATTGTCACATCCTCATGGAATATAGCTATAATTAAAGATTAAATGCAACTTTTTAATGGCACATTCTGTTATGAACAATGTCAATATTTTTACTCAGAGGAAAAGTTCCACATTTGTAGGAAAAGCATATATTTTACTACAGTCTTTTGGATGCTAAACCTGCTTCCTGGTGTATATTAACATAGATTTTACTTTTACATTTGGGGAAGTAGTTGGTTGCCATTTTTCTGCCTAGTGTGAAGGGCATAAATATAATCTATCAGATGTTGCTAATAATATGACACAAGAAAGATAAGGAGCAAGAGAGGAATCCTTATGTTGTCTCTTACTTTCTTTTAAGACCTTTTATTGACTTTCAGAACAAACATGGTAAGGAACACTGCAGTCCAATACATTATGGCAAGATAGCAGACACTGATGTGCTAGGTATATGTGTGCCACTCTTTCCATTACTTCAATGAGTTGTGTGCATTCTTTTCTATAAATCTCTCAAAGGCTAATTGCTTTTTACTTGGAATTGGTTACAGCCTTCAATCATTTTGTAGAAATGAAAGTTTCTGGTAGAATGTGTTCTAGTCCAGCTACAAGAATTACAAGAATGAAATATAAGTTGTTCAGTTGTTCAGAGACAAAAAACCCAAACTAACCATCAAAAGAAAAATATCACTTACTATGCTTACTGTCAATAACAGCTGGAAATCAGAAATAAAGAAACAAGAGAAAGCTAAAATGCAAAAGCAGCAAAATTTTCACCATAGACCAAAATTTTAAGGACTGATATATGGTCAGGAATAATATTTATATGATTGATCTAGGCAAAACCACATAACTTTAAATCTTGTTGCAGGTGTTGCAGTTCTTAATAATCTCCCCTGCTTGCTACTTCTTGCAGATTTTAGACACTAAGTTGGTCTTAACAAAAAGGTATACATCAAGTTCAGTGAGATGGAGCCAGGAGGAAAAAACATATGAACCATGAGATTAGCTGGTAGGGCAGAATAGTTATGGAAGAGAAATATCCAAAGAAGGAGCAATGACTGGCATCAGATGTGCTCTCCTCCCATGAAGGTCTTCTGACAAACTACCTTTGCCCATGAAGTCTGGATAAAAGATGTGATGCCTGAGTTTCTGGTCCCTGAGTCAAAAGAGTAGGGCTGCTCTCATAGAAACATTTTTGCATTAGTTCTTTTACAGTTGTGAATTTTCAAACATGGTATCACAAGTAACAAGAAATATGTCCTGTATAATTCCTTTGTAGTTCTCCAATTATTGAGTAATTAATTTCAAGCAGAGAATGATCATATTTTGAGGGTTGTAAGAACAAAAAAGAGTTACATTATTTATCTGGATCATTACCTCCCATCCTGTAGGGTTTTTAGCAGATTTTGATGTTCTTGATACAGAAGGGTATAACTACAAACTCATATTTTGGGAGGGAAATATTGGTTTGGTATTTGACCACAAGCTAAACTCCTTCTTTGAAAACATGTAGAAGATTTCTGAGTTTATTCTAAGATTTTTGCTGCTCAGCCAGCCTCTGCCTATTAGCAATAGCTGGAAGACAAAAAGATAATGTGTAGTTCTTTTTGCCACTACAGCTTCAGATATTTTAAGTAATCTATTATTCAAATGTGGCCTATGCTGCTCTTTCATTTTGAAGATGGGAGGGCTGTAGTGTGGAAGGATAGTGTTTTGGAAAGGGTTTTTCCCCTTCCCTAAGTTCCAGTATTTGCCTGAATACTGATGTACACCATTAAGAAATGGTCCTTTAATCCCATAATGATGGCCCCCACAAGTTTTCTCCTTCCTGGTGTAATGAGGATAAGCCTTGCAGTGAATCACAGGAATTAAAGAAGTGATCTCATCCTTAACTCCAGGGTGAGCATAGCTTGCTGCAGCCCTTGTGAATACTTCAGAGCAGATGTTTTAAGCATTGATCTAAGAGGATATTGGGAGTACCTATTCACAATATCTCATAGCTCAGTTGGTTAGAGCAGGGTGCAAATAACACCAGGGTTGTGGGCTTAACCCCTCTAGAGGCCACTCACTTAAGAGACTGACTCAGTGATCCTTGTGGGTGCCTTCTAAGAATATTATGAGCTTCTGTGATTCTGTAAACTTCTACTTCCATAGTACTTCCTTTATATTTTGTTTACTTTTCTGTTAAATCTAATGAAGTAACAAATCTGAAGCACATGGAGTAGCAAACACATAAACATCAGATACTGTTGTGATTTGTATTGAGAAAACCTCTGACATGCCATAAACCCCAAACATTTAAGATTACTTCCATTATTTTGATTCATAGGCACTCTAATTTATTAAAGCTGAAAGGAAAAGAGAGAGGACATTAAAAATGTATTGTTCTCTCTCAAGCCTGAATTTCAGGCTCAAATTAAGATTTATTTCTTATAAATCAACAATGTAATGACAATGCAAAGCACGTCTCAGTCCTTGATCTAAAGAACAAAATTTATCACAAAACATTTCTAAAGAAATATGGATTTTACATCAGTAGGAAATCAGTAAGATAATATTCAGGTACTTCAGAAATATTTTAGAATGTTCTCCTTTATTTTTCCCCGAAACAATAAGCACTAGCATGTTTGTGAAATAATATCAAAACCTACACAAATATAACAAGGAGTTGTGGCATCCTACTTTACTAAGTAATTTACTATTAGTCACATAAATAAACTTAAATTCCAATTCAGAAAGTTTGGAGTAAGAATGGATCCACTACTTTCAGTTAGATAACAAATATGCATCCTTATTACAGATTACTTCTGTGGTTAAATTGCACTACATAGATATTTGAAATTTGGAACATACTAATGTCTCTGCCGCAGCATCCCCTGTATAAATCTAAATAACCTTTTTTTCAACAAGAAAGCTGAAGTCAAGCTCAAGTAGAAGACCTGGGGTCTGTCCATTTTCTCTGTGTTGACTACCCCTTTCAGATATATACAGATCTTCCTATCTGTGTACATACATGATGCATGAGGTGTGCAGACCCAAGTTCTGCTAGTTTGTTATCCCAGAAGATCTTTGCTTTGTCACTGATTACAAAAAAGTATTTAATTTTCAGGAGAAACATCTAATTTTCCTTCTTCAGTGTTCACACAACACAGAAAATTTTTTGACTAAATTCAAGATATTCTGGAACACAATATTGAAATTTGTTCTCGAGAAAATTATGAGCCAATGCTCCATACAGATCAGCAATTATTTCTAAAGTGTACTACAGCCAGAAAAATAGGCTACAAGGAACAACAGCAGTAATCCAACAGCCAAAGACTATTGCAGAGTGAATAAAATGAAAGCAGATACTGAATACTAGCAGATAGAGGAGTACTTCAGAAACAGTACTAAGTTTGTATATACCTTGCTAGCTTGTTTAATATGTATTAGCACTGAACAGTACTAGATTTTTCAGTTTGCTTTAGTGTTTTTTATTGTGAAAAAATATTTTTTTTTTCCTTGACAGTGTTCAAATCAATTGTAATATTTTAAAAATAAAATAAATAGACTAGATGATTTATTTTAAAAGTTTGTTCTAAAATTCTTCTTGTGATTCTCTAAACCTCTGCTATTCCAAACCAATTTGATGGTACAATACAGTATCCATCTTCTTTTCTTTTCCTCTTCACTGCCTCTTAATTCCTTTCTGTTCCATAGAGACTTAGATAAGTAGCCATACTTTTTCACCTGGAAATTATGAAATTTAGCACTTCCTGATAACATTCCCTCCCTTCCACAATTTGCTACATTAAATAAAAATACAAAATACATTTAATTTACAGAGAAATGTAGTTAAACTGAACAAATTTCCTCAGCATTAAAGTTCATTACTTCTGTTTTGGAGAAGATCCAGTACTACAGAGATCTTGATGATTTTTCCCATCTCAGTTATTTTTTTTCATCTTCTGCACAGGAAAAAACCCCATATATCTATATCATTCTTCATTTAAAACATTGCTTATCTATTTACGGATTAAGCATCTGCTGAATAGTTTATTGATCAAGAATAGGCTATGTTGGGTTTATTCAATAAGGAATGCAATCCTTGACATTTAACCAAATAAAATTTTGATTTTGCAGAGTAATTTTTTCTCTAGTTGTGCCAAAATAATAGCAAGAATTTTACAAGATAATTCTGACTAAATTATCATAGCAATTCTAATGGAATTTTGATCAAATATAGTCTATATCTTAAATTCACTATTTAAGCCTGAAAGTTCCCAAGTTGTTTTGCAGAAAAGCTGTTACTAAAAGTGAAGTATTAACTCTATTGTTCCACCATGTAAACTACGTGAATAAAAGCAAGCCTTTAGTAAAAATAATTAATTTCTTACTCTTATTGTTTTAATGTTTCTGGATCTGCTTTTTTTTAGCTGCTCAATAAAACTGCTCTATAGGAAATCACAGTTTATATGAGACAAAGATTTCTGTTTTTCTAGCATGAAAGAGAGAAAGAAAAAAGACTACAATATCAACCCAGAATAATGTTTACAAATACAGTAGTGCACAACTGAGTCACAGAAAAAAACATCCTTTTTACAAAGGGCTATTTTTCTGGGCTTTTATATACATATATAGAAACACAGACGTGGACTTTCAATATGTTTTCAGGCTTATTGTACTATTTCTCTCCCCTTGCACACAAAGAAACTTAATGTGCAAATTTCTAATGATGCTGAAATCTTACTTTTATTGCATAGATAAGAAACACCCCAGATAATGGAGTGAAAGTCAAAAGCAGTATCCACACATTCTCTTGGAAGAATCATGCCTTCTTCAGACTAACACAGACTTCAAGGAAGTGAACAAAATTTTATTCCCTCTCACATATTCTTAGGTTTTTACAATGTTTTTTCCTCTTTCTGCACAAAACATTGCATTTAGGATGTATCATATGAATTTGAGTAGTTTTCTTGGATTATTCATCATGAATTCACATACCTGTTCCAGAGACAGAATCCACTTGTTCCATTTATTCTGAATAAAATATAGGCATCTCCAACTGGAGATACCTATAAAAATGTCAATAATTTCATGATCTCTAATTGCATAGGAAAACATACTGGTATCTGCTAATATAATAGTTCACTTAAATACTATACCTGGCATCAGGTTATTTACAATGCATGATGTTGTAAGGTCATCCCATTAATTGAAGAGACTTTCAAAGACCCCTAGTCCAACCCCTCCTGCCAGGGCCAGGGGCATCTTGCACCAGATCAGATTGCTTAAAAATCCATCTAACCCCACACTGAATACTTAAAATTAGGGGGCATACAGAGCTTCTCTTGGAAACCTGTATAAGACAATATAAAAATCCCCTTATCAAAAGCCAAATCATGGTGAGCCAAATCCCAAGGGGTGCAGTATTAACCTTTAGAAAGAAAAAGAGTGTTCAGTCATTTAACCTCATCCTTTTATATGAGTCATGAACTAAAAGCTTGCTTAGCAATTTTGCCAGTTTATCCACCAACACATTTTTCAGCTCATGAAATTGTCCTCAACAAAAGCACGGTGAGAAATAAAGGAATGGGATTAGCATGGGTGTGGTATCTATCTTCAATACAAATTTCTCATTTTTGGGTGACGATATTAAGACTCTTTCAATATTTAAATATGAACTGTGTGGAGACAGGGTGAATATTCACATCAAATGTGACTACATTTTATGACTTAGATCCTATTTAGAAATTAACAATAAATCTTAACCTAAACTAAATCTCTGATGACAGAACATAAGACAGCTTTAACTTTACTTACTCAGGAAAGTTTGTGCAGAGAGAGGGTATCCTCTCCGAAAAGCAAGGGGGTGTGAAGACTCAGCAATTTTCCCTAACAGTGACTGTGGGTTGAGTTTCCAGGTAACTGAAAGATGTAATTTATATCTATGCCAACTTCAAATATCTCTAACCTACTGCCTCAAGTGAAACTACTGGATTTGCCTCCAGTTTCCATGATAATTACATCTCATGGAGTGTTTCTCCTATCTTAGAACAACCCTCTCACAAAATACTCTTTTTGCCAGTTCCCTCCAAGTCAGCTCCTATGTGCACTACCTGTCTGATTAAGGACAGGAAAGTGAACCAGATTCTGAACTTTGAAACTCTTCATCTTATTTATGGTACAGCTCTTGGCATTTTAACTAGTCTTAGAGTGCCAGCTGCATGAAAAGATACTTGACTTAGCTATACACTTATTTCTGCAGTTATATATTGCATTCCAGTTCACATACTTAAATTAAAATCTGCATTAGCAAAGTTCTGGCATAAAAATAGTTTCCTTCTTCTTGCAATAACACTTCTTGGTGTATCTTAATGATCATTTTTAACATTCAGAATTACAACTGTGCCTTTACTGTTATTCACATTTAGTATCTTTGCTGTATTATCTTATATGATTTAATAACTTTTTTCCCTAATATCAATATCAGTTGTTTCCAGGGTTAAAAATGCAACATGGTTTGCCATATTTCATGCATTCTGAATATTAAGGCATACATTATTCCATTCCATCAATGTTTTTTAAGGTCAGGATTTGGATCACTACTACTGGTGTTTAGTAATCTCAATGTTTATTTCCTTACAAATCTTCATTTAAAATTTGAGTCTGCTAAACTTTAATCTTTTATGCCTGTTATATTAGATACATCACATCTAGACTTTTATATCACTACCATTACAAGACTTCTTAACATATGTATTCTATATTCACTTTTATTATTATTAGAAATAATAAATTCCTCAACTAAAAACT
The DNA here is from genome assembly GCA_026413545.1 of Cichladusa arquata. Taxonomy (NCBI): domain Eukaryota; kingdom Metazoa; phylum Chordata; class Aves; order Passeriformes; family Muscicapidae; genus Cichladusa; species Cichladusa arquata. The sequence continues at coordinate 37,684,528 of JAOTQP010001652.1, read as the reverse complement.
GTTCTTCGAAATTGTTAGTCGCCTTTTTGGAAACAAATAGCTCTTATTTTCCTTCTGTAATTTTAATTAGATTTTGTTAGCAAAAATTTTGTAGATGCTATCGACTGGTTCCAGTAGAATAAAAGAGAATTTTCCATGTTGTACGCACTTTTTTTTCAAAAGTTAATTCCTTAATAATATGTAAGAAGGGGAAAAATGATAGTTCACAAATTGTCACGGGATGGGGAGCTGCCCTTCAGACATTATCACACACTTTTACCATACTTCTAAGATCAAGTGACTTAACCTTCTTCTTGTAATTGTCTTCCTTCATTGTAAGTAAAATATAAACAATAAGCTTATCTCAAAAATATGCGGTTAATTAACTGATTTGCTAAATCATATTTTTCTAATGCTACCGTTTTTGTCTTATCCTTCTTATTCCCTGCTCATGATGTCAGTCAGCTCTGAAGTATTCTTTCCTTGCTTATTCATTTTATGATACCATTCTTAATCCCATTATTCTTACCAAAATCTAGTACCTCAACATCTAGCTGACACTATTTCTTCACTCACCCTCCCATTATAGTTCTTTCATCTTTTTTTTTCCTCCTGTACATATTTTTCTGAGCCATCTGCTTTCTCCTTTTCTAGGCCTCTGGTGTACTAGTCCTACAGAATGCAGATGGCTCATTTTGTCTGCTGTCACTATTTTTAAGAGTAAAATACTCTTAAAAATACCTGCCTTAGTGTGGGGTATGTTGATCTGATGAGATTTGAAAAGATGGAGGCAGAGTGACTGTTTAGGAGAAGCTGAGAGGATGCTGCAGAAGTCCTGAGCCTTGTGCCCACTCCCACATGGGAGAAGGGATTTTATTGCGTCTCCATTCTCTCTTCCTAAGTAATGTAGTGTCTGCCAGAATGCTCTGTGCTTCTTTTTATCTGAAGCTTCAACAATCTCCATGCCTGCTCTATTATCACAGAAGTAGTGTCTATCATCAAGGACAAGGAATTCTCTTTAGGAGATACAAAAGCTGCATGGATCTTTTCTTATCCTACCATCTCACTGGTCTCAGAAAAAACACTAAATTTAGGACTTCATCTACTGGATAGCACATTTCATTTAAGTTTGCAGTTCCACACCTTTACTTTTTGGTGGGGAGCAATAGAAAAGAACAGGATCATCTATCTCCTAAATATAAAGTGACGTAGGATGCTACGAGGGACATATGCTTCAGCAATTCTTGCAGCATGTGGTTTGCATTATGCTAAATGAGAACCACTCAGACATATAAATTGCAGGTGCTGTCAATAACTTCATTAAATTACTATAACATTTCCAACACATTTTCCAGGAGACATTTTTCCTATATCCAGGGCAGTAGATTTTAACTCTTTGTAACATTCTCCAAACATAAACAGAAAAAAACCCAACAACAAGCTCCAAACAGCATTTTATTATTTAGCTATGGAGTGCTTCAAATTTGGAAGAAAAAATTTTAAATATTGCAATAGTTTCTTCCAATTTCAATAGTACTATCTATACTTAATATTAGCATTCATGCTCAAATGTTAATACAAAAGGCTAAATTTTGATGCTTCTACAGCAAGCAGTCCAACACTACTCTGATATTTTGTGGTTTTCCTGTCAAAATCTACCCAAATACAATGCTGTTGAATGTTAAAAATATTAATCTAGAATATTATTGCTAACATTTATGGTACTATACTCTTTGGACTTTCTTGCATTTCACTGTTGAACTGAAAACCAATGTAACTTGAACAGATGTAATCCATTGTCTTTCAAATTCAAAGAAATTTTATTTTTAATAAATAAATCAATTTTTCAGTTGATGACAAAGTAAATGATGATTAAGTAAAGACTATCCAGATTTGCTAAGCATTAGTTTTGTGTTCTATTTAGACTCTCATCTTGATCACTCTTAGAATAAAAATTAGGAGACAAAGTTATATTGAACTATTTTCATTGATAATCAATAACTATACTTCAAGTTGTAAACATACTGAAAAAATACTGCAGTTTTTAAAATCTGTTTAATTACACAAATTCAAATAGAAAAGAAGCAGTTCTTGAATTTTATGCATAGTTATGTAGTTTTTTTTAGGTAATACCTTTCAAATTACATCTTTCTCCTGCATTTATAGAAGAAAAATTATCTAGTGAATAGTTTGCTTGAAAGGAAAGAGAGTAACAGGTTCTCATATAAACCTAAAGTTCTGGAAACTGTGATGAAGGAATTTCAAGTTTTAAATAGAAGTTAACCAACAATTCACACACAAAAAAAAAATCCCAAACTGCCTATTCCTTGAAGAAGAGAGCAACAATACCTATTCATGAGACTAATCTGCCAAGGAGCTTATAAAATCTGACAACTATACGTAGGAATGAGGACATAATTTTCAGAACCTGACAGTTATTACTGGTCTTGTTAGCAATGTAATGTGCCTGTAGGTTAAGATGCTGGCAGACCTTCCTCTGTAACTAGGCTATAAAACAGAAGAAAAATGATGCTTTATTTAAGAAAAATGTAAATAAGAGTTTTATATCACTGACTTTGGGAAGACTTTCATTATTCAGATGTTATTAGCTACAGTGCCTTGATACACTGCAGTACCTCTAACTGTTAGAGAGGTTAATGTGATGTTATATTGATTTTCCTGCTAGAGCATTTCTTTTAGACACTACGAACATACCCAGAAATTATAGAGATTATGCAAGCTGGTTGGAACAAGATTTTATACAGATTTTATACATTTTTTTACAAGCAGCCCTTCCAAAGCTCACCCATATATGCCCAAAATTTTTCAAATTTCCTGGTTTTGTAAGTCTCTAATTTTTTTGGGAGTTGTTTGGGGTTTTAAAATTATTTTTTATCAGTGAAGGATAAGCCTTTATGTGCATAAGTATTAGAATTTACATTTTAAAAAGTCCCTCACTAATTTCAAAGTTTCAAATAGCTCTCAGGTTAACATCCTCAAACTCAAGTACAGTTTAGCCTATACATGTCATAGTGAGTTTAACGTATATTTTTGTCATGTGCTTTTGTTAGTCATGTACCCTGTTTTAATGAGCAGATTTTGTGATGCTAAAGTATTTCTGCCTTCATCTATCTAGATCTGGAAAAAAATTCTAATAACTTTCTGCACTTTCACAAAAAAAAAAAAAAATTGTTCTTTTGTTTATATAAAGTATTGTGCTGGTCCTACTGGGAAAGAGAAGAGAGAATACCAACATAGTCTCACATAGAACCTGTGGGAACGGCACTCTTTCTGAAGTAGGAAGTGGGTTCAGAGGAAAGGATCCTATAATGCTTGAAAATATAACAGGAGAGACAATAAAATGAAAGAAAGGTTTGTAAGGAGAGGCATCTAGGAGCAAAAATAAGCTTTTGCTTCTTTTTTCTTTCAGGTATTATTCTCAGTCACCTTGACTCCTCTTTCCCTACTCTCCTTTCTCCCCTCTCTTCCTGCCTCCCTCCAATTCCTCTCCAAAGCAAAACGCAATTGGGCTTTTTCAGGAGACAAACTTTAGCAAAGTCATTCTTATGACTCAATAGCCTTTAGTGTACTCGTGGTGGTGACTGATGCACAGAAAGTGTGCTCAACTCCATATTCAAAAGCTCTCAGAAACCAGAACTGATTTTCTTAGGACAGAACTGCGGGCTGTGTAGGTTTGGTAGAGGTTAGGAGAGCAACATGAGTAAGTCTAATTCCAGCTAAGTCATTGTCAATAACAAAGTAGAAAAATAATGGAAAAAAACACAAGGTCAGAAGCTTTGGTTTCCCTGCAGTGACTGTTCATGTTTTTACTTCAGCAACCTCTTTCCCTGTTGAGAAAATTACAATGTATTCCAGAAATGTGCACACATTATCTAATACTGCAGTATAAAAGATTTAGTTGATAAGTAGTGCACCATTTTCTTCCCAGTCTTCCCTTTCACTTCACACCAGGTTTTTTAGGCTCTATTAACAGCATGAAAAAGAAATAATTACTGTAGTACGAAGCATCCCCTTTTCCCTTGAAGCTCCACGGCAGCTGAAGGTACAAAGACCCCTTACAGAAAAAATCCAAAGTGATTCTAGTCAATCAGCAGTTTCCCAGTTGCTCTCATTTTGTTTCTGTGGATTGTAAAGATATCAGCATGGAAGATAAAAATAATTTTGGAAATAACTATGTTGTGAGCAATTAAACTATTATTACTTACTGAGCTTTAAATTAAGAACTTCTTAAGTCAGTCTTCATTTTGCATTTCATCAGGTCAAAGCTGCTTGTTTTTAAGTTCATATGTGAAGATTTCCCAGTATTAATTGTTCTGTATATAAAGCAATTTTGACACTAAAATAAGTTGTTGGCCTTACTGCAAAACTTCTTGCCTGAGAACACACAAAACTGCCATGGTCTTTTTGGCATGAAATGGATGATTTCACCCAGTATGCAAGAGAACAATCCACACAGAGAGTCAAGGTATTTGGTCTATTTAGAGTTCTCTGCAGAAAACATTTCTAGTTGGCAACCCACAAGGCTAGCACGACGATTATCTGAACTTCACTATTTCTGTTTTAGCAAACAAAGGCATTAATGTTCATTGGCTATAACTTACATAGTTCTCTCATTAATTAGTATTCTATTGGTAAATTATTCTCTCTCACTTCTTATGCTAACTAGCCCACATGCTCAGTTTCTGCTTTTGAGTAACCTAGACTGATGAATTGGCTTTGTTTGTGCCTTGTATTCTGGCTTTACTTTGGTTATTTTGCCATGTCCTTGATTATTTGGTTCAGCATTCCATTATGTCTCTATTCATTTGATATATAATCTCAAGTTTCTTTTTTTTCTATTCTTTATAGACACATCTACTGAGGTTTATTAAAGCTGCAATTACTGAGACATGCTAAACATAATTTATCTATTTGGAAACTGCACATCAGTCTTATACAACTCACACAGTACAACATTTTAAATTTTTGTATCAAAGTGTTCACAAAATTAAGAAAAATAAGCACTTCTGGTATTTACAGAAAAGAGGAAAATGAGAAGAAGAAAGAAGTCAATGTCAGTTTTCAATTTTTAGAGTTCTGTAATTGCTACAATTTTTCTTCTCAACAGTACCGAAATTCATGCTCAGCAAAAACTAGACATTCAATTAAGCTTTATTTGATTCAATTTTGCCTCAGAATATGATGCATGAACTCTTGGGAAATCATATGTGTTCTACAGAAATCTTTTGGTCATAGAATTGCACAATTTTGTTTTAAAAAAATATTTGACATTTACATCTTCTGGAAATCAGTGTAAATCTGGAAAATGCTCGCTTTTTCTTCGTTGAAAACATTTGAAAAATGGTGTCAGCACATTATAGATACCAATATTCTGTTGATATCTGTTGAATGCATTTCAGACAATATTTTAAAAAGACTATATTCTTAAAATTTTCTTCATGGATCTTTTTTCCTTATACTTTTGAATATAGCAGGGTCTTGCTTCAAATACGAATGTAACACACAATAATGGCAAAACAGAATGGCTGTTTTCTGGCTATTCTCAAGTGTCTCCCAGCCCAGCTCTTAGCACTACACACACACAAGTTTGTTATATAACAAGCACAGCTGTTTTCTCACTGCCTAAAGACTCAGCTCATCTATTCCAATGCCCAAAAATTCCCATTCCCCTCTGCCAGCCAAGCTCATGCAATTTCATACTTGCATTTTCTGTGTCAGGGCAAGCGAGCTGTACTGTGGTCTATTGTAGTTATCCTATTATCAAGGTAGGTTAAGGTGACCTTCTTCTTAGTTAACAAGGAAAGTAAAAACATGACTTTTGTTACTATGTTGCTACATTGCTATGTCTGGGATGCTGGCTAATAAGGGGAAAATTAAGTTACAATTTCCTAGTACAATTATCGATGTTGCACACTTTTTGCTATAAAATCCTAACGAAAGGATTAATATTTTTTTTTTGTCTAAACGGTATTATGGAATTAATAAACTTATTCTGGTTAATATATTAAGCTATCTTTATCTATTTGATATATTTTCTAGCTATGGCACCATAATATGATTAAGAAATGGTTGCTTGAGAGTTTTCATATTATGCTCGTGAATACTGCTCTTCTGCACAGTAATATTAAGTAAGTGGTTTGCTGTCAACAATGTGATAACTATAGCACACTCTCACACTTTTTTTTCTTTCAGAAATAACCCTAGCCAAACCAGGCAGGAAAAATCTTTGCAAGGTAACAAATAGCATAGAATTTATGTGTGGATATCTGAAGAAAGAGCAAAGTAATGCTTCATTTCTCTTTAAAAGGTGTTGACTCTGTCTACATTTAGAGCCCAGTTTTTTAGTTCCTTAAGAGCTTCTTGGGATTCCTGAGCCTGAGGATGCCCACCATGTCCATGGCTACTTAACAAGTTGTGAAGAGCAAAAATTACTGGGTTTCACCATGTGTTTAACAATGTAAAAGCAGTTGTATACAGATATAGACAATATCTCTCAAAAATAAGTACATTTACATAGTGGAAATAAATTTCAGTTTAACTTACTACAGCTTATTGATGCAAAACCAACCATAACAAAAGAAAAAAAAAAAAACCAACCTCAAAACCCAACAAAAACTACCAACCCCCCCAACAACATCCACATTTCAACATCAAAAGAGCAGAGAAATTTTCTATTATGAGTAAAATTGACATCCAGAAATTATGAATATATACTTGAACACATACGAAATTTATTTGTATGTTTCTTAAAATTGATTCTTGGGCTGCTCAAGGTTTGCATACTGTTTTCCTAGTTAGGTTTTATTTTAACTATCAATAATTAATTGATCAGACAACAACTAAATGTCTGTGAATCAGTTATGGATGTGGTTTACCTGAGAATATGTATGTTGAACCTCAATGATAAAATATATTAATTTTTTTACTATTATTATTTTTTACCTGTACAGCATGATAGAAAAGATCAGTAGATAATATTTTGCAATTAAAATAGGACAGAAAAATAATTTCTATCATTCTCTTTTAAATTATTCTATCCATTCAGCAATTCAGAGTGCTGATAAATAAAACATTTTTTTCTTTATGTCTGAGGAAATATTAGTTCAAATCTGAAAACATAACAGAAGAATAATTTTTATCTCCCAAATTAATCTTTCAGCAGTCTTTCTTCTATATTCTACAGGAAGTAAATATCTCAACAAGCAGGTAAATTAAATTTTGTTTGGAGGTTTATATATCTTGTACGATACATTATTTTGTTGTGGAACAATTATTTCTGTCACCCTCTCTAACAGCTGTAAAGTTTGTTCAAGCTGATTTGTATAGCCCCACATTAATAATTTTGTTTATTTTATGCCCATCATCTATGGTTTAATCTCAGTGGCCTTATCCATGAAGCTGAAGGAATAAATTTTCTTTAAAAAATACTGTACCATATAAGCAGAAATAATCTGACTTCACCGTCCTTTCACTGTTCAAAGCTGTAATTTAAATACTGATGTGGGCCATTGCTTTAACTGCTGTAACACAAAAGGATTTCTTAATGAATACAATATTAGTTTGATTGTCCATTTAAACACTGAAGAAAATCTGTATTTCCTTTTAGACTGTTAATTTACTGGAAACTTTTTTTGTGGCTGTAGAAGGTTCAACTTAAATGTTTAAATACCACTATTTGCTGAAGGGAATTACTTTGAAGAATGATGCTGATCCCAACAAGAGCAGATGTCTATGTCTATGCTCCAAAAACCTCAACTAAAATTCACTTCCAGTGATGAATACTTCTAATCAGCTGCTTGCAAATAGTAAAAGGACCAAGAATTTTCACAGCAAAAAAAATCCCAATAATGTGTGAAGTGGTGATAAAATTATAAGGTACTAACAAGTCAGACTTTGAAAGACAAAGTTCTCAGTTTTATCCAGATTAATATTTCATACAGCTTTTCTTTTACTCTTCTTGCACATGAAGGTAGTTTGCTAATTAGCTACCAATTAATTGAAAAGAGTAATAAAAAATATACACATTTCATTGATGGTTTATTGACCCTGTTTAACTCGACACAGCCTTTTCAATTCAAATTTTTGACAGAAATAATTCTTAAATTGCAAGTCCAAATCCAAGGAAACTGTTCAGCGAATATTTTTAAATTATTTCTTGCTTTTTTTAGTCCTGCAAAAACTTTTACTAGATTTATTGCTTTTTCCCAACACTGTAAGCCAATTTTTGGATATTTCTATGATCCAGTGGGCCATGATATAAACATCAGAATTGCCTATCAATTATTTTCCATCACCTGGACAAAGACTGTCCAGCAGTCAAGACTGCCACTGTTGGACCCATGGGAAAAGGAGATGCTCAGTATTAACAAAAATAATTTAGGTTGTATTAAACACTGTTGTTCCCTTTTATTTATATGCCAATAGGCTTAATTCTGCATCTTTTCCTTACACTTATATCAGGGCCCTGAGCCCATTCCCCTCCTGGAGGTTTAGTGCATGGCTTCAAGCATTATCATTACCCTTTTCTTTCTGTAGCTATAATTGGATGAAGTAAATGCAAGCAGATTGCTGACAAATTTTAAAATAACAAATCAGATTAATTAAAATATCTGTAATCTAACTCCTTTCTGTTACTCATAACAAACAGCATACCTTTGAAGTTTTAGTTCAGTTGTAACAAAAGAATTTTTTTAAGTATTTCCCAGCAATAACACAAAATGAAAACACTGTTCCTTTTTGCTTCTGTGGAGTGCAAACAGGAAACCTCCTCACCGCAATTGAAAGTCTTGGCTTTAACTTAGTCAATTATTTTTGAAATATCTCTTAGAGCAAGAATCACATCTCACTTCCTCAGTGAGCCACAAAAGCAATTAACCTTGCAAAAAACTGTGCCCTTCTAAATCTGCTTGAAACATCAACCAAATTCTCTGCTTTGAAGTACCAGAGTTATTAAAAGCATTCCAGAGTCTTCAAACCAGGGAGTCTCCAGTCTGCTAGGTGGCATTCTTTGCTTTTCGCCTGAGATTTATGCAATCTCTCTGAATTCCACTTGCATTCCAAGATGCAGGAAACAGCTCAGGTATAATTTCCAAACCAACTCTTTCTTCAGCATTGCTGACCCTGCATTCATCATGTATTTTTGGTCATTCTGGGGCATAACTTCTCCTATGATGCCCAAGAGGTCTCTCCTCTCTTAGACAAACTCACAATCGTATTTTCAAAGTTCTGATAATGTCATGAAATTATCACTGCTGTCTTTCTTCTGTCCTCATGCTACACCACCAATTACTCTTCTTTGTTTCTTCTTCTCTGCCATTTTAATTTTAAAACGTTGCAGGACAACGGCCTCAAAAGAAAAATAAAAATTTCATGGTGAAATTTTTTATTGCATGCTCAAACTGATTCCTAATAAACACCTTACTTGAAAGAGGAATCGACTGCCCCTCAGGAAGAAGAGCCTACCTGTTAAGAATCAGATTAAATCCTTTAAGAGAATAAATGTTCAGCAGCTGGAGCAGCAATTTGACCCATCTGCCTTCCCCAGAGATGTTTCTCTTCCCCTTTACACACAGACCTGAGAGATTATTTTTAATGCTTTATCTCCTGGGCTGTAAGACTTCCAGCAACTGCAATCACATGAAAATTAGAGGACCTGCTTCCAGCTTGCGATTTTCTTTCTTTGCTTTCTTATTGTTTTTTTAATGCAGGATTTGGACCATCAAACCCTCTTTTTTCAACAGTTTAGTTTTGAAAAGATTTCAGAACATGAAATGCTTTCACCTGCTCCAGTTATTTTTTCTCTTGTCAGTTTGTGCTATACCTGCATAAGGGTTTGCAGCCAATTCTGCAAAATATCTTCCAAGTAATACTTGAATGAAATTTTTCAAACTTTTTTTTTATAAGGAAGAGGAGTGGCTGCAGTATGCATGTGCATCAAGAATTCTTGCTGTGGTAACTCTTCCTGTAACTGGGAAACATAGAGCTAAGAGGAAGTGCTGGAGCCATTTCTTTCAGGAGAAAGAAGAAATTCACCAGAATATATTGGAAAGTGTAAAAAATTATAGGAGAAATTACTGTAAACAGTCTTGAATCTTTCAAATCAACATTTCACTTAAGATTAATATAATACTAGTGGTCGGGACCCTTGTCTGTTCAGAGGTTGAGAGTTCCTCAGGTGAAAGTTGGAGTATCACCCTTATTGCACTTACAGAAAACACCCATCTTCCAAATGAAACTTGAGAATGCTGGTAAAGCCCTTCTATGAGAAGCATTTAGTTTCTTCTGGCATTTTTTAGTCCTCTGTCCTTTGTCTCAGCCTAGATCTAGGGTTCACTTTCAAAGAAAAATAAAATTGTGACCTATAGAATGAGTGTGTCTGAAGAGAACTAGGCAAAAGAAACCAAAGGCAGTTAAAATTTCTCCCTGGAGATTTTTTTTCTTTTTTCAATGGAAGGGCTGACTTGTCCAAGTGACTGCCTAAAATTAAGGCGGGACAAACAAAAAATCTAGAATTTCAACTGGAAAAGGGTTGGATAAAGACTGCCAAGGTATGGGTGAAAGAAAACATGGCACACATGTGGAGTTTGGAATCCATTAGTTAGTGCAATTTATATTTTAACAGTTGAATAGTCAAAACTGTCTAGCTAATACCTCATTAATAGTGAAGCTAATTCTTGAACATAATTTTCTAATATCTGTCTGTTTTCTCTGTCATCCATTCAGAGTCCTGCTGGCTTCAAATGCTGTCAGTTACAATCCTCCTCGAGAAGACTCAGAGACAGGGAGATAGTAACAGCTTTCCACTTATTCTTTTGCATTGCAGCAATCACAAATCACATTCAAGATGAAGGCTGCTGCCTTTCATTTTCTTTAGGGAAAGAAAAACAACCCACAGACAGTTTTAATATGATCACTCTGACTGTTTCCTACTACATTAATCTAACTTGCCAAAATGTGGAGACATATTAAACATTTTGTTGGTTTCCTCTTATCTTTCCCATTAAGATTATCTCTGCAATATCGACTGTATTGATCACTCAGTACACCAAAAATACACCATAAATACAAGACTAGCATTAGAATTTATTACAGCAGAGAGAAATTCAACTTCACATTTGTAAGGTTATTTCCAAGAGTGGCTTTGTACAAAATTATGCTTTAGAAAAGCAATAATCAGACACTCAGGTCTATGATCTTTCTTTGTATTCATATATTTCATCATTTCCCATGTTCACTGTAAGAAATAGTATCTAAGAAATCGCATGGGAAGAGAGGTTTGAGAAATATCATACAACTGTGCTGAGCCCTTTGTCTTAAGCACAACCATTTTCCTTGATAAACATACTGAATGAAACATACTTCACTAGTTCCATGCCTCAGGACACAAAATCACCTTGGGTGCTCTTACTCTGGGAGACTTTACGAAAATAATCATAGATAATGTTTTGTTGTGCATTCTGAAAACATCCTAGCAGCTTGCATTGTGTTTGTGTGGCAAAGTTTTGGTAGTGGGATGCTACAGGGTTGTATTATGGGAGAAGATGCCAGAGTTGCCCCTGTGTATAACACAGAGAGCTCTAGCCAGCTAAAGCATGGACCTGCTTCTGGGCAAAGCAAGTCCATCAGCAGCAATGGTAGTGCCTCTGCAATAAGATATTTAACAAGAATTTAAAACCACTGAGTAGCAGCAGCTGAGAGAAAGGAGTGAGAACATGTGAGAGCAACAGCTCTGCAGACATCAAGGTCAGTGCAGAAGTGGGGTGGAGGAGGTGCTCCAGATGCTGGAGCTGAGATTCCTGTGCAGCCTGAGATGAAGACCATGGTGAGGCAGGCTGTGCCACTGCAGCCCACTGAATTCCATGATGGATCAGGTATCCACAGGAGCAGTTAGCTCCTTAAAGAATAAATGCAATGGAAAGGACCCATGAAGAAAGTTCAGAAGAAATGTGGGCCATTGGAAGGATTCTCTTTGGAGAAGTTAATGAAGAATGGTGTCTTGTGAGTGGAACCTCACACTGGGGCAGGAGAAGATCATGAGGAGGAGGAAATGGCAGAGATGTAGATTTACAAAATGACCACACTTCCAATTTCCCATCCCCTTGTGCCTTTGGATCAGGGGAGGAGATAGAGAAATTGTGAGTGAAGTTGAGCCCAGGAAGAAGAGGGGTGGAAAGCAGGAGAGTTTAGATTAATTCTTATTTCTTATTATCCTACTCTGATTTTGATTGGCCATAAACTAAATTAAGTTTTGCATCACCTCAACCTTGAGAACAGTATTAATTTTCATTATGAAGGATATATTAAGGCATTTAAATTCCTCATGCATTTTACACATGCTTTTGTATGCAAATCCAGCCTTTCCTAGATATTTCTGGAAAATAAATTTTAGCACTTGAGAGCTGAAAATTCAATTATTTTTAGACCATTCTGTCAAGAGGAGAGTGTACATAGCCCTACATCCCTAGAATGACATCAAACTGGCAGCACCAAAATGTACATCCCAATGCTAAACAAGAAACCTTTGACTATCCATAAGAGATCAAAAGTAACAACTAGAGGATATCTCTGGAAAACAGGTGAATTCAAAAGGAGTAGTGCTGTTTTGTCTGCCTGCAGCTACAAGGAATTTGCAGACACACCAGTGAAACTGCACATTTCTTATTTCATAAAGACAAATGAATAACATTATTTCTGTAATGCTGTGGAAAGGCTTATTTTTTCAGTAGCACTTCTGAATGAGGAAAGCTGATTTCAGCTGCAACAAGGTGTATTTAGGTGCCTCTTTTATTTTCACAATAAGAGAAACTAGAGCTAGATAAAATAAAAGTTCTCAGGATTAAAATTAAGTCATTTTTCATTCAAGTATTCAGTTGGAAAACATAAAAAATTACATAATCATTTTTTTATGTAGCTTGTTGGAGGGAACAGAGGCAGAGACAAGTCAAGAAATAACAAGAATTTTCCAAGGCTAAGTAAAAATGTGCTTAAAAAAAGAGAGAGTACCTTGAGAACAAATAAAAACTTATCAAGTAAGTAATATCTTTCAATACCAAATTTAGAATGAAAAAAACATTCTCTTGGTCCGATGTGTTTTTCTTGGTAGATATTTTCTGTACCTGTGATTCTATTTTCAATATAGAAACTAGCACAAAATGCAAAAAGCATGCTTGTCTTTTCTCCTTTCTTTCTTTTCCCCAATCCTTTGTTATTCTCTGTGCCTAACAATAACTGTATTAGTATTAGTATTTATTAGTATTAGTATTAATATTTATTAGTATTATTTCAATGTAATTTTGAAGGTTTGCTCTGTCTTCAGTTTTTCACCTGCAGGTCATGTTAGTGTTGGGGTTTTTTTCACATTTTTTATTAGTATGATCTTCTATAGTGACATTCTAGACTTCTATTTCTACAGAAAATATTTCTTTTTTTTTCTCAGGCTAGAATGTGAGACACTAATTTGCAACCCTTATTTTCAGAACACTGAATCACGGCACTGGGCACAAAATTATGTCATAATATGGGAACTATTTTTGGCTTATTTAGTACCTAAAATATAATACCATATATTTCACATTGCTACACATTAAGATTAAATATGTGGAGATTTGTAATTATTTGTCCAGATCAACATACAGATCTCTTGACTTTCCTGAATGCTACTCTTTAGTTTACACCACCTAGCCAGGCAGGTAGTACCTAAAAAGCCATGGGATAAGTATATCAATATAGATGATATATACAGTGGATTTATAGAAGATTTGACCTTATGTGTTCAAGGTCATATGTTGAATAAAATTTTACAGTGCAGCTGTGCCAAGACACATGGTTGCTATAACCACCTTGAGCTCTGGACTTGTGAAGAACCTGTCTTGTGTCTTCACAGTAAAGACTCAAGTGAGTGCAGAGCTTTGTTTCTTACAGACTGGGCGGGAAAGTTACATAGAGAATTACCAATAACAGCCCAAAAAGCAACAGGCCTGCTAGTGCTGGGTGGGCTGGAGGAAGCAGTGAAAGGATGTAGTGAAAACAGAAGTGAAAGTACAAGAATGTCATAGCAACAGAGGCACTAACAGAAAATCTGGCTACCAGGAGCTGCAATACACACACAGACTAGAAGGAATGTTTTGCACACCCCCATTGGGATTAACTCCAAGGGTGAATATTCTCATGTGTTCCTTGTAAATTTATGCCACAACTGTTCCTGTTTGCTAGTTCATCTAGTTACTTGTGAGATAGCACTGGACTGAAAGTTAAGAAGTAGCTGAGCTAAGAGACTCAGTAGCAGGCTTACTAGCAGTCAGTAACTGAAGACAGAAAATAGAAAATGGTGAATGCTCACTGCAGAGGATCATTGAATCACAGAATGTCCTGCGTTGGAAGGGACCTAAAAGGTCTTCTGTTTTCAACCCACTCTGCCAAGAGCAGGGACACCTTCACTCCATCTCAAAGAAAACATATTTTTCCTAATATCTAATCTAAACCTACCCTCTTTCAGTTTGAAGCCCCCGAAATTCCCCGTTATCCTGTCTCTACATACCCTTTTAAAAGTCCCTCTCCATCGTTCCTGTAGGATCCCCTCAGGAGACGGAAGGCCACAATTAGGTCTCACCAAAGCCTTCTCTTCTCCAGGCTGAACAACCCCAATGCTCTTAATTTCCTCACAGGAGAGGTGCTCCATCCCTCTCATCACCTTGCTGGTCCTCCCCTAGACTCAGTCCAGCAGGTCCTTGTCCTTCTTATGCTGGGCACCCCAGAGCTAGATGTATTCCAAGTGGGGATCTTACAATCACATATATAAATGACTTAGTGGAAAATAAAGGCTTGCACAAAGCCCTGTAGAGTAAGGAAAAATATAACATTTTAATAGCATTGGGGTTTTAACATTTGAAAAAAAAAATCTGTCTGTATTAATATAAGAAAAAAAAATTAAAATATTGAAGTTTCAAAGAAAGGGATCAAATGAAGTGAGTTCTGATTTTCTAAGTGGCCAGTAAATTCCCCATTCTTTGCTGGTTTTCATGCTAAGTGCACTTAGACCAACAGGCTGCCTGGAAAGATATGCCTTAGAACCCACAACTAGGATATGGCAGGAGCCCACAACCAAAATGAGAAATTTTGACTGTAAGTCTTGCTGGGTACAAACATTAAAATGACCTGACTCTTCAGAATTGTATCTATATCAGAATCAATATTCATTAAGACTTCACACTTATGAGTTTATCATAATTTTGTTATAAATATTTCAGTTATAAAACTGTTTGAAGTTATTAGTCTTTGTTTGGGTGCAATTGACTAAGTATGATATATCTTATTCTCAGAAATTTTTTCATCTACTCGTAAAAGTTACCTTGTCCAGCTTAGTTTTTTGTGTTCTCTCGAAAGACTGCTTACTGGACAGAGCATTTTCCGAGACTTCCCTCATGGGAACAAGGGAACATTTTGCCTCCATGCTCTGGCCAGCTCAAGATCCTCTCACAAAGGGGCTTGATCCACTCAGATATTTTCAGCAATGTATGCTGGGCATGAAATACTCATACACTCTGATTAAATCAGCTGTAATTCCTGTAGTTAACATAGTTTTCTAGGTAGTTTTTTTTAGCTCATTTTCTTCCCTTCTGAAACATAATTCTTGCAGATGTGGGTACATATTTCACTGGTTATCTGGGAGTAGAAAGGAATCAGCTGCTTGCACCACAAAATTGCCATGGATTTACAAATACTCTTTTTACTAAAAAAATGTGTTTCCTTGCTCAGTAATTTTTTTTATTAATAGAAATTAGACAATTGCTGCATGAAGTCACTCTCCCACACACTGTCTGCAAATAACAATTGTGGCAGCCCTGCTTCCATCTTCAATCGCTGGCTTTCAAGGCTCCAGGGAGCTGTAAAAATATTTTCTCTGTCTTGAAATGTAGGAATATGATGGGGGTTTCATGTACATAAATAGAGCCATACAAATTCTCAATGAGTCACTGGCATGAGCATTGCAGGGAGAAGCAGCAGTACTCAGCAGCATGTGTAGGTACCTCTGGCTTGACAGTAAATCGTAAGTTATTTGAGACTTTTACTCCAGTTTATGGGTGAGAGATACAGTGACCAGAGCTAAAGGTGGTCTTGTGTTAGGAGTTCCAACATGAGAATCATGCTGCTTTTCCAATCCCTGATATCAAACACCTGTCACAGAAATGTTTTGCCAGATTCAATTCTAGTATCAAGTAACTTGACAGAGTCACCCCTATCAGCCTCTTTTTCCCCCTCATTTCACTGATATGGTTGTACAGTCATTCATCAACTTTTCTTCATAAATAGAGGCAACAAAACCTTTATACATATGTCTGTTTAGCAACCTTGAGGCTAAAAATGTAAGGAAAAGATACACCTTCTATTCATATTCTTTAGATATCTGAGAACTAGTGGCTCAAGGTGTTTTCTGGAATTTATATGGGATAATGACTAGAAGGCCTATGCTTGGGAGCTATTAGTAAAGAGGAAAAAAATGAAGGAGTAGCTGATAAATGGTGTTTAGGAACTGGCTGGTTTTCTAAACTCAAGTCCCAAGGAAGATCATTAGAAAACATGTAGAATATCAGAAGCTCAAACTCTGGCTAAAACTCAGTAATTTCTAATTAACAAGCAGTATGAGATCTGTTGCAGCATTTGGAATGCCAGTGGCTATAGACCATCCAAGCTTGAAGAAATTATTTAACCATATTTGATTATAACATAAATTAAAATAGGTAGCCTTCAAGAAAAAGGAGACAGCAATTTGTTATGATCTCCTATCCATCCTTTACACAATGTCATATAGATATACCTTTTCTATCACAGATAGAGAGGCATTAATTATGGGTGCTGACTATCTATGCTAATCTGTACTTTTTGTTTCACATCATAATATGCGTAACTTCACAACCAACTGAATACTATATTATTTGCAAGGAACACTACTCTGAAACTTCATCTCTCGAAACTTAATTATGCTAAACAATCAGAAGACAAACACCCCTCCCTTACTAAACTTGCATTCTGCAAGATACAAGCTTATCCTCCAACACTTTTTCCTTCCAAATTTCAATTATCTTGAAGTGTGTATTTTCAATCAAAACAATCCTTTATTGATAGGTCAAAAAAACCCAAGAGAAATTTAGCTCAGTACTTTTGAGAGAGACTTTATATATTTGTTTATCATAGAATCCTTAAATCTTTCTACAGGAGAAAAATCTTTCTATAGAAGACACAGAATGACCCCATATCACAACTGAATATTGTTATTATCATCAACTTTTAAAAATCATTCATTAATTTTTTATTTTCATTCAGAAAAATAATGTTATATTATTTGTGTAAAACATAAATAAAAAATAAATTATGTAAAACAGTATTTATGTGGGGGTGGTGATCAAAGTTTTCACCACATTATGAATTAAAAATTGAGACTACACATAAAGTGACTCAACATGCAAAGCAAAGGGAGGCCAAGATGACAGCACCACAAGCAAAATTCAAGAAAATATATTTGATGATGTTTTTCTGGAGCCTGTATAAATTACTTTGGTTCTCTATCCCTGTATTTGTACAACTCAGAAGCAACCATGGAGAAACTGAGTTGTGGTGATTTCAACGGGGTTAGAAT
Source organism: Cichladusa arquata (assembly GCA_026413545.1). NCBI lineage: Eukaryota > Metazoa > Chordata > Aves > Passeriformes > Muscicapidae > Cichladusa > Cichladusa arquata. The sequence goes on along the minus strand of JAOTQP010001652.1, from coordinate 37,666,896 downwards.
GAGCCCCCAGAAAACATAATATGAACAAGTTTACTACATGACTCTTCTGTGGTGATACAGGTTGGCTATTGTTCTCTGACCTTACTCAGCTTTCACTTTTAGCTTGTATTTCAAGTTAAAAAGAGGGCTTTTGTTTCAGCTCTTCTTTAGAACCCTGCTTAAACTTTGCTTTAGTAATACCTTTAAGATATTTGAGAACAAAACTGCAGAAAGTCTAAGTAGGATTAAAAACAGTTGAGGTTGTATGGTATGCCAATACTCAGACTAGAGTTTGGCAACATTACTTAATCTTTCAAATACATTATTTCTGTTCAGTAAGATGAGATATGTAAGAATAGAAAAAATTCTGGTTTTACAGATACTATTTTCCATCCTTGTTAATGTGAACACACATCAATTATCATCTGAAGAGGTTAATGTCTGTGTCACTGTTGAGAGGTTGGTTGTGTAGAACAAGCTGATAAAATAGGACTTCTTTTGTATTTTTGAGTGCTTGAAAGCCCAGAGAGACTAAATCTGCATCTGAACTAGCAACTATACTATAGGGTACTTGTGTTTCTTGTTAAGAAAGCTGAACTTTTTTATGTGGATAACAACCCTGTATGTTCCACAAAAATGATGCAAATAAAATTTTGGAGTTGATGAGGAGTCAACAGTAGTGTTCAGTAGAAATGTAGAAAGAAAGGAGTTTTATCATGCTGCTCTCAAATACTGTCAAATAAAATGCAAGAGAGAGAGAGAGGGAGAAGTTCTACTTGGAAAAGACTGGTAACCTTAGTACCATTATTTGCTAAGTAAAATTGCTCTCAATAAACCAAAACTGATGTAACAAACACACATCATTGACACTACATTAGCAGTTGGAGAGAAAGGAGGATATGAAAGACATTAACTTTCTTTGTGTTCTGAAACTAATTTCTTCCATCTAGAACAAACAGAGAAAGAAAAGGAGAAGCTTTCTCTGCCACTGTCAAGTTGTGGCAAGGAATTCAAGGAATGAACTAATCTTGTAATCCATCTCAATGTGACATGTTTCTTAGGGAGAAAAAATTCATACACATAACTGCCCCCAACTAAACAAACAATCCCAAAACAAACCAAAAACCAACCCCCCGCAGACCTCACTTGTCTCAGAACTCCACTGATTTGTCACTGGTTTATCATGTGATGAAATAGGCATTAACTCAACATGTTACAAATATGTGTCTGAGTTTTTAAAACCAAGGTAAAGCAAGCCAACAAATAATCCTTAATAGTCTGTACAGTCATACAGACTTAACATGTCTACAGCTGTCAGAGTTTATGGGTGGATTTAGTTTATGGGTGGAATTAGGATTCACTCAGATGTAATCACCTCAGTCTAAATTCTCATGATTTTTAGACATATTGTTGAATCTAGACAATGATTTCTTGCTAAAATAAATTATGAGTGGCATCTTACTGAACACCTTTGAGTCTCAGACGGTCAAAAAGAAATTGTTTTACTACAACTCTAATTTGTTCTACTTATTTCCTCATCTTCACCTCCAGTTAATTAATGCTTTACCAGAAGCCACACTTCTCTTTCCATTTCTCTGAGGAGTGCATACAGTGCTTTTGTGAGAAAAAAAAAAAATTAAAACAAAATAGTGCTGTTCCTGAATGAGAGAACAATCTTAAAAAGCACCTCTCTGAGCCTTTAGTCTCTGATCTGAACATTTTGACATAAACTACCCTATGTGGAAAGAAGACACTGGGTTTCTTTGAATGTTGTTGTTTCTTCTAAGAGCCATAGACAACTTGGCACCAAGTTCCTGCAGTGTAGATGTAATGGTTCTCACTTCCACCAAGTTAATTACTTTGGCAGCAATAGATCATCTAAGCTCAGGTTCTGCTACCAGGTAATTACCACCTTATAATTAACTATCTCTTCAAAATGGTTTAGTCTCTGGATTTGCATAATTTGAAATTGAATTCACAACACTGAAATAAGTCGTTTTCCATAAGCCTTAGAGTCAAAGAACTTGTACATCTGAAGTTGAAATTAAAGTTAAGAATGCATCTCCATGAGCTCATCTTTCAGCTGGTTTCTGGATCCTGACCAGTGCTGCTACTTACAAATTTTCATAGAATCATGGACTGGTTTGAGTTGGAAGAGACCTTAAAGTTCATCTATTTTCAACCCTGCTGCTTTGAGCAGGGTCATCGTCCACTACCATGTTGCTCAGAGCCCCAGCCAACCTGCTCTTGAACCCTCCCAGGGACAGGGCATCCACATCCATTCTCTTGGAAACCTGTTCAAGTGCCTCACCACCCTCACAGTAAAGATTTCTTTCCTAATATCTAATCTAGACCTACTCTCACAGTTTGAAGCCATTCCCCCTTATTCTGTCACTGCATGCTCTTTCTAAAAGTCTCTATCTGTCTATCTTGTAGGCTCCCTTCACGTGCAGGAAGGCTGCAATCAGGTCTCATCAAAACCTCTTCTCCAGGCTGAAGGGTCCCAATTCTCTCACCCTCTCTTTGTAGGAGATGTTCTTCATCCCTCTAATCATCTTGGTGTCCTCCTCTGGACTTAGTACAACAGGTCCATGACATTCCTATGCTGGGGACCCCAGAGCTGGATGCAGTATTCTAGGTGGGGTCTCACCTGAGCAGAGCAGAGGGGCAGAATCCCCCCCCTCCCCTGCTGGCCACGCTGCTCTGGATGCAGCCCAGGACACGTTTGGCTTTCTCGGCCATGAGTGCCCATGGCTGGGTCAGTCCAGTGTCTCATCCACCAGCACCCCCAAACCCTTCTCAGCAGGTGTTATCTCAATCTGTTCATCCCCAGCCTATGTTCATACTGGGAGTTGCCCTGATCCACGTGCAGCACCTTGCACTTGGTCTTATTAAACCTCATAAAATTCCCATGGCCCCAATTCTTGAGCTTGTCTAGGACTCTCTGGATGATATCTCATGCTGCAGATATGTGAACAGCACTGTGCAGCCTGGTGTCATCAGCAAACTTGCTGAGGATGCACTTGATCCCTTCATCTATGTTGTTAATGAAAATATTAAATAGCACTGATCCCAGTATGGACCCCTACGTGACATCAGTTTTCTGTGTCCATGCCATTGCCTGGGTACTTACTTTTTCCAGGTAACAACTGAATGAGCAAAACGTTTGCAAGAAGTTAAACTTGCTGAGGATTACACAATCCACTAAAGCCACTGGTGTACTGTTGAGCTCTTCTTCCTTTTCATCAATGTATTTAAAAAAAGCATACGATTCTGTTCCCAACTGAGAGTACAATCTGATGGTGTCTGATCAGCCTGGACTCTGTCTTGAAGAACAGACACCCAACTGGCACAGAAGTGTTTCCATCGTGGTTAAAGTATCTCAGGAGGGGATGGATGCAAGCTATCTTCAGCCTCTATGTCTCACCAAGGGAAAATAGTAATCAGGACATGTTAAACACGTTAAAAAGCTTCTTAGATCTTGAAGCCCTAAATTCCTGCTTAATAGGTAAGAAAATAAATAGATAAAGAAACAAAAAAAAAAAAAATCCACCCATATTTTTGTATCATTAGGTGTCACAGGGACTGATTTTCTTCTGCACACTGAGAGCTCCATTTTCAGCATGGAATCAGAGTTGTAAATTTTGACTGAAGTATGGGAACCCCTAATAGAGCCAAAACAACTGAGAGAAGAGTCTTAACAAACATGTCTCCCCTCAGCATTTGACAGGGAAAGGTTAACCTTTCTTTTAAGGCACACAACACAATTTTGCAGATCCCTGCCAGATTCTGTGCTCTGCCTTGTCATTCTACTTGTGACTATGGACTACACTAAGCAGCAGAGCATCTACAAACGAACTACTGCAGCACCAAATACTGCAGCATTCAGGTTGTATCTAACTTGCTTTGCAGAGCTTTCAACTGCTCCCAAAAGTTGTTTTTCCTTGCTGGAGCACTGTAGCAATAGAAAGATCAGCCCTTGCTTGGTTTTCAGCCAATACAGAATTACAACAAATCAGACCAAACGTGCAAAACTGCTACAAATTCACTGTTTTCATGAACAGCATGTGGAGCTGGCCTCAGGCAGTCTGGCAAATGTGGCCTTGTCCAACAGTCAGTAAGTGTCTAAAGGCTGACTCATGGTCCTCAGTTCAGCTCCTGGAAAGGCTTCTTCTCAAGGGTGAGGTGGTAAAGAAAAGGGTAAGAAGAAAGGAGGCAGATTCATCTATACATGGAGACTCTGAAACTTATGAAGACATCAGAACTAGCTGTAGTTTCTGACTGAAAAGGTGTGTAAAAATAATGCCCCTGACAGGAGTAAAAAGATTGATCACTAGCCCTACCACTTGAGAATAATCTGGGGCATGGGATCTTGTCACATGCTTTTAATTCTGCAAAAAAGGAGCACACATCTGGGATTCTACTGCTCTTGAAACTGAAACTGTGTTCCAAATACCATGACCCCCACATGCTAGGGAGGATCACTTCATCTAGATGTCTAACTTAGCACCAGGAATACTAGAAGAATTTAGTATGAATACCATCTTTATCTTCTCTTCATATCTGATGTCCAGATACAAACATTTTAGTTGATTAATTAACTTTTTTTTTTAAATCAGATGCCCTACTTCTGCATGTACTTTGGAAAAACTCCTCATCGAAACAAACCATAAAATACAACAATTTCCCTATCTGCCTGTTCTTCTCTGTTTTAAACTAGGCGGAAAACATCTTTCACAATGCCTGAGTAAAGTCTAATACAGGTCATATCTAGCAGACACGATAAGAAAAAAGAGATCTTGATTCATTGAAGCATCAATATTTTCAACTATACTAAAGGCTGAAATAGGATTTGAGGCAAAGGACAGCATTTCCCACAGCTGGATGCTTTGAAAATTTATCTCTGAATAGTTCTTCCAACTGCTAGTAGTAAAGATCGAGTTCTCAGGTTATATAAGCACACTTTCACCTATATTATTCCTTATTCAGTCCTTCTAAATGGAAAAGATTGCTTATCAGCGTGCATGAGTTTTCCTATGTAAAAACCATTAGGCAATAGCTTCAGCAGTTATTATTCACACGAACTGTGGTGTTTCACTGCTGATTTAAATTAGTTGTGGATATGCTTCATCCTGTTTCTTACTCTATCTATGCATAAATCCCAGAGCACACATATTATCTATTCCACTGAGCCTATCAAAGTCGGAGACTTCAAATGATGCAGAAAAAAAATCTTCAAACAGAGAAGGTAATAGTCTGCTGAACTTCTGCAAAGGAGTTTCAGACAGTAGAAGAGTGCATTTGGGGAGAAAAAAAAAAACTAGACGCTAAGAATATCAAATTTAACTTTGATCTGTTTCATATCAAAGAGCACACATATTTTAATTAGATCTCAGTCTCAAAAAATATTATTGAGCTGCCAGACAAAATTAGAAACATTTAGTGTTATCTTTGAGGAACTTGGGGATTTCCACTCTGGCAGAAGAGCATTAATTACAGTAAGTAGTGCACCACAGCTAATTATAGTTTTGAAAAATTTGCAATGTGCTTAGTGTTCATGCCTTTCACCAGATTGAGAGCACAAGAACAAATTCTCATTTACTGACAAAACAAATCATGGCATGACCATTAGCCTTGTAGGTTTTCTTATGCTGCAGAATACAACTGCAGAGTAAACACATATTTATATAAGTAGGTTTTGCAGTCTTTGAGTTTAGGTAGGAGAGGAAAAGTTTGTATAGAGATGTTATATCTTTTATGAGATTAGCTGAAACAGCTAATAAAAAGTCAGACGTACTACAAGACCCAACTACCTTGATCACAGTACTGAACCCTTGAGTGTCACATACTACTATTAGTCATAAACTTCAGTCTACATACAGTTCATACATCTATTGGATAAGACTGCCTCCAATAGCCCTAGAGGGTAAACAAATTCATGCATTCAACATATTAGGCACAGGGTAGTGAGAAGCCATTTGGGGAAACCTCTAGTCAGCGTTCATACCATATCATACCTCAAATAGTGTTCAAATTGTCTTAAAAATAATCTAGATGTTTGACAAGAACATTCTGTTGGAAAGCTACTTCAAATCTTTGTTTATACGTTTTTTCAGTTGTTCTATTATAATTAATAATAGCCAGCCCATACCAATATGCTTCTACACTGTCATGATAGGGTTGGGGTTTTTTTTCTGGTTAAACACCTCTCCCTTCTCCTTTGCACCCACACAGTGAGGACTTAGAGAATCTCTTCCAGTTTCATTTTGTTGAACTAAGAAAGTCAAGCTCTTGTAGTTCCCATTTGTATGAAATACTCCCCTTGTAGCCTGATGACCTTAAAATGTCTTCAGGTGAGAAACCCATTCTGAGTTTGTCTGTCTTCAAGTCAGCAGAACAGTATTATCCAGAGAATTTCATAATCTATTCCCCATCCTGCTACAGTTACATTAATACCCTGTTACTGCAAACAGATCAGATCCCAATCCCCAAAATTAATTTAGTAATTTAGTCCAGAACAATAACATTTCTGCCTGACCCACTGTTGCTTCGACTTTTCCCATTCCCTCATCTTTCTAACTTCATTAGTTCTTGAATGAACCTGTCCCATACTTATCAAGTTTCCCTTGGTAATGCATAAGAAATTCTATTTATCTTTAAAGAAAATTAGCTGTTTATGTTTGATACAAGTTAGCCTCATTAATCCCATTATTTTTTTCATTGAATCCCATCTTATTTTGTTTCTTTCTGTGTAGTTCAAATTTTTCATCACACTATAGTTTAAACTGTTAAAAAAAAGGGGAATCAAAGCAATGAGTTTTTTGTTGTATGTGTGGGGTTTTTTCCCCTTAAATATAAGCTGTATTCTGAGGGTTCTCAAAACCCTAAATTACCTCTCTCCTTAGCTGAAGTTGCCTGTTCCTTTCTTTTTCTTACCAGTGCTACCAACACAAGTTACAGGTGAACTTAAAAATTCTAAGTTAATAATAGAGTTATAACCAGTTTTAGCTACTTAACATCCCTTAAAAGTTACACAGCTGTCAGTCCTATTCTGTTTTCAGAGTAGAATTAATTTCTTCACAGTAGTTGTTACACTGCAATGTTTGGAAATGAGAATGAGAATGTTGTTGATAACACTGATGTTCTGTTTTTTTGCTAAGTCATGTTAATCCTAAGTGTCATGCTCTGCCAGTGAAGAAGTACTCAAAGGAAACTGGGAGGGAGCATGGCTAGGACAGGTGACCTGAACTGACCAAAAGGATACTCCACGCCATAGAACATGCTGCCCAGTATATAAATTGGGGGAGTTACCCAGAAGGGGGGGTGATCTGGGTTCAGGAAGGGGGTCTGGCATCACTCAGTCGGTGGTAAGCAACTGCATGGTGTATCACTTAGTTTTCCCTTTCCATTTGCATCAATATTATAATTTACCATTATTGCTGTATTTTACTTTATTTTCATTTATTATATATCTCAACATACAAATTTTACTTTGATTGTCCTCTCCATTCCACTAGGGTAGACATAGAGAAAAGGGATGGAATGAGAGAGGCTTGATTTGAAGCTGGCCTCAAACCACAACAGTCCAATATACATGTCTGCTTCAAAACTCATGTGGAAACTCAGAACTTAGTCCCTGCAAACATGGATATGGATATGGATATGGCAGCACCCAGTGTGCCAAATGTGATAAGTTTACTCAGTATATATACAGAGTTATGCAGCAACAGCTAAATCTGTTTGGAAAACTCAGGTGATTTCCTAACCACAAGTGTATTCTGGTCAATAATAGCCTTGAGTACCATATTATTTCATGTTTATAAGCTACGAGTTTTTTTAGATAATGTTTTTCTTATTTAAGATAGGCTAAGTAACTGATAATGCTATCCTTCTGCAAATTCTTAAATTGGAAAAATGTGATTCAAAAGCTATTTATAAAACTGCATGGAATACTCTCAAGCCACTCATAATAGCTAAAAAATGTACATGAAGCAGTTCCTAAATCAATTCCTTCAAAGTAGATACTCGCTGCCTTCATTTGTCCCTCAAATTTGATCCCAGTGAAACAGTAGTAGTAGCTGCACAACCACAGCAATTTTATGAAGCAGATATTTATAACATCAATTCTGATTAGATAAACTATTGCTGTTATCTATAGTTCAGACATCTATCAGGCTGTCAGTGCTTGAATTCATTCATACATCATGCATAAGTTACAGCAGAATGTGATTGCTGACTGACAGATAAAACTATTAATATCTACACATTACACTGTGAATTAATACACAGCATTTTAAGTGATTCAGCAAATCCTTAGTAGTAACATTTATTTTTAGCATGCTCGCTTTTTCTGCATGGTTTCATTTTCTTCTTGGATCTATACTGGGCACACTTTATTTGAAAGAAATTATATGTTTCCTCATTAACAGAATAATTAAGGACCACAAATATGTTTCTGTTTATAGCAGAGATGATATTTTGATTACATATCCCAAAATAGAATGAAAGCATCTGGCTGAGAGTCTCAGTACTGCTGAAGTAAAAACAACACGTTTTAAATGAATGGTTAAATAGAAGATACTTAAACTGCAAATCTGAATAACTTTAAAATATGCTGGAGCATTCCAGAATTTCCTGACTACCTGTTTCCCATACCAAATTGGTAGATTGTAAAGAGTCTTAAAGGAGCATTACTACATAATACTCTTTCCAGCAGAAGTGCAACACCATGGTACATCCTATGCAAGGACTGACTTTCCTATTTTATCTTTTATCTTGACTGCTGAAAATGCATAAATGTAGACAACAAGAAAGGTGCCTGAGTTTCACATCAAGGCTTAAGACTTAAGAGTGATGCAATTTTAAAAGTGTATTCTTCCTCAATAAGGTTTTTTGTGGTAGGATGCTCTTTAAGATGCAATATTAGCCATAACTGTCAAGACAAGCTGTCAGCAAACTGATCCACTGTAATATTAAACTTTTCCAAATCCAGTTTGACAGTTGATACTTCAAGCACACCTATTCATGTGTTTAAAGCCCAACTCATTCTGCAGTGCAGTTTTTCACAATCTATATAGCATAGACCAGATTCAAATATTTATATACTTATGGGACACACACTTTCTGCAAGCTCATAGAAAGGCAATGACAAAGCAGCTGACTTACATGATAAGAGCAATACAACTAGTCACTATATATTGTAGAAGACATGGTTTTCTGAAGATTTAGTCTTTTTTACAAAGTCTGTGTTCATAAATGTTCGAAATATTCTAAAAATACTGAAGTTAGTTTATTCTCATTTTTCTTTGAAGAATTGGTCCCCCAAAATTAATTAAAACACTGGCTTTTAGCTTTGGCCTGTTAAAACTTCTTTTATGATTAGAATATATTGTCAACACACGTGGCTACTAGGAGAACAAACATCTACTTAAAAAAACAACAACTAAACTGGATATTTACCCATTAAGACTCAGCATAAATGTTAGTACTATTCTGAGAGTGAGCTATGAGTAACTGAAAAAAGATAAAAATTTTACAATAACATATCATTTCTCTTTCTGTTTCTGACAATCCATGAGAAATAGTATCAGGTCATATCACATCAATTGCTAAACAGTGAAACATAACAGGTAGCTAAAAAAATCTGGTTTGTCCTTCATAATTTCTTCCCTCTCTGTAACTTCTCCCATGATACCAGCAATCACTGTGGCAAAATCTCCTTTTACCAAAATACTCTGACAGAGCTTGAGAAACAGATAATTCATCAGGACTGGAAAGCTGCAGTTAGCCTGAGTAGAACAACTCACATGTTTTATGTACAAAATTACTTAGCAGGTATTAAAAAATACTGGCATAAAAAAATTATAAAATTCTAAAAGATAGTGGATTTTTATACATACAAGTCTTATAATGATATTACAAAGAATTCTTCAATATTTCAGAGACTGCTATGAAGTTTTATGCTATCAGCTTGAAAGAAAATTCTGTCTTGGACCAAGAAATATTTGCCTAATCTACACCAGAAAGAAAACAAACCACTGTCAGGATCAGAGTTTTTTGTTGGGTGAATGGAAAGGTTGAAAACTTCAAATTGCAGAATTAATACACAAAGTATCTCCTAGTTTAAGCAGTGAAATCTCCACAGGTATGTGGACCTCCCATATAAAACCTTTAAAATTGAAAAAGATCTCTGAGATCTTCACGTGCAACCAACAACCTAGCACCAGGTAGCAGAACTCTCACTCGCCCTTGAAATTAAGTCAAACAACTCAAATGATGCAGTATTTTGCAAGCTATCAGTGGTGGGCTGAGAGGGAATGTCATGCGCTGCTGTGCTGTTGAATTGTGCTAAATCCAGTCTGGTTCATCAGCCTCGAATTAACATCCTAATAGTAAGGCAAAGATGTGGTAGATAAGCTGCTAAACTGACATGTAGACACGACTGGCAGTCTTATCTTTTCACATTATAAAAGTCCAGTCCACTTTCATGTGGTAGATGCCTCTAACACATTCCTTCTTGGACTGTGTGTATGAAGTTTTCTCTCATGATGTGGGAACATCCATCAAGGATACCCCTTGAGACTGAGTGAAAGATCAGTCCATGAGCATTGGTATGGGTGAGTTACATCAATCTGTTCTTAATAATTGTTTCTCTTTGCTAGCTTCAATCTAATTGCTTTGATGTAATTTCTTTGGTATAGTACTCTATAATATATGCTTCTAGCAGTTTTAGCTTTTATGCTTTATAGTAAATAATTCTGTTTAAGACCTTTTCTCTGATCATTTGTCATAGAAAACAATTCATTTTATATAAATATATCTGATTTGCCATCTTTAATCTTGCAAGACAAAGTTACTTAAGCTGTTAACAGTCTGAAACTGAGACTGGATCTAGCTGCCCCCAGGCTCCTCTCTGACAAGGAGTTTAGAACATGGGGGATTCTCATGGGTCTCATGGCTCTACAGCAGGGCTTCTATAATAAACTTTGTCCAAAAGTCCCACCATCACCAGCGATACACCACTACTCTGTTTACCACTAATTGTGTCCTCAAGTGCCATATCCTCATGTTTTTAGAACATTTCCAGGGACAGTGACTCCACCACTTCCCTGGGCAGTCTGTTGCAATGCCTGATAACCCTTTCTGTGAATAAATTTTTCCTAATATCTATCAAAACCTCCCCTGGTGCAATGTGAGGCCATTTGCTCTCATCCTGTCCATATGGGGCACAAGAACTTTTCTTTTGCCTACAAATGCTACAGGTCTAGGACCAAAGTATGTATTTTCACTGTATATTTCACCATGAGATGGCCCAGCACAACCAATCCTCAAAACAGTAAGTAATTGCTGGTATCACCTTTCTAATCCAGACCCACAAGTCTGCAGTAATCCAAATGAGAAGTTCAAATTGAAATCCAAAATAGTGTCAGTCACTGCTGATTTATTTCAATGAGGAAGACACTTTGAAAAAACAGCCCTGAAGGCAAAATTTGGAGTCTGCTCTTCTGTGGCCTGAAGCCAAAAAATTTTTGTCAAAAATCCTTGTGAAATAAAATAAAAAATTTAAATAGGAAAGAATGCTGTTTATGAAACTGATTAAAGAAAGATAGTTGCACTTTTGGTGGCAGAAACTCCCTTTATCTAACAGTGCAACACAGCTTTTCACGAGATGTGAGGCAATTTCATATGACCTTTTTCAGAAATGATTAAGAAATGTCAGCTTCACTTTGTGCCATATGCAAAATTAAAACTGAGATGGCGTTTCAACCTGTGAGGGGAAAAAAAAAAAAAAAAAAGAGAGAGAGAGATAAGGAAATAGGATAACATTCCAGTGATTTTCAATGTCTTGAATACTGGAGACAAACACAGTGCTTTACCGATTGGGATTTGAGTAAAGCAAGCTGTAAACAATGTTAGTGTTCCCTTCAAAACAGAAGTCAACAAAATATGCCAAGATTTAGGATTCTTAAACATTTTAATTACTAATAATAATACAAAATTTTAAATAAGATTTCTGTCAGTTGCATTATATATTTTGTTTCTTGAGGCCATAAGTGAGGTATATGAGCCCATATAACCCACTCATGTTTCTCAGATTGGGGTCCTTATTCTTGTTTTCTCCCTGTGAAAAAAGAAAAAGTTCCTTACCATTCACTTGCCTCCCAGAACTCAGGATGTAAGGAGAAAGTGGAAGCCAGGAATAGGCTCCTGACAAAGCCCTGGGAGATCTGCCATGAAAGCTTGAGGCTAATTTCCAAACAATTCTTTGGTTTGGGTCAGAGCACATAACAGTCCCTCCCCAGATGCCTGAAACTAGATTTACAGTTTTCACTCTGAATGATGCACCAACACACTTTCCCTGCTCCAAGGCAACAAAAGGGATAGAAGATAAAATAAAAACTGTCTTGCAACAGTTCCTCAGTTTTATTCAGCATATAATATTATAGTGCTAACAGGTCTGTGGTACTGAAAAATTACAGTTCCTTAATGTACTGCAAACCCTCAAGTTATCATCAAGTGTCACATTATTTAGTGGTGGGAAAGGTTGAGTTAAATAATTTAAAAACAAAACAAGAAATATTTAATTCTTATTCTTTACTTATGGACAAAAGTCTGAAAATGTGATCTCTGATAGCTCAAGAAGTCACGGCAAAGAAAATATACCATTTGAAGTTCATGACATTTATAAAGACCTGAGTCATGATTTCTGTATGCTTGAAGTTGACAGTTATTTATTTAGTCAGCACAAGTATGAGAAATGGTAATATAAATAGAATACAGTTGTTTCACTGTTATCATATGGCGTTTTAAAGGGATAAAAAGTGATTGACAGTCTCACATTCTGTCTACATATCAAAGATCTTTTTTTCATTCAGCAAAAAAACCCCTTTAATCAAGACCCCATCTGGAGAAGCAAGAGTGCATAGATGTGTGTGTTTCACAACCTGTATACCAAAGTATTGTCATCTCACAAAGTGCTGTGACACCATCGTGGCCCTGGACAAGGCTGAGTCTGTGCCTCTTTTTAAATCAAGCTCTTTTTTGTTGGCTGTCCCCATCTCATGGAACAAGAAGAAACCTCCATGTTCTCAGGGGACCACACCCCAGGGCACAGGATGAAAATGCAAGATATGCCTGGGACTTGTCTTTTTCTCCTACTCCTCTAGGAATAGCTTGTCTTACCCAGCATATTACCAGTCCACCAGTGACCCTGCAGCATTTTTCTGGGGAATAGATTGCTACCAATGGTGGATGGGAGAGGGGAATGTGATATTGGCTTTGCTTTGAACTTCTCTGCTTCCATGAAAATTCCAGAAATTATATATTCATTCTAACACAAGAAGACATACGCACAGCATCTTGTAGATGGTCCAGAGTGGAGGGAAGCAGTTAGCACAAAAACTAAAACAGCAGTCAGAACAAGTTCATAGCACCAAACTGCACAATGCATTTAGGGCTCCTTTACTGTCTGTCTGTAAATAGTCCTTGCACTTTCTCCAGTCTTAGTCAAATTTCTGCAGATATTTGAAGTCTTGGATGGCTTTTCCTATGGATATTAGCAGTACCCTTCTCAAAAAATGCACCTTTACTGATCATGGGGTTTTATAGAGGTGCTGTTATATTTTTCAGCTGATTGTACTTCTATCCATTAAGCAAAGTATTAGCCACATTTAGTCCCCTGCCCAAATGGTCTTTATGCTTCTGAGGGAAGAGGCAAGTTAAATTTCCATTCTTTATGGGACATAAACATTTGTTTGTTTATTTGCCTGAAGTACCATAACACGGTCACAAAACACATGAAAGCTGCAGAAATAAAAGCAGTATTAAAAGTGTGCAGTTTAAAAACAGTTCAGTCTACCTAGGTAACCTCACAAACATTTTTAATAGATGGAATTGTGATCAGAAAAAATAGGATTTGAACACGAACCTGAAAAGGCCATGCCTATTTGTAGAATTAGAAGTAACAAGCGTGATTCCCTGAATTATATTCACATCCATACAAAATTTAAAAATCTGAGGCAGAGATTTCTTATTGACCTGGGAACTTTGTGCAAACAACTTAATCTTGTAAATGGCTGCAAAAAATGCTTCTAATTCTTTGCTCAAAATATTGGAATACGCCTGGATTCTAAAGAAAAAACATTAGGTTAATTCAGAAAAATGTTCTCCTTTTCATGCACACAGAACCATACGATTTGAAATTTGGGAGAATGCAGGGGCATTTTTGAAGACTTTAAAAAAAGAAATTCAGGAACTGTAATACTAGGATTTTTTCCACATAAAATGCAACTTTTACCAACTAGTAACTTCTAAAATCAGCTCATAATCAAGGGACTCTTGAGCCATACCTATAATCTGCCACAAGTGCATCTCTATGAACACTTCAACCCACAGCAACAATACTGACCCACATAAATTGAATTTCCCAGTTGTTCTTGTTTACGATATTTTAGGTCACATTGCAGAGCAGACAAATTTCATTTCCAGATGAAATGAAGCTAGAGGGTGCACCCCAGGAGCAAACCAAATGCTCTCCAACCACTAAGGGTCATATTCATGGGAAAAGAGCTAGATTGAAGAAGGCTTACCTGTAAAACAAAATTTTAGCTTATCAGAACAGAGTCCTTCTGAAAATTTATGCTTATTGAGTTGCATCATCTATTAATATGAAAATAAGCCTATGAACAGCAGAGTTGCTATAAGACTTGGGGACAAGACTCATTACTGGCTAGAGAACTCTCCAGTACTAAAATCAGACATGATTATCATGAGATGGAACAAGCATCTTCTGTGTTGAAGAGCTGGCTACATTACCTAAATTATAGATAGGAAATAGTTGTTAAGGGAAAAAAATCTTTTCAAATTCTAACAAAAAAGAAGCAACATGAAATACCCTTTTCTGAGTAGGAAAATAGGATTCCCATGAATATTTTTCACTGCAAACCAGTTAGCGGCTATCTGGAAGGAGATGTAATAGACATGCTTTCTTCTGTAGAAGAAATGAAGGTGAGAATAGGAGCATTTGTCTTGTCAAATTCATTTACTAACAAAGTACAAATTGGGGGGCTAAGAAAACTAGAGCCTGCTTTTTTTTTTTTTTATAAGATCTGTAAATATTTTTTTATTTTCATGTGCCTTCTGCTTGTGAGTCTTTAGGTAGTATTTGCCTAACATTTCCAGCTTTTCTATGTTTAGACTCTTTATTCAACCATTCATTTATTTTTAAATGACAGTGGATATCATGTAATTAACCAATATTAGGAGCTGTAATTTTACAAAATGGAAGCAGAAGTACAAATTCAAGCATGTCAGTGAGTTTCATTATACAGTGCCAAAGAGCAGTCACATGCTGTGGCAGCCCAAAGCAGCCCAAGTGGAAACCTCTAAAACATGAGTTGGGTGTGTTGGCTCTGACAAAACTTTACAGCACCCAGACATTTCATTCTAAAATAAAATTAGAACCTTATATGAGGTGCTTGTTATCAGGACATACTCTAAAAAAGGAACAGACTCATGGGCATCATAAAACAGAATACTGTCAACTGAACAGTATTTCACAGAATATGTGCATAATTTTAGTAATGGTATGCAAAAGCAAATATTTAGCCAACAATTTCTTTGATGGCTCACTCATAACTTGGAAATATGCAGCCTAGGTCTGCATCTGACATCTCTATGCACAGCAGTAGGAATTCTAAAGACTGTGTCATTTTCAGCTTTCTGTGAAGAGCAAGCACCAACTTTAAAAGCTACAGTCAGCCATATTTAAACCCATCATTGGTTTTATTTTAAATGACTTGATTCCAGAAATTGGTGCTTGATCTAACGCAAATTGCAAGATCACAATATTCCCATGAACCAGGAAATCTCATCCTTCTTCTCACTCTTCAAAACTTGAGGGAATCCTGGAAATCAAATATTTCCTAGTTAATATAAAGAAGTATTTCTTCCATAAGCAGGAAATATAACCTGAATAAGGGGATATTACTGCAGGGTATTCCAGCCATGAACACAGTACCACCTCAGGATTGCAACTGTATCCTGAGGTGAGGCAGATTGGTCTTTTAACTTAGCAGGAAATAAGTGAACAAAAGACTGGGAGGGAAAAAAAAAAAAAAAAAAATTCTCTGAGAACAGCACTGTATAAATAGAGCTCGTAAGAGATCAATCACAAAAATAGTGCAAAGAGTGACCGTCCTGAAAAAAAGACATTACTTTGTTTCAGACATGTTAGAGCTACCAAAGTTTCAAAACCAGTATTTCAGAAATATTTCTTAAATTCTTTGAAATGCATCATCAGCATCTAAAAAGGAGAAGAATTCTTTCAGAAAATATGAAAAACAATTTTTTTGTGGTCTTGAGTGTCAACCTGTGCTTGATGTAACAGAGCTTTGCATTCTTAAAAAGACCACTAAGAATATTTTTGGTAGGATAGGAAAATAAAAAAAAAAAAATCTGGTAAACACGTTGAGTAATTCAATGGTCATTGAAAGAGGCTAACTAGACTTAAAAGATTTAACTTTTCTGACAAGTGTATTTCTTGTCAAAGTTGAAATCAATTTAAAATCTCTTAAAACGACTGCTTAAGCACCCTAGGCTAACACAAGTATGTTCTTTTCAAAGTTTGATGAGGCAACTTCTAATGCTCTGCTGTTTGAATAGGTAAGAAAATGAACTGCACATACTAGAGACAATTCATGCAAATGTCTGTGTGTCTATTTCAGCTAAATTATTTTGTTACACTTTTCACTACGTATAGATTTCATCTTAGTTTTCTAACTCCTATTCAAGCATTTTTTACAGGTCAAATATTTTTATAGGCTTCAAATATGGCCTTTCAGTTTTGAAACTTCATTTTATTGTAACCGTTTATGGCTCCATGTGGCTCATATTAAATTTGCTGCCTGTGTAGTCTGCAAATAATTTATTATTGTTAATGTTAATTGATTTTTTAAAATAATCACTGAATAAAAAGGTTGTGAGCTCAACATGTTTCATGCCCTAGCAACTGGGTTAATGAATTTCAGAGAGGTGCATCCGTCTCTTTTGGCCCAGCTGACAGACCAAGCATGTTCTGTTCTCTCCTACCCAGAAGCACTGAGCGCTTTGAAATAGCTTGTTTTGTTCTCTAAGTTTAGAATAAAGGCAAACTCCAGGAAAACAATTAGCTTGGAACAGGTTGTGTGTATGTTTAAAAATACTGTTTATTGACAAACTGCAAAATGAAACTGTTGTTATGTGCTTTGGCCAAATAGTACTAAGAGGCATATAAACCAGACAATTTGGTAATTCATGTTCAGCTATAATAGAAAAGTTGTCATACGTGAATGATGAAGTGGTAGTACCAGAAATGTTATCATACTTTACTTTTAAGCAGAGTAAAGTAATTATTGACTTTGAAAATGGCAAGATGTAACGGCCTTTTAACATTTTGAAGAAGTAGAGATGAGTGATGCAAAATTAAAGCTGACCCAATAGCAAATGTTAAAATTACTAGAAAATTAGCTTAAATTATCATTAAAGAAGTAAATTAAAGAGATAACTTACAAAGTGACTAAATAATATTAAAATGCAGAATAGAAGTATGGACGCTCAAATATTCATTTACAAGGATTAATGCTTTTTAGCAGTTTTGCTATGAACCCTTTCTATTCCATCAGAAAGACCAATGTAAAAACCATGTTTTCTATATAAAAATGCTTCTCTAACTGAATTTCTGATTAGAAAGAAACATATGCAAAAGCTAAGAAATGTTTATGCAATGTTGAAAGCTCAAGATTATTGTGCTTCTCTAAAATGGAAAAAGTAGATGAATCTGGACTTCATAATGCAGGCTAGTACCCCTACCTGCAGGTGATGACAATTATCTGGATATATATTCAAAGCTATGTGCTTTCCAAAAAGCAACAAATGCCTGTCTCTAAACACAGTGGTTAAAATTCCATCCTGTTCCAAATCATATGGAGTCAGCCTACCTTCACCACCTTCCTCATCTAAAAACAGGATGCCTCAGTCATTTTGATTTCCTCATTTAATGCGCTTAACTTCATAAGGAACTCCTCAGGTAGAACATAAAATTGATAAAAGGACAGCCTTAGGTATGTGATCCTGACTATTCCCACAGTAAATTGTGAAACACTTGTTCAAAAATAGTCAGATTCACAAAAGGATAACAGCAATCTTTGTAAGAATTTAAAGGTCAGGGAAAGCCTGCATGCCTTTTTGGAATCCTGACACTTGTTTAAGTACATTAGCAAGCATGACATTAAAGAATCATGTATGACAGCACTGTCATCTTTAAAATTTCAAAACATGTATTTCAGATATTTTTACAATTATTCACAAATGTCAGATGGCAGAATTTCTCAAATGTTTTTCCATAATTAGCTACTTTTCTCCACCATTAGGGAAGAAGAATCAACTGGGTAATTACAAAAACTGTATAGCCCTTGGTCCTGTCACATGAATACTTATCAACTATTTCATGCATATTGTTTCACTGAAATCTGTTTCAATGTCCTGGACATCACAGTGCTTCAGTTAACAAAGCAGGAATACTTGGAAATGCATTCAGTTCATGAATTGTGGAATGATATATATTGTCACTAGATGTCAACTACAAAGGTACAAATCCCCTAACAGGTTTTGTAAATAAATTAGAAGGCTATTCTAGGTTTCAGACACTGCTCTATTGACTTAAGATCATGGTGATCATGATTAACTTAAGAGATCATGGTGATCTCTTGAATGTTTCTTTTATTTCATGCTCTAAACAGTAGATAATGAAAACACTGAATCCACCAAAACTGAAAAAATACGTGACAGAAAGAGAAATATTAAATTATAATCATGACTTACCCATCATTTCTAGGCAGCTTCCTCTCCTAACACTTGAAAACTTTTACTGTGAGAGTCTTTTCATTGAATATAGACTTCAGTTTGCAGGGCTATGTTTGTAAACTGGCCACTGGAGAAAGGCACTTTGCAGGGTAAAAAGTTTAAAGAGAAAACACAGTGTTCTAGTGAGTAGCCCTGGGCTTAATTAAAAGTATATTTAGAGCTTTGTTGGAAGCTATTCCAACCAACTATTTTTTGGAGTTTGTACAATAGGGATTCAGTTGTTCCAAAACAAATTGAGAGAGGTATTTCTTCCTGTTCAACACTCACCACATAAACACTGGATACAGTCAATATTTAACAGGAGCAATACACCTAACACCTGCCAAAGTCTCCATGAGCCAAGTTTTTCCTTCAGGAAGGCCCACTTCTAGACATTAGGTCCTCTGTATAACAATGGAAGTGGAGCAATCTTAACTTGGAGCATTTCGTTTTCAAATTCACCTACTTGGGTCATGGCTTGGAAGACACAACATGCTACTGCAAATTTTCTGAGACTTGTTTCAATTTTTCACCTTCCGTCCTAGTGAGATCCCTTATTGCAAACATTTTCAAAAGAAGCTGAGCAGGGGATAGTACTAGAGATACCCACCTGCCCATCAATCTTGACAGCTGGTTGCAGCTCCAAAGCAACACAGTTCACGTCTTCAATACCAATCAGCCTGTTTCCTAAGCCACAATGATGCAGCAGTTGAAAAGATGATGTTGAATTTAAGCATAATATTGCTTTTGTTGTGATCATTTAAGATTATAAAACAAAGTTCATATGCAGAGAGAATTTTTCGAAGATTAGCTGGTCTGCCCTCTGGTCTTTGGGCCTTTATGATTGCATATAGTCAATATCTCTGTGTAATCATGAGTGAAACTGAGTTTGTTTCTTGTTTCTAAAGAAAGCTGAAATTCTCAAATAATCAATATCTAAGGAAAAACATGACATTTAAGTTTAAAAATAAATAATTTTTTTGTAAAGGTTTTAAGGTGATTTGTTTGGTTTTGACTTTTTGTTTTGGTGTCCTCACTTATATTTGTCTCCTCTTAATTTCTTCAGCTACAAAGCTCATGCACCATCTCGAAGTTTCCACTCTCATTCCATCATTTGATCATACCAACAGGACTAAGCTTGAAATTAGACCTGAGTTTGTTTTCTTGATTCAGTCCCTTGGAGATGACTAGGTAATCAGTGAATATGAATTAAATTCTTCACCAGTCTCCACTCTACTACTGTTGGGTTTTGGGTAGATTTTTATATGAAAATAAGTTTGTGTATTTCAAAGAATTGTGTACTTCAAACATTATGGGTCAATGTGTCTTCCTTCTCTCAGGCTTGGGAGTCAACAAAACTGTAGAATTCAACTATTCAACAGCTTAAACAGTAGAATTCAACTATTAACCACAAATATGCAACATGATTTTCTAAGTTTCCAATGAAACTTATAGACAGAAATGTTTTTTATATTATTTTTAAAAAAATTCAGAAGATAAATTCTTGTCCCCAAATTAACTGTAAAGCATGAACTGTAAAGCAGTTTCCTAAGAGAAAAGTGCTACTTGAAGTAACACAGTTCTATAAATGACACTAAATTACTGACGTGATAATCAAACAAGATGCCCTTGGGCCAAAACGATATAAAAATGAAGACAAAATATTACAAAAAAATAAGGTTTAGCACCTCTTGGCTTTGAGGAGGCTGGGATTGCTTTACCTGGAGAAAAGGAGGCTGAGGGAGGACCTTACTGCTCCCTACAACTGCCTGAAGGAATGCTTTATCAAGGTGGGGGTAATTCTCTTCTTCCAGGTAACAAGCATTAGGCCTCAAAACACACCAGTGGAGGTTTAGACTAGATGTTAGGAAAAAAAATATTCACTGAAATGATAGGCACGCATGGCAAGTGGTGGGATCACTATCCCTGGAAGTGTTAAAAAATGTGTACATGTGGTGCTTAAGGACATGATTTAGTGGTGAGTGTATCAATTTTAGGTTAACGGTCATACCCAAGGATCTCAGAGATATTTTCCAACCTTAATGAGTCCATGATTCTATATTCTTTTCAAATGCAAAGTGAGATCTAGGAAAATAATGACAAAGGAGCAAATTATTGACCTAATATGACATAAGTATTGTCAGGGTAGAATTGGTAGGAGCATTACCAGCTATAAAATTCTTAAGTAGTTTAGAATTTTTTAAAAAATACATCCTTGTCAAAAGCAAGGACATTTTCTGAATGAGTCTGCAATATTTTTTCCTAACCAAATTTTCCTAACCAAACAAAATTGTACCTGTTGCAAGGAAAACATTTTAAACTATTACATTACATCGGATTTATGGAATATTTTTGGTATTTTCTCTCAAGTAGTCACCACCTCCAGGAATTTATTTCCTTCTGGTGGTCCTTTTTTCATTTGAAACACACATACAGAGATGGCAAAAATCTAAACTGTATACATTAACTGCGTGTATGAAACACAGAGCTAATGTATACAGTCATGTATACAACTAATGGATACAGGCATATGAAACCTAGTATTATGAAGGAATTTCTATCACTCTGCGCTGTACAGGTTTTGGCAACTTCAACACTGAAAACTGGGGTTCAGCCCCTCCATGGACTCTTGAACTGATTGCTCAAATTTTCATCAGAGGCAAAGTAACTTTTCAAAGACCTTCTAAGTCTCTGATCAGCCAAGAGATATGCACAGGGCATCTAAATCAATATTTCCCAATCACTTTTCCCTGTTTCATAAGAAGAAGCATATTCCTATGTAACTGGGAAGTTTTCTCTGTCAAATAGTCTTTCCTATTCTGCCTTGGCCCTGTCTAGACTATTCTCCTTTCCTTCTCCCACTCCACTTGTTCTTTTTACTGCTGTCAGGCTTTCCTTACTCTTCATGTTCCTCTGCAAAAAGCAGCTGCTTCCTTCTCTCCCTCACAGCAGTAAAATTTGCTGGCCTCTGATTTTATCAGCCAGCTACCTTACTGAAATTAATGTGAAGAATGTGAGCAAACTTTGAGAAATGACTGATCTGAAATTATCCCATATGACAGGAATTATAATATGTGCTGAAGAGCTATGAACATAATGCTGATTCTGTGCTCCTATTCCATCTTGATTTCTCATTACATTTACCACATAAGATTTCATAGAATTAATTGACTCTGTAGGCAAATATTCATATTTGAATGATAACTCTAAAAGCAATAATCTAGGTAGAAGTCTAAATATCATTAAATTTGTGATTGTGCATGGTTTAATGGAAAATTAATATTTTTAAGAAACTTTTGCGTGACTAGAGAACTAAAGATTTTCTAAATGTTTTGCAAATACCTAGGTTTTTCACGTTGCCTTTACAGGCATACAACGTTACAGGTACTTGTATCAGGACTGGCTGAAATGGTGCTAACAGGTGTATTCAGTTGGACTTGTATCAAATTGTCTTGAATAACTTAAATTAAGATTTACATATTTAGGGCTCTTTTGAACTACTTTTCTGACTTTTCAGTTCCAGGTATCTGCTGCATTGCATGATCTTTTCACATTAACCAAAGCAGACTGAAATGTCAGCTTCAGTAATAAGACATGCAGTGTGTTGAGGGGCTGCAAAGTTTGGTTTGGCTCAATTTTTGACTAAGCAAGTTCTTCAACTCCTCAAGACAGCCTCCAGTTAGCCATGCAGTTGTGTCTCCTCTAACATGCTGTTTTGCACAGCCTGTATATCTTGTTAC
Source organism: Cichladusa arquata (assembly GCA_026413545.1). NCBI lineage: Eukaryota > Metazoa > Chordata > Aves > Passeriformes > Muscicapidae > Cichladusa > Cichladusa arquata. The sequence goes on along the minus strand of JAOTQP010001652.1, from coordinate 37,644,298 downwards.
CACCTCTTTTCCTAAGTTATATATGAATACCTAAGTACTAGGTCCCTGTGAAGCTGGGATTCTAGCCTATAATTTTAGAGGTGAATTACTGCTTTTAAGCTGTTCTATTTAACAAGATATTTAGTTTGGCTCTCATTCAGAACAGTTTTAGAGAGAAAATTGGTTACTACTAAATGATGTATCAAAATATTTGAGAGAGAGGACGAAGTGTATTCATCAAACAACTACTGAAATAGAATATCAACATAGTAACATATAAAAGATCTGATCTTTCTGCAAGCTCATGTGTGCTTCTTATGAAAGACAAAAAAGACCTGTTAAATTTTAAATGTGCTACTTCATATTAGTACACTTACGTAAAATTACTTTGCCTCTTAGCTTTGAATTTCAAAGATTTACAGCATTTTTGAGATACAGTTGCAGCTTACGTAGCTTACATTTTTACAGTGGTATTGACATCTATTCTATCCTTAAACAACATCAACTCAAAAGTAAAGACCAAAGCAGACATCACAGTAAGCCTTAATATTTAAAGTATACGTCAGGAAAAAAAAAAAACAAAACAAAAACCAAAAAGTCCAAAACCACCACCACCACCAAACCAACATAATGGGTCACAATTCCACAGAATATGAGAACATGGTGTAAGAATATCTCTCAGTGACCGTATTTTCAGCAAATTGTTCAGAACAGCAATAATCTGAATGGTGGTGTCTTGGTTTAATTTAGGTTTTCCAATTTTAATATACTCAATTTCTCTTTGAGACAGGATTTAGGAGCAAAAACAAGGCAGGCCTAAAACTTAAAAGGGTATAAAGAAAAAATTTATTAATAACACATAGAAAATAAGATATTCGGAATAAGATTTCCAGATCACTCCTTCCTACCCCCCCATTCCATATTTCTTAACAACAACATACAGACACACTTCAGTCAGTCTTTCACTTAAATAATAATTTCAGTTCACTTTAGAGAGAGAAGCTCCTTCTTGTTTTGGCCATAGGGTTCTCTTTCAAGAGAAGAATAAAGTTCTCTTGTGTCTGCACTTTCACAATTTGCATCCCCTCGGGAAAATCTGCAAATCGTGGAACTTCTCCCATCTTCACAGTCTTTCCAGAGCTGTGTTATGGGTCATGTCAAAATGCATGGGGTATTACTTTTAAGGACAAGCTATTCAAAGGCAAAAATTTTTCTTCATCTCTTTTTTCCATCAAATGTCTCTGATCATGTTTCCATTCTCCAGAACAGAGGCCCCCATTCCCTCAGGGCAAAGGATCCTTTACTCCAACACTTCAACCCGCCATGTATTTCTCCACAATTTATAGGAATTCTCAGTGTAGTCCAGTCCACCCCATAGTTTGCAAAAAGGTTCTTTTCAGTCAATCTTTTCATGGCATCTCCTCAATCTCTTCCCATCTCGAAACTTGGCTTTTACTTCACTAACTTTAGTATATTTTCTGCTTTATTCCTCTCATTCAAGAGAGATCAGGAGATCTGCAGTTTTATCCGAGCATTGGAAGAGTTAAAATTGCACACAGAAGGTGAAGGAGCTGGGCCAGGCCATCTTGGAGCCATGTCAGGATTTTTCACGTGTGGGAGAAGCTGCATGAAACTGCAGAGCCCAGCAAGCGAATGTGTGGGCGGGGGTCTCGGCTGGAACAGAGCCCAGCTGCATTTCCCCAAGCTGTGTGGGCAGCTGGGGGCTTCACGTTCCTACAGCTGCTCCGAGACAGTGGCAGGGCCCCGGCCAAGCCGTGGCCACGCTGAAGGCGGGGGGGAGCTAGGATCTTAGCAAAGGTTTCCCTTTCCCCTGGCCATCAGGGGCCATAGTTGAAAACGGGGGTCCTTGGTGGCTCCCCCACCCCTGCCCGGCCAGGCCGCATGGGGAGCGGGGCCGGGCCAAGCCGGGCCGAGCCGGGCTAGCTGGCCTTACCTCTTTGCAAGCCAGAACGCAAAAGAGAAAGTTTTCACTTTTACCAATGTGATTCATGGAGGCGAAGTAACTTTTTAATTGGTTTCCCAGGCTGCCAATTATTAAATCAGCCTTCTGATTGGTCCCCAGCTACTCACAGAGGAAGTTCTCATAGAGAAAAGAAAAACCCCGTGTGTGTGTCTGTGCTCTGTGCTCCTCCTCCTACGTGACCTTCATGCAAAACCAGCACAGGTGGTTCTGGCTGTAGTTCCAGACAAAATTTGTAAACCATATGGACAAATAGCATGCAGTCTGGAATGCTCCTTGCTCTTCTTGTTCTACTGTCAAGCAATACTTTAAAGACAGAGAGCTCTGCTCAATATCTCATTGTCAATACTAATATTGCACTCACACTGATATTTAAAAGCAAGCTGTGCATTATTGCAGCCTAATCAGCTAAGTTTAATATTTCAGAGAAATTTAAGGATCAGATAGATGAAGAGTTTTACTAAGGTGCATGTAGATCAGTGATTACAAGCAACAAACCAAATAATCCACACAATGACCATAAATGTGGTCATGCATCAGACTAGTCAAGAATATAATCTTACTGCTAGTCAAGGGACCTCTCTGTACTTATCAAAAAGCCATGAATCTAGAGTCCTGTTCCCTCCATGGACAGCATGCTTTTATTATTTCTGCTTAGGTTGACATATATCAGCTTAACCTCAGAACTTCAGCTCACATTCCACAGTCAGGGTTAGAACCATCTAAAGGTAATTTTGTTCTTCAGCCTTGTTCCTGATTATTATGGTATGAATTTTCTGTGTGAACACAATATAGTTGGCCCCGAATAAAGTGTCTTAAGGTGTTCTATATTTACTTCTTTGTTCAAATAAAAAAATTCTGTCTTCAATTTTTTTACGATTTTATCAGAATTGGTTTATTTAATGTGTCAGACCCAAAAAGTAAAGAATAGCCTGATATGAACATACAGCAAATTTATGGAGTTGTGAATTTCCTTCTTGGAAAGAGTAGCTCTTATTTCTCTGGCTGTATAACCTCCCTGAAAGGTCAGGGAACTCTCACTACTTTTGTTGCATTCAGTTAACATTTACTACACTGAGTATGACTATAAACTTTTAAATTTAAGCTGATTGTTTGCTTGGGCTACACTAAATACATGCATAAAGTCGTTCATGATACTTTCACTTAGGTTTTTAAATAATTTCAAGTTTAAATAAAAAAGAGAAGAAGATATAAATCTGTGAAATACAATAAACTTAATCCTATACTATTTCATACATCCATAGCCAAATTTTCAAAAAATAAGAGAAAGGAAGTTTTATTTTCTCATGTGCTCCTTTAGAACCATATTCTTCAAAGATCCGTAAAAATTAATCATGCAGTATAAGAATATCAGGGATTTTTATCTAGAAGAATGTATCCACAGGTGAAGATGCAGAGTATAGATTGTCCTGTCAGGGGGACATTCCAGCTTTAGCTGGACCATCACTAGGTAAAAGAGAACTTTTCTCAACAGTATGGGACTTAGTTAGAAGCAGTCTTCTGACCGTATTAACCTGACCTATCTATTCACTGATCAAATTGTCAGGTAGAAATCTTTCTCTTCCCCTATTCCATCAAGCAATGTTTAGGACCTGATGTGCAGCCTTAGCAGATAAGGAAACAGTAATTACTTGGGAGAGCACCTTGTTACAAAAAATCCTCTAAATTTTTAACTAACTTCATTTTCCAGATCAGAGCTGTGAAATTTCAACCGAAGTGAGAATTAAGTTAAACCAATGAGTATGCATTATCTCAACTACATGCCAACACATTATTTCTGCTTTTCTGAAGCTCAGAACTTTTCAGCTACACTAGTTGAAACCGGCTTCAACAATGCTGAATTGGTTTTTAAGAGCCAATGGACCACTCCTTGGTTTCTCAAATTGAAAAAACTTAAATCAAGCCAGGGACAATGCTGCAAATGATCCGAGTTCAGGTTGAGGGAGCTGGGGCTGTTTAGCCTGAACAAGAAGTGCTCAGGGGTGGTCATCTACTGCTCTCTGCAACCTACTTTCTATTGCAACCTCCCTGAAAGGAGGCTTTAACAAGTTGGGGACCAGTCTCTTCTTCAAGGCAACCAGTGACACAACAAGAGGACAAAGCTTCAAGCTGCACCAGGAGGTGCATCAGGAGGAGTTTCTTCATGGAAAGAGTTTTTAAGCATTGGAATGGACTGCCCAGAGAGGTGGTGGAGTCATCCTCCAGAGGTGTTAAAGAAACAACTGGATGGGGTCTAACTGGCAAGATGGTGATCAGTAAAAGTTTGTACTCGATGATCTCAGAGGTCTTCCCCAACCAAAATGATTCTGTAAATCTGAAATTCTTCATAGTCTGGAAACATACATCATAGACATAGATCAAGACTATTTAAATGGGGTGTTCTCTTGAATGTAATGTGGTTTGTATCTACCAGCACAGAAATTAATATAGGCAGCTAAGAAATAGGTTGAAAATTTTAAAAAGTTCTAAAAGATAATTATTTCTTCTTATCAAGGATGCACAGATTGCATTCTAGAAGGCATTTCATGCCAGACTAGCTAGATTAAAGAGGCTTCTCCTGTTATAAAATTATTTACTCATTTACTTAAAACAAAAACTGATTCCAGAATGACAGCTTGTTTTTTAACCTTGTTTTATAAGCAAGCATCCTGTGAACAATTATTTACACTGAATTATGAAATATTGCATGAAAGAGGGAAGCTCAAGGATTGAGTTACTATGCAGCATAAAGTTGTGCTGAGCTTTAATGTTGAGTTTAGCTAACATTCACCCAAATATCTGCATTAACCCAAATCCAGATGCTTCATTAAACTCTACCATACATATACTGGAGAGTTTTCAGGGACAGAAATACAATTTATTTAAGTTTTCTGTTTAGTACAAGGTGCATTTTCTAGCTGAGGCTTCCACATTTTGGAGAAATATAAATTATTAACCCTTGCCGAAGGCCAGGATAAGAAATAAATCAAATTAACTTTGCTGGCTCGTCTTTAATTTCCTTCTAAATTATATGGAGAGCTTTTCTTTTCACCTCTTCTTTAGCAGAAATTCCAAGATAATTTTTGGTGGAACCTTGTGAAAGATGGAATATGCTTTGGTTGCCCTCACCTACTATGGCTATTAGATAAGCCACCCTGTCAGATGTCATAAAGTCCATGAATCTTAACTTACCACAATGGACATTATTAGAACAATAGGGACCTCAGGCTACTTTAAAGAAAACTTTGTGGTGAGCCGCAAATATGCTGCATAGTCCCATGAAAACAGAAGCCAAGGAACTCACAAAGGAAAGAAAAGATGGTTGTATTTTAAAAACTGTAGTGCAACCACTGCAGAAATAGTTCATGCTTTCCATGTCTTTATGTGTTTACATTTTACGTACCTTTATATACAAAGCATATTTCAATTCTTCATCAAACACAAACATTTAGTGATGAATATGAACGGAACAGGAAGCAGAGAAGTGATGCAATAGGCCTTCGTTTAGAAAACAGAAACTTCTATATACTTTGGTTTTATCAATGTAGTATGTCAGCATCTGTACAATATCTGGGTGTCACTTAAGTATTCTTATGTTTAAATGAGCTCCATGACTGAAAAATTCCTTCATTAGGAGAGTAAGTCTTAAAAGTACATTTAGTACTTTATTTTGAATTTAGAAATTGCATGAATAGCACCCTGTCCTTCAAGCATATCTTTCTATTTGTTTTTAGAGTCTTATCTGGTGTCATCTCTTAGTTTTTAGAGTCATCTCCAGGTGTTTAGAATCCTGCTTAAAAATTGGTGTCATATTTCAGCCTAATACCACACTTTTGAAAAGAAGAACAATTAAAAGATTGCATAGCAAAATGCGTGGTCCAACCGTTCAATCCTTGATATCCTGTAAAATTCTTTACTGGACATCAGCTCAGACATTTTGTTCCTATTCCTATGGTCCATTTGCTCTGCCCTCATTTGTCCTACCTGTGCTCTGAGTTTGAGGGGCATCCACCCATGGGGAGGAGCTTTTTCTCTTTTGTGGTCCCTAAAGGCCTTCTTGAAAGCACCATGCTTGGCTGCATCTGTAAAGGTGATTTATGACAAGTTTTTAATATTTTCCTAAGTAACTCTTCAAACTCTTTCTGTCACACTTTATATATTTACATTTAATCTGTAATGGTTCCTGATACTTTCTGCTTTTTTCATTTGGACTTAAATTTAGCTTTTTGAGGGATTCTTTTAATTCTTTAACTCCATAATCCTGTACTTTTTGTTTAGCCATGGTGGCTCATTTAGTCCCTCTAAAGGGCCCTCTTTCACACCATCATTACACTATGATTGTAACAAATTTTTAGGGACTAAATGCTAGTGAATGCTAATACACTGTACATTTAATATAATTAACACATTTAATATAAACATCTTCTGTTTCCTTGGATTTATACTTTGAAACACCTGAAATTAAATTCTAACAAGTAATGTTTTACTGTCAGAGGGGTTGTAGCATATTTACACTACAGCTACATGAACATGCTCAATAAGAAATTTTCTTATGAGCCACAGGTCTTTATATAAATAAAAAATTTAAAAAATGAAAATGAAAATTACAATAAAAATTTATTCCAAGTAATGAATTGTTGTTAAATTACTTTTCAGTAAATATGTTTCTTCATACCATAGGGAGCCCAAGTAAGCATGGCCTAAAATACAACGAAGACGAAAATTCTGTAAATGTATAAAAATATAGAGTTATAGGTTGATGGACAGGTAGATATGAGACAGGTAACATGGGCAGGGACACCTTCTATTACACCAAGTTGCCAGAGCTCCATCCAACATGATCTTGAATACTTTCAGGAATGGGGCATCCACAACCTCTCTAGGCAACCTGTTCCAGCGTTTCACCACTCTCATAGTAAACCATTTCTTCCTGGTATCTAATCTACATCTATTCTTTTTTAGTTTGAAGCCATATATATACACACAATCCCTCATAAATAGTCACTGTCCTTCTTCTAGGCTCCCTTCCTACATCTGAAGGTTGCCATTAAGTTGCCTCAAAGTTTTCTCTTCTCCAGGCTTAACAATCCCAGTTCTCTCAGCCTTTCTTCAGAGAGGAGCTTTATCTCTAACCAGCTTGGCACTCCTCCTCTAGAATTGCTTCAACAGGTTCTTTTATGCTGGGGACCCTAGGACTGGGTGTAGCATTCCAGGTGGGGTCTCACCAGAGCAGAGCAGAGGGGCAGAATGCCCTCCCTGGACCTGCTGGTCACATTTCCTTTGACGCAGCCCAGGATTCAACCAGCTTTCTGGGCTGCAAGTGAATACTGCTGGGTCAGCTCCAGCCTCTCATCCACCGACACCCCCAAGTCCTCCCCCGCAGGACTTCTGCGGATCAGTTCACCGCCCCCAACCTGTATTGATACCAGGGATTGCCCTAACTTAGGTGTGGCATTTGTACATCATGATTTAGTCACAAGCTTGCTGAAGCAGTGCATTCAACGGGTTCCTCTGAGAGCAGCCTGCACTTTCGGAGCCCGGAGCACGCTTGTGAGAAATGAAAACTGGTTGACAAAAACCTGAGGGAAGGTTTATCGTGTCTCAGAAGGAGTCCAGGGACTAAAACGAAGACCTTGAGGGTTGAGGGCACAGGGTTAAATACAGGGAAGAAGGGGTGGATCTGAGGGCCAAGGACCAATGGGAACAGGGAAAAGTGGTGCAGAGGCAGGGCAAGCAACCCGGAGAACGAATGGGGTAACAGGGGTGGAGCGCTGCGGCAAACCAGGACCAATAGGGATCAGGAGAGTGGAGAACATTCTGGGAAGTATACATATTAGAGGAATGGGGGCAGAACAGGGGCGAAACAACTGTATAAACCAATGGAAATCAAGGGATTAACATGTGCCTGCATGGCACATAGCCTCTTTGGCACACTCAGATTGCTGATGGAAAATACATAGCATTTAGTCACTGAGGGCCTACCCCACCTCTCCTCAGAAGCGTGTCACTGTTATGCAAGCAACATGTGACAACCTGAATATTGCTGATTTTGGTCATTGCCAGTAAAGATTCTATGCAAGTACATTTGTACAATCTTTCCCTGTGTCTTCTTTCACTTTAACATGATTTTAATTTGTGTAATTTTATGAAAATGAACAGGGAAAAATTTAGTCCATTGGATGGCTTCATGCTGGCAAATATATTAGTCAAAAGCAGAGTCAAACCCTTAAGAAGCCCAGCTGCTTTAAAAGACTACACAGAGCTACTCAACTGATGTTGGGCAATTATGGGATAATCCTCAAGTTGCTCATAGCTAAAAATTAAATTAAACCCTAGAAGCATAAAAGAAGAAATGAAAATCTGACACTGGTTATTACTGTATTCCATCTCACAGATTTTAAGAACTTCATCTAATGACTATTTAATGTGTGAGGACGGCTCAAAGTTATTTTAAAGGGATTGCTGTCATATGGGGGCAGATGCTGGATCTTTGGCACAGATGTAACAAGGAGATGTGTATTTCCCCATGTGCCCTGGAGACAGAGTTCCTCAGTCTTGATGCATCTCTAAATCCATGCCTAAGCACTTCAGTTTTTTATGTGCATTGTTCAAGACTGCTTGCTGAAGCAAAACTTCATATTTCATAGCCATATTTGTGGGTAAGCAAACATTTTTACTGATATGCAGCTCCAAACATTCAGATAGTCAAAATTGTATTCCTCTCTAGCCTTTTTTCCTCCCAAGCACATTAAAATACCAGCATATTAGAAGCTCCTAAAATTTCTTAGGCATAAATGTAGCCATCTTTTCAATTTTAATATAAACATAAAGAACCTAAAGATAGGCAGGTGGCCTATTTCTTCTGAAATGGCTTAATTTTATGGAAGCAACCCACTGCAATTAGACTTGTGTCTGGGTTTTTAAAACTGTCAGAATCCAGAGTCCCAGAAATGTTCACATGTCTTGTGTGACCACGTAAACCAGAGGTCTTTATACTCTTGTTTACAAAGTACATCAAACAATTTCAACTATTAAAATAATTTTAGAAGTTTGGCCTTTAGACATAATTCACATTGGGAACTAACTTCTCATTTCTAGGCTTAAAGTGTGTCTCCAAAATAAGCTACCCCAAAATTGATGCATCTTGGATGAAATTAATTTTGTTTGAAATCTCAGTCCTTGGTCACACCTCTCACCAATAATAAAATGATCTACAACCCAGGTGTAATGAAATATAAATCTCAGATTCTGCTGAGTTTATCAAACTTTTCCCTTTTCCCCTCAATCTCATTACCCAAAAGTCAAACAGTACAAAATGTAGAGTGACTCCTATTTATGACAAAGGCTTTTTATCACTCTGTCTACAGTGATACATATACATTCAGTTCATAAAGTTTGCACTTTGAATAGTAATTAGTTTAGCTGTCTTGCTCATAACATCATCATTGACAAGGTGGTGTTAGGTCATAGGTCATTGGTCTCAATGATCTCAGAGGTCTTTTCCAATCTAGCTAATTCTGTGATTCTGTTAAAATGCAAGCATATCTGAAGCATATCAAGCATATCAACAACACTCGAAATCTACCAAATTAATATCAGACATTACTCATTCAGAAACACTACTTCTGTAAATTAGTGGCATGTTAATGGCACAATATCTCTCTATCTTTTAAACACCAAGGAAATTAACAGCTGAAAGATCAGAGGTAGACAGCCTGCTCAAAGATTCTCCTTCCTGAGAGCATACAGATAAAGGACAACTGTAGCTAAAGGCAAAGCTTCCTTTACTAATGTAATGTAGGTGGGAGATGTCAGCCTACATTTCCACAGACACACTAATTATCACCTGCTAATGATGTCTTCATTGGAGATACTCATCAGTGTCTTTTTCCACTTAATGACTCTAAATTATTTAAGATAATCTTGATTTAGCACTATCTCCTGATAATTGAATTCTTAATTTATTCACAGCTAAATGATGATTCTAAACATGGTAATAATTATTAATTTTTCATAATTTGACTTTATTGACAGACATACTCAAGTTTCAGAATTTGCTCATTAGAACACTTAATAATTCTTTTAAATTACATTCCCACTATATTCTGGATTATCAAAAGTGGGAAGGGAGCAATTGTCATGAAAATTTTAATTGTGGTATTGATATACACATTCCTTACTACACATTCCTTAACTAAAGCAAACAATTACATGCTTTAATAGAAGCTCCAGTATATTTGTTTAAGTCACTACTTTGTCTTGTTTATGTTTTTCAACACATGCAGAAAATTTTATCTAAATGTAAATTTATCCCATTTTTCAGTTTCAACTTGTAGAATAGTGTCACAGATCTTTTTGGTTTTAGGTCTGGTGTTTGTGAAAGAAATATCTTGACATGGGTAAACTCAAAAAGTAAGTATAACTACGAATTTCTGTAGCAAAGATGTTTGAGGTACATTTACATACAGGGAAAATGCTGGGAAAATGGGAGAACACAAACTACTTAGTACAAATATCAATAGTTTTAGTCAAATATGAATGACTGAAGCAGAAAGAGAAACTTCATTAGTCAATAAATTATTCTTCATCAGTTTCTTAAATCTGAACAGCCAACCATTGGGGGAAATGCCAACTCCTGGGCTTCAAATTACTGCAAAATAACATATTTTCAAGTGTTTCAAGCTATATTTATAGGGAGGTTTTGTCCTATTTACTGCCCTCAGTCACAATGAATTTGCTTTTTCATTGGGGCACTATCTGACTAAAGACCAGATCTGTGAAGTCTGTGCAATTCTTTGTCCTACTTTGAACTCCTGAAATCCAAACTTGGAATCATTCCATGCAAAATGAAATAAAAGTGTTCATAGAAACATTGGTCATTCAAATGGTCATTCAACCGTTTCCAGATGAAGAAAACTGCTTTCCTGTCCTTTTCCTCCTTAATCTTCAACACTTATCTCCTATTAATTTTGTCTTGCTTCTAGAAGTGTCCTACATGAAACAATTACTATTCACTGTCTTCAGAGAATATACAGTATACCTGACAAAAAATTGAGAAAGAAAAATCATAATATATACAAGAATTATTGAGCAATAGGTTAGTGTTTATAATTCTGAACAGATCTATAAAGTCAAAGAAAAAGAAAAGTCAAGTTGGAGGTTTTTTGCACCATTTTTCTTTACCATGGAAAAAAAATTGTATCCTAGTAATTTTTGTCATAAAGGACTATTTTGGTTTTCTGTTATGTGTGTTGATGGAAAAAAATACTTCCCCACATCATAATAACTTAATGTTATGAAAACTAACTGTTCCAAACAAGCCTCATTTAAACTTTTTTTCCCTGAATAATACAATATAGAATAATAGGATTTAGTTCTTTCTCTTGAAAATATACTTGCTGAAGAAATATAGTAAAAGTTAACTTGTATGTTTGACAACAGACAGACATTAGCATAATAATAATCATTCTGAACTAAGAGACCATATAAGCACTTGAAGTGCCAAAGAGTTTATTCCTGTACTGTTGTCATAACAACACAAAAAAGATAATGCGGAAGGTGTGTAAGAAAATTTCAAAATATTTGAAACAAAAATTTGTCTGCAGCTTAGAAGAACCAGTGAGCTCCCTCCTTAGGCACTTGGTCTCAGATGCAAGCAAATATTTTTTAAGTTAAAAGCAGCACAGTATTTTTTGAATGGCAGTTGTAAATCACCATTGTAATTGATTGTAAATCAATTGACTGATTATAAATTTATAAAGGAACTTTACTGCTCTCTCTGTAAAAGACAATGATTCAACTTTCCAGCTTGTCCCCGAGTCAGCTGTCAAGTGCTGCCTGCAGAAGCTCAGGTACAGGCTGACTATTTATATTGATCAAGGTCTGGACAAACAAAGGAACTTCATGCAAACTTCAGCATGTTTTAAAATATGATTAAATTGAGGAAACTCTGCAGCACCTTTGCTAGAAATGAGTCTCAATGAAGAGAACTTTTCATACCCAACCCACTTGTCTTTACAACTTGTCTTTGAAAGAGGAGAAAATTTGCAGAGAAATGAGCAGAAGCTACAATCATTTTACTCTGACCAAGTATATATATTTAAGATGTCAGTAATAATCTTGTAGTGCCACAATATGATTAGGATACAATCAGGAATACAAGAATGGCAAAATATTTTCTGTCACGCCTATGTAAAAAAACATGGTTGGAAGAAAGTTTTATAGTTGATCAATATAGTTTCTTATACATTATATTGTGAAACATTATATTTTAATGTAGTTTTCAGTATATTGACATCTATATATCCATATTCAGTAAGTATATCTATATGTGTATATGTATATAGTACAGATGTGGCTGATCATATGGAATTTTGAATTAGTGCAGTTTCACTGTCATTTTCTGACTAAATGAAACAAAAATAAGTGAAAACATACACGACTTCACTAAACAACATAACTATCTCTAATGAATGTCTCCTCTAGCTGTCAACACAGTTTTCATACATAAATAACAGCATCTCTGTACAACTGAGCTAGTCAGGCATGCAGTGATGGGTGGATGGCTTTGAGATCAAAGCTGAACCTCTGAACACAGAGCAAAGTACTGACTTCACAGTTTTTGCAGTTATTATGACAAATTACTCACAAGCTGATAGATGTAGATTTAGGATGTATGATAGAAGAAAAATCTTACAACATCTAAAATGACACTCAGACTCCAAACATGTACCTGCCTATGGTCACCCTCTGGCTAGTATTTGAAGGTTGAAAAAAAGACTAAATACACCATTGGTTTGACCACTGATTAAAAGCATACTGTTGAGAAAATGATCAAGTTCAACTTTTGAACGCATAATTTTCTTAAAATAGCTAAGACCTTTGTGTCAAAATAGCAACATCAAAGTTTTGCCTCAGGCTGGGTATATCTTTCCAGGATGAACATTTTATGCTTAATGAAACAAGTGATGCACAGAGGAAATAAAAGTTGAATATCAGAATTGCTATTAGACATGACCACTAAGGCTACTAGAAGAAAAAAAAAAGAAGAAACCTAATGCATTCTGAAAACTCTTTTTCCTATTTCTTTTCAAAATGAATGAAATATTCAGAGTTATATTTCTGTCATACCTACACACAGGAAAATGCACATAAAGAAAATTCCTCCCTGTAACTGCCAATGAAATGCTGCATCTGAGCAATAATACCACCCATAACTTCAGGTGTTGATTTAAGACAATGTGAATATCCATTAAAAGTGACTACATGTTTTGAAAAATGTCACTGTGTGTCTGTGCCTCAGGGAGCATTGTATCAGTCCTGTCCCTGAAGGTGTGACTGTAGGGGCGATATAACTGACAGTGTTCAGAACCTGCCACTTTCTCTCAGTGTCTCCAAGGAAAATATACTCTGATTTTGTTTTGTATAGAAGGAGGAAAAGGTACCAAATTTCTATCATTTATCTGGAAGATATAACCATATTTAGGGAAAAAAACCACCCAGAATCATCATTATTGGTAAATTTTCCTGTCTAAAGCTTAGCTGTCCAATTTAGCACCAGCTGCTACACAATGAAAGCAAAGCCTGCCTTCTGCAATTTCTATAAATGCTTTAACCAGCAAAGTGTTAAATAGTTCCTTATAGAAACAAATACCAAATCAAATTATACAAAGCAATATTACAGCTAAGTAACTCAAAATTAATGAATTTTAACCTTTTTCCGGCACATTATAAAAGTAATTGTTCATGTAAGAACACCCTGCATGCCCTTTCTAGAAGTATTTCTGTACTTACTTGCTGACAGGAGAAAAACGCTTTATGGGACCCATCCCAAGCAGGTCCTGCAGATTCAATCAGCCTCTGCAGCCTGATTATTTACATCCTGAAGGATGTCTGTAAACTCTTTATTTACTCTGAGAAGCAAGAGGCTGTATCAAAACACCTAGAACACAATGAATTGCTTGATTTCGTCTCTGAAGAAATGAGCTTAATGAAAATTAATAAAAATTACTTTTGAAAACATTACATCGTTAAGCAAATCCTTATAACTAATTGTTTTCTCCAGTACAGAGGCAGAATAAGGTGTTCTGATCTTTACCTTAATATTAGAATGTAGATAGTTAATATTCCTGTTCTTCAAGCACTGCAACACAGAGACACCAGAACAAGGTTGAAGAGGTTAGCCTTCATCTAATTACCAGTTTTATAAGTTCTCAATAAACAGGAACATTTCTTAAGTGTGCTGCAGTGGCATTTTCCCTGTAAAATGGTGGAAGACATTTGAGAATTAATGGAGTCATTAAATATACTTCTTTTTCACCTGAAATTTAAACAAAAGCAAAAATAAATGAGGAGGTCATCTGGAGATGTGACAGTTGATGTTCAAGCTGACTCCTCAGTGGCACAATGATTGCATATAAGACAGAAAGGTGAGTCAGGGAAAAGACACTAAATGCAAGTTTAAAATATTTAATTTTAGAACATGTTCCTGTAATAAACTTTAAAAAGAATCTGAGAACATATTTGTTGCTAACTTTATGCCTCTTGCGTATCATTTTCTGCTTAGCAACAATTACTGCAGATATTGTCAGGTTTTGTCAAAAAAAAACCATCATAACTATTTCAAGTATGAAATTTTCATAAAAAGGGAGGTGAAATCTCAAATTCAGAGTATTTCCATGTAGGCTCAATTTTCATGATGAAAAACATTAATTCTGAAGAATTAATCCTTACATTTTGCTGGCCACCAAGGTCTCTATTCAACATATCCTGGAGCCCTTTCTCAATATAAATAGATAATAGCTGGACACGGAGTATTTTTCTCCAACTAATACAGAGCTCACACAAGAAACCAGTTTGTAAATTACTCTCAGAAATGGAGAGCATTGTAACTTCTGTCAAAACAGGGCAGGAAAAAAAATTGTGCATTTTCATAGAGAAGCAGTAAAAGGAGTGGATGTGGAACATTCAGTATATGCTACTGACACTTTAATTGCAGGAGAGTTTTGGAGTCTGGTCATTGAGAATGTCTTGAATAAATCACTTCCATTAATCAGTTGTTAAGAATTGGTATGTAAATTACTATGCAAGCCCAATTAGCTGTTTCTCTATTTTTAGTATCTACCCCCCCCCCCTTTAATAATATATATCCCCTCTTTTTTTTGTACAGCAAATTAAAGGAATTATCTTTGTTAATATTTGATTTGGCATGAAAAAAAATATTAAGGTAACCATGACAACAGTGTCAGTAGCTATAAATCAGCTGAATTACAATAATGACAATATGTAAGCAATGGAATGTGAACCTTTAAGGGAGCAGCATGTTCTGACCCAGTATAACTATTCTGAGGACTCCCTCACTTATGTGTTCTTTCATTTATGATAAAGGCCCTTATTCCCAGAGGTGCTGCATGTAATCGAGCTTTTAACAAAGTGGAGGAGTCAGAGACATGTATAACAACTATTCAAACTCATGTAGATAAGAAAGAACACACTGCTATAAGGCAGAGTATTTTACTTACGTTTTTTATTTAAGCCATTGTGGACTGAAGAATTCTACACTGTAATAGTGGTAGTATTTGAGTAAATTCCAATTAGTTAAAATTCAGTTTATTAAAATGTACTCTGCTCCATCAGAAATACCTTTAATGTCAAACTTCCAAGTCTCAGGAAAACAAAGTCCCTAACACTAGAAACATAACATGCAGTGAGTCCCAGGCTCTTTGATCTGTGTCCCACTCTTCCCCAATCCATGGAATTCCCTGATAATTAGTCTTGTTCAGCTTGGAGAAGATTGAGGGCAGTCTGCAACATCCTGAAAGGGAACAGTGGAGGAAAGGTGGTGATCTCTAGAAACAGGACACAAAGGAGAAGAATGAAGCTGCATCAGGCGAAGTTCTGACTGGGATGAAGGAAAAGATTCACTAGATGGGTGGTCACAGCATCAAGCCCTCCAGAGTTCAAGCACCATCTGGATGATGCTGCCAGTCTTATGGTTTAGTTCTAGGTAGGACTAAGAGTAGCAGGGAATTGGACTCAATGATCTTTCTTGGTCCCTTCCAGCTCGAGAGATGTGTTATGATTCCATGATTGCTTGCATAGGCTCAAGGGGGAAAGGACATGACAAAGAGATTCTAGTATTTATTTATTTTATATCTATATCTAATCTATATCTATATCTCTATATATATATGTTTATATATTTATATTTATATTTATTTAGTATTCTGGATTTTAGCATTTTTATTTTTGACTGCTTTGAATGCAAGGTTTCGGTATCGCTACAGAGTAAGAAACACAATTTATTAAATTTTAAAGACTTTTTCTTTTTCTTTTTTAATGAGGCATGGGGAAAATGTGTCCAGCCTAATATTGTCTTCAAATTTTTACAGCCATCTCTGAACTAGTTGCAACATATTACCTAAGTCTGATTGTTCATTAATATGGAAATATCTTGCATAGCACATGATTCTTCTGAAGTTAGAGAAAAATTGAGAAAAATAAATAAACAACCATTTTTTTCATCATCTAGCTAGATAGACATAGAGGAAGAGTAGTTTTGTCCTACCAAGGTAATGGAACTGAATAGTCTGGCAGACAAGAAGACATTATTCGGCATGGGAGCAGAAGACCCTAAGCTGCTTTCATCCCATGCTCTGACCCATCCTTGTTGTCAGTCACACAAACACATATACGTACCCATCCCAACTGAACACAATCTCCTTCACTTTCAGACAAGAGGAGTCTTCTCCCTTTTCTGCACAGACAAAGATGGACAACACACCTGTGCAGACTGACACTAGATTCTACTTCTCAGCTGCCCCGAATCAAGTTGAAATCAGAGATCACTGTTAATTAGAAGGTCAGTTAAGCAATTAATATATCTCCAGTTTTTAACTTAGGACAAAACAGGTTACTTGCCATCCTGTTCAAGGCACTTGCTGAACAAAATACACAATATTTCCTCGAAATAATCCTATGTCAAACAAAAATTTCCTACTTTTCATAAGGGAAACCCAAAGCTTTAGAACATAACAATGATATATCTGGGTTAGAGAAAGTTTATTGCCTTGCTTTTAATAAATATTTTCTACCATGCTTAACCAGCTTTTTGTTTGGGTTACATGAGTTGTGGTATGTTCACAGCATGGACAGAGACTAAACAAATTGATTTGTTTTGTATTATAAAAATAATTTGTATATAAAAATAGAAAATTTGATAGGAACAAGCTATTCACATTCTGAAAGAAAATCATGGAACTTCAGCTGCAGCTTGTGTATGGAAGATTATACACAGGACTCATCTTTCTCTCATTTTAAAGAAATTTCTGAAGTTAATTCCAGATTTTTTTTTTGCTACCTTGCAATTGAATGCAGGTCATTCCTTCAGGGGAAGTCTCTAGAGTTTAGATTACAGTTCCTTCATACAATAAAAGCAAAAAACCCACCACCAATAGCAACAAAAAAACCCCTATGGCTCCAGTCAAAGGGTTTTCTCCATCTTTCATTTGACCATTTTTCAACACTTTATTTCATCTTAAATAACATTAGTGCTAGACTAATTTGAAGCCCACCTCCTCTTCCATCTTCTACTTTCACCTCATATATGCACTTAGGCCAATAAACAAGATGACTCAGAGCAGTTTTCTGCTTTTTGGTGCAGGAGTGATTGCCTGTGGGAGTGTGCATTTATGCATGAGAAAGGGAAAAATGATCCCAGAAAAGGAGGAGGAGGATAAAAGGGATTAAGATGCATCAAAATGGCATTACAGAACTTCAGTTCCAAGAAAGTTTGCTGGGCACTGAAATGTGGATAATGTTATCCAGGCTAACCTAGGCGTAACAAAGCTTATAAATATGCAGTTCAAATCTTGTGTTCACTTACAAAATATGGGACTTCCATGTGAATCCAGTAAAACAGGATGGCTGAGGGGCCAGATCCTCCCAAAGAGGAAGACACACTCGTTTTAATTCTCATTCGAATTCCAGTAAAGTATAATACACACAACAAGAGTGCCTACCAACATTCCTGGCTCTGCATTTTTAGGCAGCAAAGACAGTCAATATTCCAGACTGCAGAGCAGAGGATAAAGTTCCCTCAGCAAACAGCTATCAGAACTGGAAGTAAAAAAAATACAAACATGGAGAAGCAGCACAAAACATCCCAGTCTAAGGCTGTATTTGGTTTATTAGCCCTCCAAAGATGGATGATCTTTGTTGCACGCTTCAGTAAGACACTTTCTTTTCCTTCATCCTACTCAGCTGTCTAAGACCAATTACTTTCTCACATTTAGTTCAAAGTACAGGTCAAAAGACTCTTCTTTTTAGTTTAGCAAGCATGTCCAAACAGACCAGGCAAGGTAGTACATGGGAAAAGGAGAGTAAATCTTTCTTTTTTCTAAATTAATTGATTTTGCTGAAGGTAGCAAGGAGGAAGGAAAGAGTGGGGATCTAGGGACACATGACAGTTAAAAAAAAACCACCAATACAAATCACAGATGATTGTCATTAATTGAGTGAACATATCCAGGTGCTTTAAAATATTTGTGAATAGCTCGTAACCCTTTCCCAAGACCAGAGGTATTTTAACATTTAAGAGCATTAAGTCCCTTTTTTCTAATAAGACATTTTAAGGTTCCTTTATACCAGATATCCATATGCTTTGTAATATGATATGCTTGCTTTTAATTGTTAGCATTGAATTCATATTTTGCTTATATTAGTACCAATTTCTCAATTTCTTACAAATTGTTTCCACTCAATTGGATCCACTGTGAGTTCTCGCTAGTTTTGGTCTTTCCTTCATTTTTTATATTTGCTCTTTTAGCTTCAGAGAATTTCACCTTCTCTTTCTACTGTATCTAAAAGGTCAATTCTTATAAGAGCATAGCACTCTACTTTGTTTTGCTTTGGGCTTTCTTTCACAAGAAATATCCAAAATATATATTTGCATGAATATAAAAATATTTTAAAAACTATTGCCAGGGAAAGGCTTTTTTGGATTTTTTTTAATGTGATTCACAGAGAAGAAATAATCTTAAACTGTGGCAAAAGGACATGGTATTTTGAGGTAGTGTCACCATGTTCCATTGTCATCTAGACAGAATGACAAACTTTGTCTGTGATAAAGTGAGGTCAGTTGGAGAGAAAAAGGGAGGGGTCATCTTCTTTATTCCTGATGTATCATCATGTTCGACCTCTTTAGTATCTACTTGCCCTAGGTGCAAAACCGGAGTATTTCATAGAGTGCTCATTGAAGGTTTTGTTTATTTATCAGGAGCTCTGGGTAAACTCTGACTGAGAACTACTATTGTGAGTAAGATAAGCACAAGTTATCTCACACTGCAGTTCAAATGGGAATTAGGAGAACATATCAGGAACTTGATATTCTTCTTTTTTTTCATAATGTTTTGTAATGTCAACTGAAACCAAATAATCATGTTTCTTGACAGTCTTGGTATTTCATATTTAGCACTTAATATAATTTGATGTTTGAGAAATAAAGAATTCCAAGGTTGCATTGGTTTATTTAGAATACTGCCTGAATGTATATTTTTGCATGCTAGATACTAACATTTATACATCTGTATTCACATATATTGCCCAATTGTTTAAGCCTTGCTTTGGTATGGAGTCAAGACTGATGCAGCAATATTCCTTACAAGTATTTCCTTTCCTTCCAGTTAAAATATTTGGTTTCTTCTAATCTGCTATTAATTTGGATAAATCTAGAAGCCAGAAAAAAATTTATCAAATCTATGGTACAGATATATAATATATGTACATATGTATTCAAAATGAAGCTGAAATCTTCTTGATTGGAGATGAATTTTTGAACATAGAAAATTTTATGAACTGAGTGAGTCCTTCAAAGCTGCAACTCTAAACTGCAGAGGAACCAATAATTATTTTAGCTACAGGAAATATTTGACATTCATTATTTCTGGCATATCCCGCCATTCTTGTCCTTTTCAAAGAGCTTAGAAGAATTTGTATTCATAATGATAGTCTGAATGACCCTATTTGTAAAAATAAAATCATAGAAGGAAAAAAGAAAGCAAATATCATGTTTTCTCTGCATGAGACTTCTGCAATGCAGGAAGGAAAAAAATTACATGATGCAAGAAATGTCTCTGTGATAAGATGGGTTACAAAAAAAGCTTTTATTTTCTCTCTTTTTTCATAGTCATTCAGCAGTGTATAGGGATAGAGTCAGCTGCTTCAGGTTTAGATTTGTTTGGGTTATTTTTTAATCCAATGATCATGAAAATGTGCATGTGATTAGGCTATCTTTCAAACTATAGGGCCATTTTATTTAGAGGGGACCCCTATTTTAATAAAAAAATAGTCAAAATTTTTCTAATGCAACTCCAAAAAAGGTTTCCTAATGGAGTATATTTCTACAGAATTAGGTTTGTACTCATTTATTTCATAAAACTATCTCTATGTTACTTTCAGTGTATTAGTTGTCTCATTGCACGTAGTGCATGAATTACAGCCATTTATTTTAAAAATTCTGTTTTAAAATCTATTTCTAGTCCTCTAACTAGGTTAGGAAATTAGTGAATTTATTCCCCTTTAGGGTCTGAAACTTTCTGGCAGACTTCAAGTTTAAAACCTAAAGAAGTCTCTGAAAAAACAGGATTTGACTGAAATAAAACTACTCTTGTAAGAAGCATTGTAAAGCCTTACCTGGACTGAGGTTGGTGCCTCCAGCTTACTCATTTAAAAAACCACAGACAAATCTACCAGTCAGTCTACTATGTATCTTTCTCTTTCACTTGTGTTTTTGTCTGTTGCAATTATTATATTAGTAAACATGGAACATTTTACCTCTCTGCATTAGAATGACCTTGGCTATAATGTTCTGATTAACTGGTATTATATGCAGTTTCCTGTAGAAGCATTTACTCTAGAAGCATTTACTTCAATGAAAATATTATTACATACAGCAGCTGCAAATCAGACTCAGACCAAGACTCAGTGACTTCTTTTATAAGCAAAACACTCCACAGTTAATATCTTTTCCATTTTGTCAATGTGTAAATTATTCCTTTCCAAGGAAGGCTACATGCTAAACCAGGTAATTCATTGTTCAGACAATATGCCATTCAAGAATGTGATTTTTCTAGATCAGCAGGAAAAAGCTTGCAGCTTTGCAAGAGCTTTATCTCAAAACAAGCTTTAAGTGATTCCTGTTGAATGGAAGGAAATTTGTAAGGAGCTATCTTGGCTATGGATTTGAGCCCCCCCATCGCACTGGTCACAATGGGCAGAAATTGAGTGAAGGTAGTCCTTTTAAATCAGTGCCATGAAGCACAAGCCTCTGAGCAGCTCCTATATTCCACTGGAAGGAACCACAGGTATTAGCAAAGACTTAGGGAATTTGCTGGATGTCAATGTCATGCTGATAGCTGAGGGGTAGTTTTATTTTATTTTTCATTTCACCACAGAGATAAAAGCAGTAACCTCTGAGAACTTCCTAAAGGCAATTCTAACACATGGATAGGAAAGCTTAGCCAAAACTTAGATTTTGAAGAAATATTCCTAAAGAGGAACTGTTTTACATACCTTTTTAAAAGTTGAATTATCCAGTATTAGTCATCACTTCCATACTGAGACGGGGGAAGATTTCTCAATTTAGTCTATGAAGTTACCAGAGAGAGTCTGGATAAATAGAATCCCTTTACCGTGAGTTAAGGACTATTTATCTTTCCATCCTTGTTTCCCACTTGCACTGTCTGCCTTTCCACCATTATCCCAGAATAAAAATTTGTATTTGGTAGTCACTCTCAGAACCAATTTAAACCAAACAATTCCTACAGTTTCATTAAAAATTATGAGAGTGGAAAATAGGATTCAAAATTAGTGACTCTTCTGCAAGTTAAGCAAATGGTTACTGTGTTATTTCACCTCTATGAGACATCACAAAACTAGCTTGGGAAAGAGCAGATGTGTGAAGCAGGGAGATGCATTATATGATATTCCAGCCCCAGTAAATAGTGCAGTCATGACATAAAATCCTTGGGAAATGAGGTGTTATAAATTCCAGTACTCACTAAGCACTTTGGAGATTAATTCTTTTCAATGACCCTTAGTTTTACTAGGTCTTATCACTTAGCTCTATTGATAAATGTGATATAATATAAATACTACATTAGCTTAGACTTGAATGCCTTAAGTGCTTCCTAGGTGACGTATCCTAGGTGACTTCCTGATTTATAGACATTTAAAAAATCTTCAACAGGCATTGTAGTTTCCATTCATGCTGGAGAACCACACACACATTTATAACTGCACAAAATGGAACACATTGCACTGCCATAGCTAAAAATATATATATTAAAAATAGGCCCCACGGAGCAACCATTGGGAAAATGATCACTGTTATACTTCCTTTAGACCTTCTTCATGGAAGTATATTGTTTGAAGGGATGGGCAAAGTGAATAATTACTCAGACCAGATGTAGCATGGGACCTCTGTGCTGTCCACTACAGTCGCTTCATCACACTTTCTTACTACCCAGCTTACTGCTCTCCATTGTGTATCAAGTGTCAGCCTTTCAGTCACTAAAAATGCCACCCTGGATATTCCCCACAGACACTTCTGTGCTCTTGTTGCAAGTTCCACTCAAGGAGAAAACAACCTGCGGGCATCCACAACATCTCTACTTTCTTTTCTATTAAAATTCATGTGTACATTGTCACCTACAAGCATACTTAATCTATACCGTACTCATAGATGTCTTGCTGTTAATTTGCATTAATAATTGCTTTCCACCAGTGACAAAAGTATCCTTGGATTCATTAATCCTTTAACTCCCCACATATACAGCTTCTAGCATAATGGGGTCAGGGAAGATGAGTTGGCCAGGGTAAAAAAAAAAAAAAATTAAAACCCCAATGCTCTACTTATTTTCACAACCAAACAACTGACAGATTGTACGTTTCCATACTCACATTACTACATTGTTATATGCATGTGAACCATTCCACTCAGTTTTACTGTTACAGAAATAAATATTTGCATAGATGCAAGTACTTTTGTAGATTCAAGTACTTTTGTTTGGCATATAAAATGTTATATTTTCTCAAAGGCCTTTTTCCAAGGTCCATTCTTATTTGTTTTTACTTTTTCCTGTTCTTCCATTTATGAATCATTGTCAACAGCCAAAGTAATGGGTGGGGGGGGGAGAGAGAGAGAAAGAGAGAGAGGCGGAGAGAGAAAGAGAGAGGCGGAGAGAGAGAGAAAGAGAGAAAGAGAGAAAGAGAGAAAGAGAGAAAGAGAGAAAGAGAGAAAGAGAGAAAGAGAGAA
>JAOTQP010001652.1:37592096-37612652 GCA_026413545.1 Cichladusa arquata | reverse complement strand
AAAAAAAAAAAAAAAAAACAAACAAAAAAAAACCAAACAAAAAAAAACCCCAAAAACAAACAAACAAACAAAAAAAACCCACCACCACAAATTAAAAACACCACAAAACAGCCTGCAGCCTTTTTTTTTCTATTTTTTTTACTTTGCCCTCCTCTGCTGTTTTTTAATTATTGTGCAGAAGCCTACCCTTTAGATGTTCAGTGCACGTCCCTGCTGAAAGAGGCACAGCCAGCTGTTACTGGGCACTATCAGCTGAAGACATGCATATATATGTTCACTTAGAGGTGGCAATGATTTTGCATTCAAAAAGGCTGAAGATATGACTACACCACTGTATGTATGGTTCTTTAACAGACTACAGGATGTGCCTCAGATTTTTCAGTCTAGTTTTTGCTGGTTTTTGCTGATTATCATAATCCCTTGCAATACAGTCTGCACAGCAAAAGGCATGTACATAGAATGTGTTAGAGAATCCCTCAAAATGCAGAAGGAGAGGATGAAACATTGAATTAATAATTTCAAAAACTATACATATGAAGAAAGTAATGCCAGAGAAAAAGTGGTTTCTGGTGGTACTGTTAACCTCTGACATTCCTACAAAACCCTGTGCAACCCCAGTTCATGTCCTAGAGCCATCTCAGTTTGCACTGTACTGTCCCTGCAAGGCCTGGGTGGATATAGGGATCATGCTATGAAACATGTTGCACAAAATCAGACTTTATTAGGACTTAAGCAATCCAGGCAGTATTCCCAGAAGACTTTGTAATTCTGATATGTGTCATAGTGTCTTAGCAAGATGAGAAAAGAACTTCTACTGCTTACTTCTCTTCCTGGAAAACAAGCAAAATGGAGAGATTAGATGCTTTACTTTTAAGGAAACCTATAACAGAGCCAGAAAATGAACCTCCCGTTTCCAAATCATAGTTTTATGCTTTCATTCAATAATAGTATTTTCTTTCAATGCTTCTTCAAAGCCCATTTACATGAATACAATGATATCTGCAATGTTAACAAAGCCATTCCCCCTTTCCCCAATGCCCAAGGCAGCTGCAAAGACACTGCCAGAGTGTATATTTCAATTACACTTTGGGGTGCCGGTAATGTCAAAAGAAATAACAAGAGATTATTGTACTTGATATTTTATCTATCTCTGTATCCAAGAGATGGACATGTCAATTAAGCCTCATTACTGTCTCTCTGTCCGTGAATATTTCAGCATAACTCACTGTGAACAAATAGTGATTATATCACTCAGGTTGAAGTGTTATTATACCATTGTAGACACAACACTAGGCTTCATGAAAAGCCCATTTAATATCAAACCCCATATATCTGTGTTTGATCTAAAAAAAAAAAAAAAAAAATTACACTTAAACTATTCGCAACTTTTTACTCAGCTATTTATTTCCTGCAATGTGTGATGCATTCCCCTACAGATATTCTGTGTATAGGTCACAGTCCTATTTTTTCTTTTATTTTTAATTGGCTAAATCTAAGTTGTCTTAGTACAGGAGGAAGCATTTTTGAATACCTATTTTGCAGAGGTACTTGTTTTGAAAGATATGATCCATAAAACAGCAAGAAATATACTTTGCTAAATTACTGTTCTTGAATAGCTCACCTACTGAGAACGGTAAAAGGCAGAGTCTAAATTAATAGAGATCAAGAAAATGTACAGAACAAACTGAATTTTCAGTTTTCTCTGGGGATTGAAAAAAAAATGGAGGAGATTTTAAAATTCTTTTAATTCTAAAGTTAAAAAAAAAAAAGAAATCTCCTATTGTGGACAGTATCTGTGGAGACCACACTAACAGTTTTGTTCTGTTCCTGAGGGCTGTGCTGAGTCCCCAGCACACAACTCCAGTATTTCAGAGAATCTGCTCTGTTCCTTCCAGTGGATATAAAAAGCTTGCCCCTAACTTTCAGCCCACAAGAAAAAGGAACACAGCTTAAATGCTCACATACAGCAGTGTTCTGCTAATACAAATACTTAATTCATATATAATTTTAAATAATTAATACATTTACTGGTAAACTTGTATAACAGCGTATGGGCATTAGGCTGCATCTGCATGAACAACTATAGGTCAGTTTGCCAAATGTAAAGTCATTAATACCTATTTTCTGTACACATCTATTATACATGCCTAGCAGAAAAAATAAATCAGCATTTGGTATGAAGTATTTTTTTAATGTTGCAAATGCTCTTGCTAGTTAATGGCTGTACGATTTTTCACAGTACTAAGGACATGCCTACATATATGTACACTAAAACCAGTTGTAAGATGTGAGTTTGGTCAGCGGAAAACTATAATATTTCAGTTTCACCTTCCCATCCTTGGTTTTAGTTATGTGCTAGTTACTCTCTATGCAGTTGTCCCAGTATTGCCTTTACCACAGTAGGGTGCATGACATTGACCTTTCCTATTCACTAGGCAGAGCTGGCTCAGCTGGACAAAATGTCAGTACTGGCTTTGTACATCTTTATTATAAAAACCTATGCTACCTCTAAAGAAGACCAAAAGCATGGATATAAGGCAGAGGTTCAGCAAGAGCCAGCTTATGCTCTGGCAGACTGGGAGTTCCCAAAATATTGGCATGTGTCCTTGCAGGTATGCCTGTTGGAGTTAATGATACCAGAGAAGTTCACACCTGAGAGAGGTCACATAGATTTGGGGGCATTAAAAAGAGGAAAAGTTGCTATTTTAGCATACAGCTTTTGCCTAGCAGGGCTCTAGGGAATAGGAATGGAATAGTTCTATGGGCACAGAGAAACAGGTCTTCAGTTAAACATTTTATCATGAGTGAGGAATAAGGACACTATTCCAGAATGACAGAGAAGTGTGTGTATGTCAAATCTTAACCAGAAATTTGAGAACGTGAAGTGAGATCCTAAACCTGTGCTGGATAAGTTTAGCAGCTAGAATAGCATGATGAAAGTGTAAGACCTGGAATGGTATCACTCACACTTAGGGTCTACTGGATACTGAGAAGACAGCTTTGAAATTACCCTAGGAGTTTCCTACTTGAAAAGATCACTGAGATGAAGGACAATGTCAGAGATGGCGTCAGAGTTTAATAGGAGGGCTTTAATGGCATCAAATCTGCTATTGAGCACAGCTGCAGTGAGCAGCTTCACACAGGAGAGTTCAAAGTTTCTAATTTGCAAAAGCTCTTTAAGCCATTTTACTTCTAACCTGATTAGCACCTGTTATCCTATTCATTAAGCCTGAAATTCATGTCCTAAATATAATATGTTAAAGTCTTAGGTGCAATTTAGGTCTACATTCTCATTGCAATTAGACAGCAATGGCAAAGCTACAGTCTGGGGACTGCTTGTTATTTATTAATTCACAGTCAACAATTCTCTATGTAGCCCAGTGATAGAAAGAAGACCAAGTATTTTGTTTGGTACACTTACTTGTTGAGGACGTGGTATGAAATAAAGAGAGAGATAAGAGCCTCCTCGTCAACAAGTGACAGGTATTTTATAAAATTAGTCATAACAATGGCAAATACAAAACAGAAGCATAAAAGTACATATGTCAACAATAGCACTCCATTTTGAAACTTCCAAGTGGCTTTAGGTATAAAAAACAGGTCTGGTGTTGTGGGCACTGTCAAATTGTCAGTACAGCCTGGAGCTCAAAACATGAATTCTTTGTGAATTAACGATGTCTCTTTCTTTCCAAGAGAGCTGTGGGTGGACTTTCAATGACTTGGAAAGTGAGAACAGTCGGTTGTATGGAGTGCAGCATTTGATCTATTTCTAAACTGTTAAAAATACTCTTTTTTTCCATGGATATTGCAAAATTTCTAAGTAGGTCTTTTCCTCAAAGGAACTGCAAGATCAGAACAAGGAGAGCACAGACCATTCTAGAAATTCTACACTCTTGATTATGCATTTGGGCACCATGTGAATAAATTAAAAGTAGAAATGTCATTTTGAAAGAGAAAATATAAATTTATGCCACCTTTAAAGACAGAATCAATTTTGGAACACTGTTTGTAGGGGGACTCATTTTCTTCTCTATTATTTTTATGCAAGTCCTTCTATTTGGTTTACCTCAGTCTATATTTTATAAGATCACTGATCTATCAAAAATGTAATAAGTTCTTACTATGAGAATTCTCAAAAGACTTACTTAAACAAACTTGTTCTGCTTTTAAACAAAGAATTGGAAACCAATTATAGTATACAAATTCTTAGTTTTAAAAGAAATCTAACATCAGCTCAGGCAGATATCTTTCTGTCTGTATGGTTTATTCTAAATCTATAACTCTCAGATTTAAAATTTGGTATTACAGTTTCTCCCATGTTTCTGCTTTATAATAAAAGCAGTATTCAAAACTTCAACTGATTGTCAGTGAAGGCCCTGATGGCAGTATCAGGAATATTTGGTTGCACTTGATAACTCCAGTGAGACAGGTTTGCCCAAGGGATGTTGAACTAACAGCAACATTGGATAAATTTACATAATAACTAGTTTTTGCCATAAACACATCAAATTAACAAGTAACCACTAAAGAAATTAGGAATAGTCAGCAAACTAAATGCCAAGATCAAATTCAGATTAATCCAAAGAAAAATTTAGGTTCAATTCTTTAGAAACTGAACAGAAATTATAAAAGGGCTAGAAAACACAAACAAGGAAATTAGTAAATACTACCTTAATAATGGGTGTTAGATAAGCCTATCTGTAGTCTCTGCCTCTCTGCAAGTCTCAAAGTCCAGATTCAGACTTTGATATCTCACAGATGGCAGTTTATAATGCAGTCCAATAGACTGATTTCTGGGAGAGGACAAAGGGTAGAACTCCTGCAGCAGCACTTTATACTGACTTTACACCAGGTCTATTTGCCTGCGAGTAACAGTGATCTCGTTAATGGCCTCTGCTGGGGTCAGCTTATCCAAGTGAAGAGACAAGTTTGTCCTCCGAGGATTCATCATGATCATGGAGCAACACGATCAGTCCAAAGGAGCTGTGAGGGTTTATCTTACTGACTTGTCTTTTCATATTTCTCTTCTGAACAGAAAAACATGGAAATAAGAAAAGATTGCTCTCCCATTTGATGACATCTCCTAAATTAGGGTAAGAAACTGAAAGCACAAAAAGGTTTATTATTATGAAATATGGTCCAATAGAACATATTTTCATTCTTACCATGGGTTTGGTATGTTCATTGTAATGGCTCACCAGAATATATTCCCCTCTCTTTTACACTCTTATTATTTATAAATAAATATGATTATCATCTCCTGAAATAAATTTTCTTATGTAGTACTCTTTGAAGTAAGGTAGTCTTACCATTATTCCAAATCTCAGAGGGTAAAAAAATCACCTGAAAACACTATTAATATGTTGCATCTTATTATTCAGATTTTCACTATGCCATTACAGATAGATTGCAGAAATTGAAGTATGTTGAGAATTTTGAATTTATTTTCATAAGATTGACTTGTTAAGTTTAAATTCTCCTTTACTGATCACATTAACCTACCTGAATACAACCACTCAGGGTGGGGTTATTTTTTATTTTATTTTCTCTTTCTAGAATTGCAGCCTCAATTCAGGTAATTTACTTCATCATCTTATGTGACCACAGCATAGACAACTTAATGAGAATATGTAGCTGTACATGCAAATAATTTCGACCACAAAACTCACCCTAAACTTTTGGATAAGCCTGAAGAAAGCTGATTTACTGATAAGCTAGTTTAATTCTTGGCCACTACATTAATATATAGGGCTTTAAAAAAAATATACAAAAAAAAAAAAAATTCTACCATTATGTGTGCTGAATCCCATTCACTTGAAAAATTCACTATTTCTAAAGGGGCCGTTGAAGGACACAGCAAGACTGAACCAATTGATGGCCATGTTATTTCTGAGTAAGGGCAGACAGAAAGGTAGAGGAGCTGTGTTTAAATCATACTTATTCCTCAATAAAACCCTGCTCCTTGAGCAATGCAAGATGTAGCAGACTCCCTCTCCTAGGTCTGTTGTTACAATATGTTTACTCCTAAGAAAAAAAAAATGTATGTTTAAACCCTCGAGGTATTTTTTTTACTGTGTGGAGTTAAATTACTAAGGAACTTCAGGCAACGAGATTTGATTTTGAGAACCTCAATGATCCATCTATGCAGAAAGTGTCAATCTGAGCCCCCAGACCAAAACTAATCTTGTGTCCTTCCTCTGAAAGGTAGGAACAGCAGAAGGTTTCCTAAAATAGTATTAGAAACAGGAGTTGCACTGAGATTCTTTCATATTTTCCATCTTCCCTCCATTATGGCAATCACACTTCAGGTACTTTTCAAGCCATCCTCCCTGCTGACACTTCTATTTATTCTCCTTTTTATAATTTTGACCCATATGAACTGGGAAACTACTTAACAGAAGGCTTTCATTTCTGCATTGCTTGAAAAAGTGCTGTTTTACCTTTTAAACCTTCTGCTTTTTGCCAACTCCAAGATCCTGTGCTACAAGCAGATGAATTCCCTACAGATTTTCTTCGCATGGTACAAAATTATGTAAACCTTCATTGTGCTCCTTCTGCATGCATCTCCTTTGAAAGCTGTGTGTCTTAGTCAGTCCAGCTTTCCTGATGTGGAAATTGTTCTGTTTCTGACCACCCTTCTTAAAAAGCTCTGTACCTCACAGTTCTGCATCTTTTTTGAGAAACAATGTCCTACAATTCATCCAGCATTTAAGCTGCAAAAGCATTATGAATTCACAGCATCATACTGATGCCCTGTTTTGCATCCTGTTCTTTCCAGATAATTCCCACTTGCTGTTTGGATGGCTGCTACACACCAAGTTGATATCCTCAGACAGCTACCCACAAAAAGACTCCAAGGTCTTGTTCAACCCAACCTCCCGGGCATTTGCCATTTTTAAAATTCAACTGAAATTTCTCATTCACCCTACTGAGTTTTTTGAGACTCCTTTGCAACTGCTTGTACCCTGAATAACTTTCTGTTATCCAGAAATTATGTAATCTTACCTGAAATTATGCAATTTATTGATACCAAGATTATTACATAATGCAGACCTTATCTTATATCTCTGCAATTCCAGAGGTAAAACTCTTGCATTGTGAAAACTGGCCATTCAGTCCTTGTCTTTATTTCTGGTAGCCAGAGAGAAACCAAACTCTGCTATTTCTTGGTAGTTTTAATTTCTATGAAAGCTGTTTTTTTAGTCTTGGCCAAAGCTCTTTGGAAGGACTTATCAAATGGCTCAACCTCAGTCCCATGCTTATGTGCTTAATGACTCCATTGCATTTCTTCTTTCAATAGCTCAAGTTAGGATTGTTAATTGCCCTTACACATGACAAAATTAGTTCCTGGCAGCCTGTACAAGCAGTTTTTGCAGTCAGTCGTATCTATACACTCTGAAAGTATATTTTTACTTGTACTTGCTTTTGATCCAAAGGAAGCACTGAAAACAATGGGTGTTTCAATCTTACATGCAGATGTCCCTGGTACTTGTACCCAAATGTCATCTTTAAAGCTGAATCAATAGTCATATGAGTTTCACTTCTCTGCAGACCTTTTGAACTCAACATTTCGTATGAATGCTTGAATATTTACATATGTCCATTTTTTATGTTTAGTAAAAGAAGCAGTGGCTACCCACCAGTACCCTGCCTTTTAGAGCAAGAAACATGTCTGAAAAAAAAAAAGTAATTATAGAAAATTTTAAAATTAAATGCTTTGGTATTTTCTATATGAAGAGGATAATTTCTCAATACATATATTTGAATTAAATTGTGTTAAACAAACAAAAAATATTATCCAGTCAGAAAATAGCACAGCTAGTAACACGGGGAAGCATTTGAAAGTATCATCATTACAGAGGAACAGTGATATAAGGATGGAAAATGCATTATAAAGAAATGCATTATAAAGAGCAAGAGAGGATAGTAAACGTTGGCTGCTTTAAAGTCAAAATTTCCTGAGATCCTGAGCTAATGAAAGAAAACATCCCATTGAATATCTGCATCAATGGACCCTTCCTATTCACAGACCATATCACAGTCACCTACAGCAAAGATTTTAGGCCACTGTTCAACAGTGTCTATTGATTTTCCACAGTTAATGAAAATGGAAAGAAAGAACTATTAACTCTTTCCATTCCTTCCCCTTTAGTAGTGATGGTTCACCACTTGCACTTGGCATTTAGTAGGTATGTGATATTGGCCTTTTGTTTAATAGGAGTGCATATGAGATACAGTCATAGCTCCTGACAATGCATACTAACACATAGGCTGGTCAAGACTAGAGTATGTGACCCTTCACACCAGAGAATAAAGTTTATGATACAATATAAGAAAAGTTGATTGAATATGCAGAACTGTGAGCACCATCTGTTTGCCTTGTTTTCTAACCTCATGGGTTTGTCACTACAGCTGCTAATTTCATTATGGTATTTTCATGATAGGCCACTTCTGCTTTAGAATTCATAAGGGCATATTGCAGTTTATATCTGCTTAATCTTCAGAATTACAGCTGACTTAACCTTTTTCTGTATTGTTTTTTGTAGTGTTCCCAGAACTGTCCTTATTTTTCTTTTTTTTGGACAGTTATTACCTGCTCAAAAACACTTTTTAATTAAAAACTTGTGGATAGCTTAATTAAAATACATTCTGTCATGCATGCCAGATGCACTACAGGCCTAAAGTAAAAACAATTGTAAGTAAAGGCTTGGTTCTCATTCACACGAATATAAGTTAATCAAGCGAGTTGAAACACAAAGAGACTCATGTAATTTTCTTTTGTGAGTTGCTTTCTTATTTCTCCTCATTTTTGGCATACCATGCTATTGTTGGTGTTTGCAGGATGTAAATTGAACTATGCAATTTTTTTTCAACATGCAAATGCCTACATGCAGATGTTTAACTCTGCTCCCAGAACAGCAGGCTGTCATGTCAAACAAGAAGTCACAATTTGAACTGATCATCATTTTCACAACTGAACCATATAAATGTATCATTTTAAAATAACAGAATGATTCCAACACTCCCATGAAAAAAAAATCTCAGACACCAGATTAAAAGAACTACCAAAAAAAAATTAAAAGTGGCACTAGTAAAAAGCCACGGACCATCCTCCTGGAATAGATTCATAAAACTAGGAATGCATGTATTTGTTTTCTAAAAAAGACACAGGCAATGATCTAAGCTGCAAGGAGCAAATAGGAGAATAGGCTTCTTTGTCATTCATAAGGGACAAATTCAACCTCTGTTCACATGAATAAAAGGAAGCAGAGTCTCAGCTCTGCATTCTTTTCCTTTATAAGCATAATTGAATATTCCATCTATTTCCATTGTGTCGAAGTACAGAGCTAAGAAACAGCACTGCCTTTGCATACAGAAAAGCTCCTGGGTGTATTAGTAGTTCCTCTAGATCAAGTGCAGCGTATCACTGCACTTGAACTCTTTATTTTGCTGGAAAAATACATTGTCTGCATCAGGCAGGAGTTATTTTGTTTTAAATTTGTTTCAAATTAATATTCATTTACTCCACCAGAGATCTAAAATCAGGAGAAAATAATATTCACTTTCCTTCTAAAACTTAGTCATTTGCAAATGAGTAATACATTGTCCATTCTAAAGATGTTCTTCATCTTTATAAATATGTGACTCTTTTTGGTTGTCTTTCGAGTCATCCAGGAAAAAATGACACTTAATTAGACCAGATAACAGATTTGTGCAATAAACAATTGCTTTTATTCAATACATGCCATCTTTTGCTTTGAATGAGAGTTCTCTGATTTGCAGCAGCCCAGATCACAATCGGTCTGTGACATGTTCAGACCATTCTGCTCCCTTGTGCAATGAATGCCACTGCTAAAGCAAATGCTAGAACTGAATATGCTGGCAGCTGAAACAATCAGTTAATTTAAGCCATCCTGAGTCTGTCCCACTGGGCTTCCATGACTGACTAACCTATGCATCCAATAACGCAGATAGGTGTAGGGATGTCTGTTTTGAATAGGATATTTTTTTCATTATAAGGAATTATTTAGATTTTTGTTACATGTACATGTTCAAGGTACTATTGCCACAGTAGTCTTTAGTTTCCATGTTTGTATTTCTAATAAGCATTTATGTGAAATGAATTTTTAAGATTAGTTCAATAGGCAGCAAGGAACTTATTTATTTAGGACTTGGGCACTTTTGAATCTACCATGTCCATCTGAATGCATGTCTGCAGGAGCTCTGTATCACACTGACTTCAGTGGCTCTAGCCCACAGCCTCTCAGTTAGTTCTTTTGAAAGCTCTCTGCATGTTTCTAGATGGAAAAGAAAAATAAAAAGTCACCACAAATATCAGATAGCATATTGTGATAAATCAAACTTAAATTTGTTCATCTTTTTTAAACATAAAAGGGTTGCTGATATTGCTCACTAATCCAAAACCAGAAGAATTGAAGCCTGAATATTTCATAAAATAACAAAAGTGCTAAAAGTAAAATAAGTTACTTTAGACTTTATCAGCATGAGCAGGAATATTTTCCTTTAATTATCACTTCTGGAGTGTTTTCACCAGAGACCAGAGTTCTCACAAGAAGCTATATACTAGAAGAGAAACATCTGTACAACCTCAGGAGCATATGATGTACCTGAACTTCGTGACAGAAGAATTTTGCAAGTAACAAGTATTTTTGAGTTAAATATATCCATAAAACTAGACCTGATGTTCTGATGGTGAAGTGTGTGTGAAGTAAGGAAGGGAATTCTAGGAGAAGAATTGACTTTTGCCTCACAATGTAGAGCACTAAGCCCAGAGGTTTTTCCACAGATATTTATTCTAGGCTCAGTTATTATTTCTACAGAAATAAATTCTAAATTCAGCTATTTTTAAAGAAGAAAGAAAAGTAAGAAAAAAGTTTTTGTGAGGGGAAAAAACAGCATTTTATAAATTATGTTCTTGACAATTCACAGAATCATTTGAGTTTGAGGAGATCTCTGGAGATCATCTGGTCCACACCCTCCCCTCCCCCCACTACATCAGGGAACCTTAAAGTGGGTGACACAAGGATGCATCCAGGTGGGTTTTGAATTTCTCCAGAGAGGGAGACTCCACAACCTCCCAGCCAGCCTGTTCCAGTGCTCTGCCATCCTCAACATAAAGTTCTTCCTCATGCTGAGGTGAAGCTACTTGTATTTTAGTTTATGGCCATTGCTCCTCATCCTGAAAACAGAGGAAAAAAAAAATTTTGAAGAGACCACAAAAATAATCACATTTTTAAAATGGATTGCAATTAAGGATGGGGAATTTTATCTCTGAGTTTTGGAAAACAGTACAATCTTGCTTCTTGCTCTTCCACTAAACTAAACAGCAGAACAAATGGATGTAGTCTCAAAATATCTGACACTCTGTGCTATCAACTCAGACCAGAAACATTCATGTTAAAATTAAATGTAATAAGAATATATCAAAATTTCAGATGCATTAAAAAGCAAACTATCATGGACCAGCTAGAAAATAAGCACAGCAAATATCAATGAAGAGCATTTACTGAGATATTTCAATATCATGACTTTCTCTTAGAAAACTGCCAGTTTCTCAGGACAGAAGTTTTCTTAGGAAAATTCTAACATTCATTAACCTTTAATTAAGTCCCCTGGTTCCAGTAAGGAATTTCTGCTTGACTAACAAAACTAGGATGACAACAGGAGCAGCTTTTCTCTAAAAGAAACGTTACTTACTTCTTGGTAAGTGCCTTGGTCAGGGTATCTCACAGGTACACTCCCTTCTGTTCTCACCTGATATAGAATCAAAGCATTTTACTTCATGAGATAACACATCCTCTAATAGGAACAGATACAGTTGCAAGGCTAGAGACAAAGACAGAAAACAGCCTGCCAGGAAGTAAAATTCAAACCACATTTGCTGTATTACCCTATTAAAAAGATTGCATTTAAAAGGATTTTTGTGTAAAAATCTACTTTTAAAAATCCTTTTCATGAGGGTACCCCAAAAAAATTGTGAACACCAGTAATTACAGTTTGGAAAACAAGTAACACGGCTTATTTATCAAATTAATTATTTTCCAGAATCAAAATGAAACATGAATGAAACAAACTAAACATATTTTAAGGTAATAGTTCTAGAGCATTAAGAAGATCATTTCTGAGGATGTCAGCCAAGTTGTCCTCAGTGATTTCATCTCCATGACACAGTCCAGAACACCAGAGTCAAAAGAAGTTCAGTCTGGAACAAATTAGACTCCCTTTTGTTATCCAGCACTTCAAATTCTGTACTCAGGCACTCTTTCATCATTGAGGGGAAGGGCAGAGAGGAGTCAAGGAAAAGATTTCCAAGTTTTTCCTTTACAGTTTCCCAGAAAAGCAGCCATTGTTTATGTCAAAATAGTCTCTGATCTCTGCAGAATGGTGAATACTGTGTACAGGTCAAGGAATGTCATACCCAAGTTCTTCACTCACATGTCAGTGAAATCCCATTGACTTTAACCAAGGTGCTGCATTTGAAGCAAAAGGGGTTTTCAAGTCATTCAATAGGCACACAGCACAGCTTGGTATTTCTGCTCACCTCCAGGAGGAATATTTTCCCTTTTTTAGTGTAGCTGCACAGCATGAAATGAGCCTTCTCTGAGCTGCTCTGCAGAGGTGCACCACTTCCAGCTTACATAAACCAGGACTTCTTGTACTCTTGACTGTGTGTGCCCTAACAGCCTTTCATGTCTGAGGTTGAACTACTGAAAGAGCAAGGTAGATATGGGTGTTTGAAAATGAAAGGATGTTCAGTTATTTAAAAATTACAGACCTTGTACTTCTGTTAAAAAATTAATTAACTAATTAATTAATTTAATTAGTTTTACAGCACTTTTGTTTGCAGAATGGGTAAAAATCCTTACTTTTTTCCCTCAAAACACCCTATATTTTTTCCCTCATTCTTCTATTCTCAAAGGTACATGAAGGAACCTTTTCTCTTTCTCTTCTCCCATTGAAAAACAAAAGAAAAAATGTGAGAGGATGAAAGACAAAGAACACTGCACCAACTATTTTGTTTCTACATTCATAAAAGTGGTGCTTTTTTGAGAAACCGGCTTAGAAGTTTTCACCCTAAGAATTACCACCCATTCTAGTTGCTACTCAGAAGTTAAGTCATACAATTTTAAAAGTGACATTGTGGCGTCCTCACAGATGAAAACTTCACCTTGCCATTTCACTGTTTATAAAAGATTATAGTCCAGTATATTATATAATTATTTCACAAATAACTGAACTGTCTGGACATTTTTGGACACTTCAAGATAAAGTGGGTTTAGCCACGTCCAATTTATGATGTTTGTGTGTAGCAGCTACCACCTTTTCACAGGATTCTGTAAGTTACAAATATCTCCAGACCATCCAGTTCGCTTCAGAAAATCAGTTGGGCAAATAAATATCTCTTTAGTTTCTCACAAAAAAAAAAATGTGAAAAACTTTAATTAACACAAAACCTAAATTTTAATACCTAAAGTAGTCAATAATCTAAGAACCTCTGGTGATTATAGTAGTGGTATTATGACACCAGATAAAGTATAACTACTAATTCAATCCCCATCATATTCACAAAAGTATACAGTCCTCAATGTGAAAGATTAACAAAAATGCCTTTAACTATGTATAAATCTTTCTACATTCAGAAACATCCCTTCCATTCTATAAACTATTGATCCATATTCTTTGCTTATCTGAAATTTAAGATGTCTCAGAGACTACAGATATTGCTTGTTTGTGTCTTTTCTACTATCTCTTTCTGTCAGAAATAAAATAGAAAAGAAGAAAGCACACCAAAAGGCAAAGAAAGGGCTTGTACATTCCAGAAATAAGCAAAACCATTGGATAGCAGGGTCTTTTATACAACAGGATTCCTTGAGAGTTTGTAACATCAACAAAACATCAATACTCTTCCAGTGAAATGACAGAATATTCATGCTGGTAACAATTGCATTCCATTACATAGAGAGCAGCATATGGTAAATATTTATACAAGATATTCAGCCAGATGCGCACCAACATTCATAAATAAAAGCTAAATTAACACAACATCTGCTGAGAATTTTTTTCCAGCAAGCCAGGATTGTTCCAGGCAGAATCTGAGGCTGTGTTGTAGGATCTGAGGTAATCTACCATCTACTCACCCATACATTGGTCCCAGATTTCAAAACAGCACTAAGTTGAAACTGCAAATACAACCGAGGATCAGAGAGCAGCTTAAAAGCTCCTGAGGTCTGATATCACAGACAAAAAGCATATTTAAGATGTAAATTTGCATCAGCAAAGCAGTTAGAACCAGGGCATGGCCTAGCTCATTGTAAAAGTTTTTTTTCCTCCTAAGGGGAGAATGTTAGTAATTAGTGCTTGACTAGGTATTTCAAAATTTCTACCTATGCAAAAATGTTAAAATGTTAGAAGAAGTTAGATGAGCATTTTTTCAATGAAAGACAAGAAGAATGTGCTTTAGAAACCAACAGACTCAAAAAAAATCACTCAATTAAAGACAGTAAACAGTGCTTTGGCCTATAATGATATTTTACCAGTAGTTTTGTGTAAAAACTTAAACCTTAAATTATTTTTTACTTCATAAATATGTCTTACAACATCATGTCTGCTACAGAGATGAGTGCATCCATCTTTATTTCTGTTTTAATATTCAGGACTTGTACAAATTTGTATGCACTATTAAAAATTATGACTAAAACATTTCTTGCCCTTTCCTGCTGCTCTGCTTTTCATTTGCTCTGTTCTGACTTAAAGGAAAACCATACAATCATAAGATATCATAAGTTGGAAGGAACCACAAGGGGTCTGTAGCTCAACAACTTGCTCAAGACAGGGACAGCTATGGGATTGAGTTAGGATGCTCAGGACTTTATCTAGTCCAGTCTTAAAAATATCCAAGAATGGAGGCTGCACAAACTCTCTGGGCACTTGATTCACTCAGGGAAGATCCTGACTCCTTCTTGATAACCTCTCCATGGGTACTGTGGGGCTGCTGTTAGGTAGACCCATGTGCATCTCCTCTCTGAGCAGAGTGTCCCCATCTCTCAGCCTCTCTTCACTGGCCAAATGTCCTTATCCTCATCTGTACCAGTGGCCCCTTGCTGAACTCGCTCCCATTTTACATCTCTTATACTGTAGAGCCCCAAACTAGATGCAGCATATTCTAAGAAGCACCATGCAAAAGGGAATTATCCCTTCCCTTCAGATGCTGGCCATGCCCCTCTTATGCAGCCCAGGAGGTTGCTGGCTTTCTCTGGGGCCAGAGCTGGTGCAGGTCCCTGCACAAAAGGGTCACAGTGCTTCTGCACACAGCAGCTCCCCAGCATGGCAGTTCTCAAGCTGTACCACTGCAAGGGGCTTCTCTTTACCAGACATTGGACTTTTGCATCTGCCCCTGTTAAATTTAATCAGATTACTGTTGGGCTGCTCTTACAGCTCGTCTGGTTCCTTCTGCATGATAGCATTGCCCATGGTTATACCAACCACTGGCCCCAATTCACTGTTTTCTGTAGATTTCATGTGTGCACTACAACACTTCCTTCATTCATTAATAGAGATGCTAAACAGATCAGATAATAATGTAAACCCATTTCACCTCCAGAGAATGCAATTTGTTAACCACCATATTCTGAGTCCAGTCATTCAGAATTTTATCCACTTGACTATATGTCATCCACCCATAAAGACCCTAATTTCCTAACAAACATACAAGAATATTGCAGAAGACAATATCAAAAACTGATGAAGACAAAGTAGATGATATTCAACACTTTGTTCTCACTTTTGAAGCCAGCCATTTCAACCTAGAGGTCAACAAGTCTGGTCAGGCATTTTATATCCCTAGCTTTCGTAGCATCAAACTTATATGCCTATACAGACAAGATTTGTAAGTTCCTTCTATGCAGCATCTACCTACCTCCTTTGTACTGCTCTTTAGTCACAAAGATATCCTGGTAAATCTAACTTGTTTGCTTCAGTACCAGGATGGGATTGTTCTTGAGCCTGAAGGAAACTGCCTTTAGAGGTCTCCTACATTTTCCTAAATCCTTTGGTATTCAGAAGTGACTCCCATGGGATTCCACCTATTAGGTGCCTGATTAAGCTAAAGTCTGTTCTCCTGGAATCCAGGGCAAGTACTCTGCTACCCTTCTACCTCATTCCCCTCCAGATGTTTTACTCCACTATTTTGTGGTCAATACAGCCAAGGATATCATTGATTAACACATCCCAAACAGGTTCTTCCTTATTAGTGAATAGAATCTCAAGATATGCATCAGCTCTGGTTGGTGCAGGGGGTGCCAAGAGCAAAGAGATGCCTCAGCAGCATCCCTGGTCCCCTCTGCTCCCCATCCTGTGAACCAATCTGAAAACTTCCAAATACCTGCTTGCAGGACATACTCATAGATCCTTAGGTTGTGGCAGCTGTTTGCCCAGGCAGAGAGCAAACAGAAGCCACATATATAATTAATTCCTTTTTCCAAATCTAAAATCCTGTCAGAATGCTTTCCAAGAATGAGTGACTTAGCTCAGGAACACTGTCTACTTCACATTCACAGCATGATCAATTCACTGAAATAGAGGGAGAGGCTGTGCCACCATTTTGGGGAGAAAAGCTTTGAAGATTGCAAGAACATCCTTAGAAGATGTCACAGTTGACATCCCAGAAGCACCGGTTTGGATTTTCTGCACATAGATAGCTTGACACTGTAAAACCACATCCATGTAAAATGAAATCTAAAAGAATAGAAGTATATGAACCTTTCTATTTTCTTGTCTTTGGACACTGCAGATCACTTTTTGAGAAGGGGTCAAGAGAAATCCAGTAAATGGCCAGGACCTATCTAGTTATCTCTCAAAGGTTATAACAATGGGTGCAGCTTCCATATCTTTGCCAAATTCAGATGAGTAATAAAAATAAATAATTTAAGGCTGTTACCATGATCTTGAGTATCTTGTAGTGTGAGCATCTCTTCCTGACTCTTGAAAACTATTTCCTCAGGGAAGTACCTTCATGGGCTGTGCTTTTGAGGAGATACAGGAGTTTTCTGTCCATTAACTAGCTACCTACATTTCTCAAAACACACACATTCCTCTTCCAAACACTTCTCTATTTTTCCAACCATTAATCCTCTGTGGCTTCACTCAAAGAGAGTAGTCACAAACTCACCACCACATCTCACTTAAGTCTCAGTTTGCATGCTGATTTTGCAGATAGACACCATAGAGCTCTGTTCTGCATATATTTACCTTTTTTTCCCAAGGTTTCCAGCTATCTGCATTCCTGTTCACAAAATAAATAAACAGACATATAATGTTCAAAAACTTCAAGGATCACAAAAAAATACATTTTTTCCCCAGGGGAGGAGACAATACTCATTTCTAGAAGAGGAATAATGTGAAAAATGTAATAAATGTTTTGTGTTAAGAAATTCATAGGGGTAGGAGAAAGTGATTGAAGAATGAAGGACTTGAAATTTGAATTCTAATTTCAATTGCTGACTTCTACTGTGTGCATTATAATTTTAGTTAAACAAAGAAGGCGTATGATGCCATGAGAATACATGGAAACTGTTTGAGCAGACATGCCAGTGCAGTGATTGAAGTCTCATTTCATACTAAAAAACTTAAAATTTATACAGTGTATCTGAAATTCAGCTATTTTACAACAGTGGCAAATGCAGATCAAACTCATGCTGATAAATTCAGTGCTATGGGATATGATCTAATTTACAACAAATTGCTTGATTCAACAGAAATTCTATTAGATATTCAGCTAAAAGAAACAATAATATGAAGTATCACAGCAACCTGTGTTATAAAGTTTGGATTTTGCTGTGGATAAAAATACACAAAACTATACTTGGATCAGGAACGGAAAGGCAGACTATTCTTGTTTGAATCAGTAACAGAAATAATAAATTGAGAAAAACTCAAAAAATCTGCAAGTAACTCTGTATTGAATTATCCCCAATGCAGAAAAAAAATCCATTATTGACAATTCTTGCTGGGAATAATGTCTCTTAGCTCTACAAAATGCCTGAGAAATTCTTTGCCAGGAAGCACACAGGCTTCCAAAATCTCTCTGGGGTTCTGCTGCTGGAGAAACAGTACCTGTATAGGGACCTTTCTGTCTGAAAAAGAACAGTTTTTATTAGATTCTGAAGGAAAATATTTGGGTCATTCCTGAGAGACTTGCTATCTGGGGAAAGCAAGTGAACTATTTAAGGCTTCTCTGGTATGAAAAAGAAAAACTTATTTCCTGAAGACTCTGTCTCTCTCAGCTTAATAAATACCTTGTACGTACTACTAAGAGCTATACTAGTCTTTCATGCAATTCAGAAATTAAAGAAAATATAATCATAGTCTGAACAGCATATGTTGGGATTTTTTATATTAAACTTTCAATTTTTGTAATCTCATTGACAGCTTTTAGAAATTTTCTGGTCAGCATTACATTTACTCTATGCTCTGATGTCAATGCAAACTACTTATGTGACCCTTATTGCCATGCTTTCTCATACTGTACATTTTTAGTAAAAATAATAATTTAAAAAAAATCTGAATGTTTTTAAAGCAATTACTCAAAATTTTACTTTGTATTACCAAACAGAAAGCTAATCAGTCTGATGGAATTAATGCAGGAGCTACAGATGTAGATCTATTATAACTTCCATCTTTATGCACCTTACCATCCAGATTACTATAGAAAAAGTATGGTATTTACAATGTTTATTAACATATTAGAAGAGCCAAAAACTTAACAAAAAAATATATAAAATATTAGCAGATGTAGAAAAATAAACAACTTCTGACTCCAATATCCTTGAAAATTATTTTTATTTAATTATAAACTCACTGGAAGTTTCTGAGTTGACAAGAAACAGTGACACATCCAACACACACCTGTTACCCTCTTCAGGGTGAGGAGAGTCAGACAACAGAAAATTAATCAAGCTGGCTGGTTGATGCTGCATGGAACCAGATGAGAACCTGTACATGCACTATGCAGTTTAGTCATGCAGGACTCATCTCCCAGCATTTTCAACTCTTTCTCTAATAATAAGCTGTCCAAAGTTTCACTCTTTTTCCAGCATAAGATTGAGAACTGAAGTTCAATATCCTACTTTTACATATAAAGTGGTAATTTATTTCTTGTGGCCATTCATATAAGATTGATACAAAGTAAGAAAAAACATAATCTGAATGTTGAAGAAGGTCAGTTCCAAAAACCATGGCTTCCTACTTCCAGAAGTCTTTTTCTTTCATAGTGTTCAAGATCACAAATAAACCAAGGTTCTCACCTCAAAATTAGTATCAAAATATACTGTACTGGACCTGGCTCAGATGGTGATAGTTTTCTTAAGGGTATCTTGTGTGGTTCTTGTGTTTGTGACTGGTGAGTGTTGGTAATACAAGGGCATTTTGACTGCTGCTGGTGCCCATGACACATTCAAAAGTTCCTCAGGCACAGATAGAAGCCTTTGGGCTCATGGCCCAAAACATCTGGGATCTCTCACGACATCTAGCATGCTTTTATAAAATAAAGTGCTATCTGTTACAAATATGCTGATTGAGACACATCCTGAAATAATTCAGATAGAATG
Source organism: Cichladusa arquata (assembly GCA_026413545.1). NCBI lineage: Eukaryota > Metazoa > Chordata > Aves > Passeriformes > Muscicapidae > Cichladusa > Cichladusa arquata. The sequence goes on along the minus strand of JAOTQP010001652.1, from coordinate 37,593,027 downwards.
CTGGTTCCATTACCAGTTCATTCCTCAGATGACAAACTCAAACTGCCTTCATATAATTGAAGCAGAAGCAAGGGAAAAGAAAACCCGAACAGATTGCATATTAATTTAGGATTTCTCTTTCTACCAAATAGTAAAGATTAATCAGCTTATTCTTTATGCATTTGTATTCTCATGAATAATTATTAAATAATTTATATTGTGAATCACACATAAAAAGAGGACGTTAAAATTACTGGACTATTTTTATATTTGAAAGTTTATCAAGTGATTATATGCCTTTCACAAAATTATGCTATACCAGAAGGGTTTTTTTCAAGTTTTTTGAAAGGTTTCTTTTCAGGTTTTCAACTTGTTGAAACTTAACAACTTTACAGAAACAAGAGATTTACTCCTCTCCTTTTAAAATAACTTCATTAAGGAAATTATTTGTGAGCAGGTCAGTATTATCTGACCTAATGAATTAAAAAAAAAAAAAAAAACTTGACTAACACAATAAATTACACAGAAATAAGGACTTCAGAAGTTATAAAAAAAATTTCAACCCCCACAAGAAAATGTTCTCTTTTAATTTACCTAAGAACTTTTACCCCTCTTTCTCCTACCCAATTCAAATAATTATGTACTTTGCAGTGCAGTATCTAACAGATGTTTTCAGAATTTCTGCTGTCTAACCCATAAAATTTGTCACACTGGATATTTTGAGTATTGATTTTCTGGGCTGTTTGAGACATGAAACAGAAGATGCAACTTATATCAGCTGAAATGCAAGTACCAAAGTAGTTCTCTTGTCAGCTACTCTAAGAAAATTATCAGGAAGAAAATAGAGGGTTTAGAACATTTATCTCTGTCACATTCATTGATTTAACTATTACAAGTTAGTCTTGATTAAATTAAATATTCCTTTCTGTGCCTAAGCACTCAGGAAATATCT
>JAOTQP010001652.1:37534812-37566730 GCA_026413545.1 Cichladusa arquata | reverse complement strand
ATCTTTGCCTGAGAGCCTCTTAATTTCAAATTTATAATAATTTGGAGGGAGGGGGTTTACATTCTCCATTTCAAAGAAAAGCTTCTGCCTTTATTGGCAGATACCTGTCCTTCGAACCACAACATAAGTTTAAAAAATCTTGTAATTATTTCGGTATTTGTTTGTTTCATCCAGGACCAGAACTTGCAAATAAATATACTTGTGCTTTGAATTCACAGGTTAGAATCTCAGTACTGCTTGTTTTGAATCTCTGTTGCTGATACATTTGAAATTGCTTCTGCTCTAGAGAGGAGCCGTGTCTATAGATCAAAACTTGAGGAGATTTGCAAGTTATTTCAGATGTAACAACCTCCTACCCAGCTGCCATTCTCAGTCTTCTGCATTTTTGTTACCAAACCAAGTTCAAAATACATCCAACATTATCAACTTCTCAAAACACATAACTGTTTCTTGAAGGCATCTGAACATAAAAGTTGAATGCTCTAATCAATGGCAAAGGGTGAATGATACTACAATGAAACTCCCAACCTGTAAGTGACTTATATTTCTAATGGCTCTGTGACAAGAGCTATGAGCAATTATTGTCTGCTACACATTTTCACCTAAGAGAAAAAAATAATTTCCTTGAATCCCATAAAATCGGTTTTCCAAGCATAAAAGTTATTTTGGACACACTTTGTTTTATGGTCTGCTGTCAGACTTTGATACGGTGAATGGCTTTGTCTGGCAAAAAATTTTAAAAAATAAAAAAGGAGGAAAATGAGCTGTTAAAACCAGTTGTTGTTATCTAATACAAAAACATCAGTCTTAAGGGCATGAGCCAACCAAGTCACTTTAAATAGGAATAGATGCTCACTATCAGACTTCTGTTTTCTTCAGCTAAAAATCCAGATCCTAGTCTTTGCTCAAGAGAGTGTATCAAATGGAGTCCTCTCATACCTGTCTCTTAGGCAAATGTGTGATAGGTTTGTCAAAATTAATATGTTTACTTTAGATTAACTTCTTTCTAGCATATCTGAGGCAATGAAAACTGGAGCAGAATTAACTTGTGCATTTATATGTATTTAATTGTCACTTATTTACTGAATCCATGTTGCACTCTTTACTAGAATGAGACTAAGATCACCTGAGAGATCTCCTTTATACCACTCATACTTTTGAAACAATCCAGCTCTAAATTAGATGACCATGTTAAATTTTACCTGTTACATCAATGAAACAATTGGAAAATTATGCTTTGCTGACCACATGAATTCTGCTCTCCATGATATTGCCTGCAAGCACTAATGCACCTCATCTTCTTGTAGGTCCTGCAAGGCCACTTGGACCTAAGTGGATCCTCTTTTGATCTGCTTGAGAGGAGAAATGGAATAATCCATGTAAATGATTATAGATAGAACTCCTGGGTAAAATAACATAAAGATTACATAAACATATACATTTTATAAATGAAAACATGTATTTATTTACATGCATCTAGATGAAGGCATACCTCAAAATACATTGTATGAATATATAGGTACTTAGAAAGCAGTAAGAATTTGCTTATTGAAAGTCAATTAAGTTTTTCAATAATTCTTTAAAATCACAGCAAGTAAGTAAATGGTGCATACTTTACCTCTATTAGGTAACATCAGAATTTTGAGTTACAATTGCAGTGATACCTGCAATGTAAAGTATCTCTTCCTACAGCATCTGAAAGACAAAAATGTAAAATAACACAGAAAATAGAACTCTAATGAAAAAATAGACCACCTAACAATATTTTTCAGATGGATACACAATGATAAACCATTGATGATACACCTCATCTGCCAGATTTATGAAACGTGGTAATTAAGATTAGTGTTAATCATGTACGAGAAAACTGACTGTTTCACATACACACAGCCCTTACACATACACACAGCATGGTCTCCATAATGTTCCACTGAGAAAATCGAGCTGTTGAAAAAATTCATTTTGTAGCGAATATTTACAACTCAAAATAAGGGCAGGGAGAGTTGTCTTAAGAATTGCACTGACTCAATTTGCACCATCAGAGGCTTCACAATCAATTTCCTATTTCTTAAGGGTTCTTTTCATTTTGCAGACCTCTGAACAGACCAGAATGTGACGTTTGCTTGAAGCCTCTAAGTGACTCTTCAATGAGTCATCCTGCAAATTACTTTTTCCTTCAGCCTCTCTAGGATACAGAGCCCTAAGTTCCAGAAGTGAAATACGAGGGAATAATCAGCTGCATTTCCCATCATTATGATGCTGACCTTCATTGCACTTTCCAAGAGAGATCTGATTCAGTGATTCCGGCTGTTTTACTGAGCATTCACCCAGTGCAATACACTAAAATGTATTTACTCTCACAAGAAATTAGTCCATTTCTTTTTCTTTTTTCATTCCAAAGTTACATAGTATTCAGTTGGTTAATTTTATCACTTAATACTAGTACAAAGAGAAAATGAACCTTACAGTGCTACCAGTGCTACAAAGCGTCTCCCTCCACTCAGGAAGCAGGGTAGATGTACTCTACTGTCTTTCTTTACCTTGTAGACTTATTCATTCACAAAAATTAAAGGCTATTAATATTTTTTTTTCATCATCTGTATCTTACTGGATAAAAAGTCTGTGGGCAGAACCATGCAATAATGTATATTTACTATCTAAATTCTTAGAGTCGTGCTCATTTTTAATTTGCCAGAAAAGAGGATAAGCATCTGTAACATTAATATCTGTTATTCTCCTTTAAAACAAAAATTCTCATTGATTATATCCATAGAAACACAGACTCTGAACTTAAGATTCATTTAAAAAAAACCAACACGTTTAAAAAAACCGTATTTTCTACTGAATTTTCTCCTAATACGAAAGATTTCCTATTTCCCCAATAAGCACCTACAAAACCCACCCCGAACTTTTTTCTCTTTCCAAGAGCATGTATCAGTACTGCCTGTGATTCCATATACTTAACTTTTTGGGAGCCTTCATTACTTACCACACTCTAACACCAAAATTTTAACTAAATGAAACAGCTTGCCATTTTATATTTCCACCTATGAATTAATACACTTTAACTGTAATTGCTTTACGAGTTTTAATAATTCAAGTCAACAAGTACAGTCTTAATTGTTACACACATTTTGCATGTTTCATTTATTGATGGTTCAAATTACCACTAAGAAAGTCTTCCTCAGTACTTTATGAATTTCAGAGTATTCATAGCAGAAATTACCTGAAGTGCTAAATGTGTCATTGTTAAATCCTTTGTGCCTTCCTGCATTGTGCCTATAACTGATAAAACAGCATGATGCTTCTTCATGAAGGAGGTGTCAGTCAATTCTCATGAAGGAAAAAGAGGCAGCACCATAACACTTTCCATTCTTTTTCTCTCTGGTGTAGGGACAGAAAAAGCCCTGGCTAGAATGTAATGCATTCTGCCAGGTTTTTTCTGCATTGGATTACATACTGAAAATGCTTTTTATCTTCACAGCAAAGTATCACCTTTGGTTTCCTCCCTAATATCCAGCGAGAAACACTCTGGCCACCTAGGGATCAAATCAAGAAGTTTCTTTTTCCAGAAAGTCAACTAATGCTGGTTTTAGGCCATGCAAAGCTTAAAAATAGTCAGATAAAACAAGAATTTCAAAACGTCAAGCCTAAGGTTTCTCTTGATCCTATCTTTATGTCAGCTTTGTCTGCTAGACCCTGTACATTTTGTTGCAAATCTTTTCATTTCCTTTGATCCTTACCTCTCTCTATCCAGCTGGAAATCAGAGATCTATTTGACCTGATGTTACAGTGAACAAGTCAACAAAGAGAGCTCTGTTTCCCCAGGTAAAGTCCTGGGTCAAAATCCCAGCTCTGGTAGAAGGCAGGATTACACCTCTAGCATGATTATCTTTCCCCTGTCACAGAAGAAATCCTGTAAACAGTGGTTCCATAACTTCAAGTCCTCCCTAATAGTTCAAACTGTGTACAAACATATTTATTTTATTACCTTTTGTATAACATTATTTCCAGTCAGTGACCAGCAATCCAGACACACTCCATATGCAATTTTGCACTATTTAACATGAATTTTACTAACAGGGCATAGTAGCACAAAGGTGTCCTCAAAGGTTAAGGCTCTCTCTATTTCAAATCTGAGAGTGTAGTAGCAAGGAATAAAATGGAGTGGAAATCTTCTGAATCCGAAGTCTTAGAGAGCAGGTGAGAACAAGTGTCTGATGCCACAGGAAAAGGTCAGAGACCTTTGTGCTTTGAGCTGTGCTGCTCCCGAAGGTCTAAGCTGCACTCTCTTTGAAACTGAGCTGTGTGGTCAGTCCTGCAAGCAACTGGACTGAAAAGTGTGAGAGTAGTCCAGACAATTTTAGGTTTGCTAGGCTGAGTGGCTAAGAGTCTTAACGTTCATTTTTCCTAATACCTCCAGGTCATGGCTTCTCCAGATTGCTAAAGTAAAAGCTGTGAGATTCACTTTTTTCCTTTCTTTTGCTATGCCATGGGAAAAATTAAATATGCAATAAGACAGAATCTGGTACTCCATCTAAAATCCAATAAAAGAGATAATGAATGTTTAGGCGCTCACCTTTACTCTCCAAAACTATAAAGCTAGTATTATAAGCCCCTCTCAAAAATAGAGCAGTTCCTTATCCACACTACTGCATGTGCTTGAGAAAATGTGCTATTTACTCAGTCCCAGCAGAGGCAATCCAAGCAGCATCCACTTTGCATCTCAGGTGTAGCAGTTGAGACAGGATGAGTCCAAATGAGTAAGATGGCAGTTCCTCTGCTCTTAACACTTCAGTTGTGCCTGCGAGGTATGAAATAAATCTAAAGCCCTCTCAGCAGACTATGAACACAATCAGGATTTTCTGAATAAATGCAAGATTTTGGTTTTTTCCCAACAGATCAAGTGAACATTCTTATTAAAAAATGAAATGCGTTCTTTCTGTTAAAATATTAACTAAAGACTTCACAAATTACAAAACTTGCTATTATACTGAGTGCAAGGTTCCCAGGGAATTGAAACTGGTCATAAAAGAGGTCTGAAGATGGCACAGTTTAAAGTCAATATATTTATAAAGCTTGCAGAAAATAGGACCAAGTTTCCTTCACTTCAGGAGAACACTAAAAAATAATTATTTGAGACTGTAAGAACAGTAACAAAATATCTGAGTGAAGCGTTGTTATCTATCCAATATGGGGGTTTTTTTATGCAGCATATGCTTGAGGTGACAGAGACAGTCCTACTCTGATAATTGTCTAATGATATGGGAGCACTTCCAAGAAGATCAGATCTCTGCTCCTCTCTGTTCTGTGAAAGGTCAGCAGTTTCAGCAACTTATTTTTTGGCTCCCTTATTTAGTGAAAAATGGACAACATGAAAATGAAATGCATTTGATTCACCAAATAGACTTGCTTTGAAGTTTGACCTGAATAATCTTTTAAGTTTGGTTCATCTGCAAAGGGATAAAAACAATTATTCATACAGCTTTACTGTTGTCACTCTAATGCACAATTAGCTTTCCAAATATAAAATACAAGTATTTTTTCCCTCATTCTGAAGACCTGACATAACCTCCACATTTCATGAGAAACATGCGTGTCTTTGAATCCTGAATGGTTCCCAGGATAATAAGTTACATCTGTTCTACACAGTGACTAAGCCTTATAAATAACAGAGTTTCAACCCAGTGAAGCAACCAAGATGTCAGTTACCAGAACAATCCTCAGACAATAGTCAACACTGTTGATAAAAGCTCTTGTGCTGAGAAAAACAACTCATAACACCACTGAGGAATGTAGAGAGACACTTACCAAGTGAAGTTCCTGCTTACTTGGGCAGGTAGTAGGGAATGTTCTGCTTTGTAGGCATCTGAGCAGGGCAATTTAGCACCATGAATAAGCATCCCAGTGCCAAACAAGCACAAAAGCAAAACAAAGAAAGCAAGAACACTGTTGCATCAGGACTATGCTGAATCCAGGCTAATTAGCCTTGCTATGAACAGAGCTAATTTACTCTGGAAGAACACTAAATTGCCTCTGGACCCCACTGGGGCTTTTGCAGCACGCTTGGCAGCCCATGGCACCACCTGGACATGCCATCATATGATCCTGGCTCAGGGATCACTTACAGGAACACAGCTCTCAGTCCTCTCCCGTGATGCAGCAGAGCTTTCAGAAGTCATTCTGTTAACAACACTAGAGAGCACACAGGATGATATCCTGCAGAGAGAAGCTCTGGCCTCGTGAAAGGGAGAGGTGAGCTACTCTCCAACTTGAATAGGGCCAGCATTTCCCTTTCCTTGGTGTGAATCCTGAGCTGTTCTACTAAGCATCAGCTACTTTTATAATCTTAAGACTTTACCTCTGAGTTCACTCCAGATGGAATTTTTTGCTTAATGTGTATGGATTGTCTCAGCTACATCTGAAGTGCTCTGACACTCAGAGTTAAGAGTCCATGACATCCATTTCATTTTTGCAACATAGCAAGGCTGGTTTTGAGACAGGAAAGAAAAGGATAATTCTTCAAAGAAGCTGCAAGTCAAAGGTAGATGAGGAGAATGTAAATGTTGCCCTGGCTTTGAACATTCATCAGCAAACTATAATTTGTACTGCTACTCTTTCATTTTCTTTCTGTATTATGTATTTTTATATATTACCTTATAGTGCTGATGGACAGAATGGCCCTTTGTATTTCCTTTGTTTTTTAAAATATTGGGGTTTTGTGTTTATGGAATAAAGTCCAAAACCTAAGAATACTTCATTTTCTCCTCTTGCTTGCTTTATTATATATTTGCATGCTTTAGCTGCCAAAGTATATTTAGCTCTCCCAGTCAATCCCCATTTTTTCTCATCAGTAATTTTTTTTGCATAAGGTCTTTCATCAATCTTCCACTGAGTCATAAACTTTAGTCTTTTTCTATGGTTTAAAATTGCCATGGAAGGTCCAGCAGTACATGTACTGCTTAACACCAGCACACACTCCAGTTTCTTCTAACTCCTTCTCTGATGCCAAAGAACTCTTCTGACCTCCCATTTTACTTTCAAAAAACAATTATTCTGGCAGATACTTAATCATCTTACACAATGATTTTTGCTATGTTGTTTGCTTTCATTGTACACTTACATGGTAGGAGGAAAGCAACTTAGCCCTTCTGATACAAAGAACATTTTTGAAATCACAAAAAATGGTCTTTGAGGTGAAGGTGCTGGTGCCAGGAGAAGAAGTACTGATAAATAAAGCGAGAAAAATTAAAAGGTTATTTAATGTGGTTGTTTAGGCTTGTATTCTTAAAACTTCATGCAATACATGAAGGGAATACATCAGAGACCACAATGGCTTAAGAGACACTTAGAACCTGAATTTCCACATACAGCACCCAAGTGTGATGTGAAGGTTTCTCCTTTTTGCACAAGTCAGCTGCCAATAGTGTCACCATCTGCCCCTGTTCTCATGTTGGCTGAGAGAGAACCAGCAAGCCTGACCCTATCAGTGGCTAGCTGCTTCAAGGTATGCCTCTAGATTTTTTTGGTGTTTAAATCAGACATGTTGTGATTGAAAATTCAGGATTTCTTGTTGCTGCCTAGAGGCCTCATGTGTGTGCCAGATGTGCTCACCTGAGCTTACTGAGAGAGTGACTTTTTACATGGGCAGATAGTGAGAGCACAAGGAGAAACAGTTTTAAACTTATAGAGGAGAGATGCATACTAGATATGAGGAAGAAATTCTTTACAAAGAGGGTAGTGAAGTACAGGTTGCCCAGAGAAGCTGTGGATGCCCCATCCCTGGAAGTGTTCAAGGCCAGGTTGGATCGGGTTTTGAGCAATGGGAGTTAGGGGAAGGTGCCCCTGCACGTTGCATGGGGATTGGATGAGGTGATCTTTAAGGTCCCTTCCAAACCAAACCATTCTACGGTTTTGTGATTACAGACACAAACAGAAAAATAAACATTAAGTGATCCTGGAAACTTGCCAATGTGGATCTGAAGCAAGATCTGGACGGCATTTTCAAAATGTCAAATGTTTCCTACACTAGAAAGTAAACAATCAGGTGCTCTAGAAAACACAGTCAGATGTTCCTTTCTTTTAACTTAGAGTCTTTGCACAAGTACAATTGCATTTAATCATGATAAATTAATAAATGACATTAAAATTTTAAAAAAGATGTTTTAAAAAAACACATAATTTTCTTCAATGGTTTGATTTGCCCAGTGGCCTGAAAAAAATAAAACTGAGCTGAAACTTTATGAAAACCAACTTCATGATATACCTAATGAAAACATAATAATCTTCATGAGAAATTTTTTCGGTCTAAAAATAAAAAACATCTGAAAATCCACGTTGTTTTATGCTCTTTTACTTTCTGCCTTTTAGCCTAATTGCAGAACACAGAAGTAAAAGCCTTTCAATACAATGTCTGGAAGAGATATGAGATACCCTAATTTGACTAAAATCTCTCTGGATACTTAGTCTCAGAGACTTTTTTTTCTTTGAACTCCTCATGTGCTAATAAATTTAATAGGTAGCCTCACAACAAAAAATTGATCTGTAGTTGTTAAGTGTCTGAGTCACTTCTACAGAGTGCCAGAAGCCCTTATGCTGTCTCTACCACACTTAAAAAAGCCTTCCTGGGGAACTCTTCATGCACTGAACATTAATAAAAGGAAATGGAATTACCCAAACTAATCAAACCTTTCTGTTGACAGAACATTAGCAGGCAGATGCATAAGAAACTCTGAACAGAACAGCAGATCTGTTACTTACAGAACTGGCCATAACATCTGAAATACAAATTTCAGTAAAGTGCCAGCAACTGATATTAATATTGTTAGCTTATTTCACATGATCATCATTTTAAATGTTTCCAAAAAAAAAAAAAAAAAAAAAAAAAAAGTACTAGTTATTTCATTTTCTGAAAAAGAAACCCATAGGTGTGTGCACATGAATAATCTGTTCATTTACCCTCCATATTCTTCTGTCACTTCCATCTCATCTACATAGAAATAATTAATTTTAGCATAGGATTGCCCATGTATCATAGTCTAGAAACTTACTTGCATTGTTTGTTCCTTCAATCTTCCTTAAGGAAATGTAATTGCACCTCTATCTGAAACGTAATTTTTATCTCATCAAAAGCATTTCTCCCCATGCATCTGGCCTTAAAATGTTTTGCCACTCTATAACTAGAGATGAATAAAACAAGAATCAAAGTCATAAGAATTAGTGAAGTGAGCTCGACTCACGGAGAACCCGAGTCAGACATAGATTGTTTTAGACCTGGGGGAATGTCTCTCATATGAGCTCAGGTCAAACAGATAAGCTGAGTCCATTTATAATGACTAGTTATCCTGTAACACTTAATGCTACTAGAGGATTTTTATTCTAAGCAACATACTTAATCCTTTTATTAAATTCATAGGATATAATCTAGAGTTTCGCTTGAGTAAAAGAAACATCATGTGTTAGATGTTTTACAAACCAACCTTTTGCACTGCATCAAAATCTGCACCCAGAAATAGGCTGCTTTGATGCCACATACAACTGTGAGTAATAAGGTACAGAAAGCAATTCAATGAAAATTAAGTGTCTCACTATCAGACAGACCTGAGTCATTCTGCTCTGGGTATTCCTTGTGTTCAAACAATGCATTTAGAAACCATGGGGTGTCTCTCTATAACCTTGTCTGCCCCAAAGTACTGTAGGTGACCATCACAGTGTTTTACGTGCACTCATCAAATGCAGCTGGGAGCCTCCCCATAAATCCAAGCACAGGTGTAACAGCTGAAAACATTGCTGTAATTTCTGTCATGGTTTAAGCCCCACTGGAAATTTACCCCACATAGGCACGACCCTCCCCCCAGTCACCTCCAGTGAGAAAGGCAAAAGGCAGAGATTACAGGTTGAGATAACAATTTACTGGGAAAGCAGTAAGATAATGAACAGTAACATCAAAAATATTAATTACAAAAGTATACCAAAAGGGGGGGATTTCCATGCAAAAAAATGCTCACCAAGTCGATGCAATGTGACCTTAGCTGGTGCTTCCCCACTGCTCCCCCCACCACATTTTTTTCCCAAGCCTGAGACAATGAAAAGCAATGATGGACAAACCATTTGGTTGGGACCAGTGCCACCCCACTGCTCTGCTTGCCACCTGCTCCCCTGGAAAAGGACAAAATTGCTGTGGAGGGGCTGCATGTCCCCTTTCTTTCCACCTGAAGCTTCCTTCCTTCTCAGAAACCAGAATCCCTTACTTCCACATCCACCAGTGATTGGTAGTATAGAAGAAAAACCTACACTAGAATAAAAAATATGGCTCCAGGCTCTACACTCTTACGGCTACCACCAGAAAACTAACTCTGCCCTGGCCAAAATGAGGACAATTTCCTAATGATACAACAATTGTAGTAGCAGTAATAGTAGTATTTTCTTCAGAAATTTCCACAAGTCATGCCAGAGCACAGAAATGCAGAGAGGGATCATACCTGATGATTTTGAAGAGACAGAAGAGTAAGTGACATGCTTCAAATTAACAGCTCTGTCACATCCCTACAAGATTACCCTACCCATCTCTTTTCCAAGTGTGCTTCTCCCAGGGCAATTTTATCTGTATCTGTAAGTCTGGATGGTGTTGATATGGAGCTCACTTCTGGAATGGAAAAGCAGCACCAAGCTGTGGCTCTCAGGTTTGGAGTGATTCAGCAGCACATGTTGACCTTGAGGAACCAGTGACAGCAATCTAAATGTCTTTTAAAAGATATCTGTGCTATAGATAAGAGGGAATGCAAGAAGTTCAGGTCAAATTTGCTGTATTTAAGTTCTAGTGGGACATTTGGCCTACATTTTTAGTTCAGGAGATTTACCCTTCATCTTTTCTGGAGGTTTATGTAGTACTGCCAGACCACACACATGACAGCTGAGTCAGATTTCAAAAATAATGAAAAAAAAACTTAATATCAGGAGGATTTTTGTTCAGAAAAACTGTTTACAAATACTAATGGGAGCTTGTAAGACACTAGAATGGCCATAGGTTATGTTTGTCAGCTTTGGTCCCTGCTACCACAAGAGACAGAAATATAAACTTTCTATGATAAATGTGACCTTCCCACAATCCTATGAATCTCACTTCTGTAGCTTTAAAGGAATAGCAAATGCAGAACATTCTGTGGAAATTAAAAAATAATTAATACTGAGCACAAAATCTTTATATGTCACTATCAACTGCATTTATGAGGACGCCGTAAGTTACTTATTTTACCAGTGTTTTATCATTAGGTAGTGCCTGGAGGCTAGCCAAGATGAGCTTCTCTTGTATCATGCAGAGTAATACAAGAGTTCAGAAGCAACAGAAAGACTTGTAAAAGGAGTGGTTTCCTTGTTTTCCAATCAACACATGACAATACTTCAAACTCAAGTTCTGCTACTGCCTTAAGAGTTACTGCTACTTCCCTTGAATGCCTCCATAACCTGAAGTAAATCTCTGTTTACTTTTTGTTCCACTGAAAAAATCTTAATTAAAGCAAAATGGAATGCACCACACATGGAGGTTCAAAATATATTGCCAGTCCAGCTAATGTTTTAATATCTTAATATTCTATATTGTCCAATTAACACAGAAAACCTTCATTAATAATGCATGAAAAATTGCTTTAGAAGGAAAATAGCCCTTTCAACTACACATCTCTTTTCTCTGGTGTGTGCTTGCCCTTCATATGTTCCTATGCATTCAGAGGTCGATGGTTTCAGGCTTCCCTGTGGGGTTTCTGCTGGATGGAGGGATATTTTACATACAGCAACTATCTCATCCTCAATTCTTCACTGAGAGAAGTATGATGTTGTTGCTGGGTACCCCAAAGATCCTCTTGAAATTATATTTTCATGTGTTTTATCATGGTGTGTTTGTCCTTGCTTCCCAGTCAAGTTTGAACAGTGTTCTCCCAGCCCTGATACCCCAGCATGCTGTTTGCTTCACTGTGGTTCCCTTTGGCCTTTACCACACACAGTTTCCATCACTCCAGCCCAAAACAGGGCAGGTAGCAGTCACTGAGCACTTCACAGGGTTAAACCAAGCCCCAGCAGCTCAGGCTGAGGCACAGACAAGGGCTGGGTCTGTGCACAACCAGGTCAGTGCAAAGGCAAGTGTTTTCTTGTGCTAGTGGCAAAATCACATTGAACAGACAGAACAATTAACCCATATCTTTATATCAGTAATGTTTAGGCCTATTTAATCTTTTCATTTACTTTTATTCCTATCACTTTATTATGATTTCATATGGACTTGAGTCTTCTAAAGAAAAACAACTTCTCTTGACATAGGGAATAAAAATAAGTCCATAATAAAATATTCTGGTTTTTTGCAGAAGAATGAAAGGACTGAAGCAGTTAAAGAATGGGCATGCAAAATAAATAGATAAATATTCAAAAGTACAAATGTATTATAGAAAACAAAAAACAAACTCCATGATTTTGTATTGCTGTTGATGATCATAGGCAGCAGCTGGAAGGTCCAGACCACCACATGTGCAAGGCAGGGCCAGTGACACCATGGTGTAACCTAGCCCTAAATACTTCCAGTGATGGAAGTTCCACAACATCCTCAACTGCCCCCTACCCACTGCTTCATTCTCTTTACCCTAAACAGTCCTTTTAAGCATCCTTCTTGGTGCAACTTGAAGTCACATGTTCTTTAATCCACAATAATGACAATAATTCTAAATCTTTGTTTTGTTCACTGATGCACAGAAAGAACACCTCATTCCTCCTGCCTGAGTGGTCTAACTTTTACTAACATCAGCAGCCACTCTCAAATGATAGAGCTGTATTAGAAGAGCAAGATATTACTTATCACTCTGCTCAAGAATCTGTAGTACCTGGGACATTGTTCCACATGGTTCCCTTTGGTTGTCTTAGAGATAATGCTGGAGACTAATGATTCAGGTTATCATCTCTTCCCAATACTGAGCAATTTATCCATTTCAGAAAATCTCACTACAGGTTTTTCCAGATACAAAAACCTGACAAAGGAATTTTTAAGAGGTGGGTATGATTTTGGTGGTAAGAACCATCCATATGTTACTGAAGTACAGGCTAGATTTGTTTTTAGCTCATAAGGCACAGTAGTGAGGGCCAGGCTCACACATAGCTGCCCAAGCTAGTTCCCCCAGCTCTGTCTCCCAAACTCTCTGATTCAGGGCCAGACAACTGCACTGTGCTCGAGCTGGCCACAAACCAAGACCCCAGAGAGAGTAGAGGTGCTCAGTGTTTTTTAGCAGTTTTATGCCTATTTATTAACACTTGAAATGCTGTGGGGTTCCATGGGCAGGCAGCTGTGGGCAAATAGCTTTTGTTTAACTTGGTCAGGCTTCATGTCCTACAGGCTTTTAATGTTCCTGTGCCATGAAGAAATGTGGAGCTAAACGTATTTGCTACCTTTGAATTCTACAAGTTCTACAAATGAAGATGGAAGTTTAATTATTATTACTTATCAGCTATAGAAATAAGAATATCCTCTTAGATGTTCATTTTCTCATCACAGCTGTTGAAATAAGACAAATTAAAGCTAAAGCGCCACCTAGTGAAAAGCCATTAAAAGATATTTTAGAGTATTTGAAAAAACCTCTTTCCTGAAGTTTTAGTGAAAGGTAAAAAAAAAAATCAGAGATTTACTGAGAGCCATAAAAAGCTTTCTGGTAATAAGCGCAATAAATTTACAGTAAAAAATGTAAAATCTCTTGATTCCATTTCTTTTCTGTGCTTACAGTAATTCTACTGCTCACACCCATCCATTCTGCCAATCTTAAAGTTTTAATCTCTTTGAAGTCCAAAGTTTTGGATAGTGTTGACTCATTCAGTATTAATCATATAAATTTTTTATTAACTGTTCAGCCCAGTTCTTCCAACAAATAGACTTCAGAAAATTAGTTGCATTCAGACAATATTATGGCATCAAGTCATCTGCCAAAACGGCCAAATTTCAGGAAGCCCAGAACAGAGGAGCAGCTCCTTTGTCCTTTTCCTTGTACACTTACACTGCTCCTCCTTCCTTCCCCAGTGACAATATGGGCAATATGCTGAGTATGACTTGTTCCCTACTCAACCTGTTGGGCACAAGGTTGAAACCAAAATGCTCATGCCTAAAGTTCTTAAATAGTGAACCGTGAACGGAAAAATGGAACCAAAGCACAGAAACACAGAAGCTTCAGATATGTTATGGAGGTGTTTCCTTAAGAAACCTCTTTCCCTTAGCACCACTCAAACAAAACAGGACTCATTCAAAAAATGATGCTGTATTAGAGACGGGCAACACAGTAAACTTCAGGGAGGCTTCATCCCAATCACGTCCCACAACAGATATTTTTTTCAGATCTCCTGTCATAGTTAAAACCATACCATTCTCCAAATTCCTGTACATGACTTTGGGGACAAAAATAAGCAAAGAGGTTATTGGGAGGTGTAACAAAATCTACGAGATGCTACAGTCAGTGGAAATGGAGTGGAAGTACAGATATGAGCCTGACAATTGAATCTGGTACCTCAATGCAGAGCAGCAAATCACAGCAGAGTTGTGAGATAAACTCAGGTCAGAGCACAGCACAGTCATGTTAGGACAATGTTGCACTTCAGACGGTTCAACAATCTCCTCGCACAGAAAGGCTTCCTGTGTCATACCTGATCTAAGCTTCAGGTCCTGGGGTACAGGTTTGTGGACCTGGAAAGGATGTCTAGGTATTCCATCATATTTTCAGTTCCAAGCCCAATATCTATTGTTTAAGCTAGTCCTTCTTCAAGTTGTACTGATTCTTGGGTTTTTTTTGTTCCAGCTCACTTTAACTTTGCTTTAGCTCCTATCAACTCCCCTTAAAGTCTTGCATGTCCTGTACATCTTGTACATCCTGTACCTCTTCCTTTGGTATCATTGTTCTTCCACAAATAAACCAGCTAACAAAAACATGAGAACTAACTCAGTATTTTCTAACCTCACGTTGTGATGGGAAAAGAATATCAGAAACATAAATGGGTAACTGCAGAAAAAAATTTAAAAATAAGGAAAAAACCCACTAAAAAACCCCAACCAACCAAAAATAAAACAAAATCAAAACCCATTACAATACCAAGGAAACCTCAAAGTCTGCTGCATAAGACATGAAAAAGTTCTTGTAGCATGCAGCAATCCACAGTAATTCTAATGTATGTATACTTATCTATAATGTGATTTACAGCACAAAGAGCACAGGAAAAACAATCAATTTACTACTGGAGGAAATGCTTCCCCGTAAGTATTTACTATTGCATATCTGCTATAATTGCTCAGAGGCAAAATAATGGTGCCTCCTACTTGAAGTAGAAATACAATTTGAATGTATTTTAATGCAGATATTTCACTTTTTAAAAAGCACTAATTTTTCAAAGAATCCTCCGTACATACAGGAAATTAGGTAGCGAATTAGAATTCACAGTTCTCCTACAAGGAGTGCCAATGTGAATTATTTTAATTCCATACAGTTTGCTATTTTTCAGCATCAGGGATTCATTTTTCATTACAGCAGAATAATAACTTTCTACAGAACAAATTAAACTTACACTAGGAGCTTATACCAAACTGTTCCACTCCCCTCTGCTGGGAAAGCAGAGGAAATGGGCTTACTAGGTGATCTCTCCAGATCTTCACTGCAAAGATTTTGAATTCTCCCAGCAAGAAGAAATGAGAGGCTTTATGTCTTCTTGTTCACAGCTCAGGTCACTTTCAAGAAGTCAGACTTTAAACTCAGGCATTAGGCAAAGCACTAGCAGTGGTAGGAAACACTGCATTGCCAGTAAAATGGGAAACTCCCATTTTAAACTCCCAGTTTAATGGGTTTTTTGCTTTACAATTCTATTAAAATTATTACAGAGAAAGCTATTACAAGTTAAAATTTGAGTCCACCTGAGCAGCAAAAGAATGTGCCTTGACTTTATGATTAACTAAATGTTCTCCAGGCTGTCACAGCACCTATGGAATATTTCATCTGTATCTGAACGAGCCTGAAAATTTCTGGGATCAGGGATATTGTTTGCACACAAAGAAATGTGGCCAGACTAATGCTGCCATGCAATACACCAATAATGGCACTTGCCCCTACCAAAATTTCTACATCTCTAAGTAAGATTGTGAGATTTATTGACTTTCAGGATAACCAGAGACACTTGCCATTAATCAAAACAACAACTAAAGCGCTGATGTTTATCTTCTGTTCCAACATGAACGTTGGAAGATTTAAGTATAAGACCAGGCTTTTCTTTAACAAGATCAAGATAGGTTCTTTGGTAGTTAACTTTTTAAAAATTACTTTTCCCCAGGGAGTTAGATTAGAAGGGAGAATAAATAAAGGTCATAAACTGCCTCTCATTTAGTGCAAGTCACCTATTGATACCAGAAAGCCCAAGCAACATAACACTTAATAACACCAATATACTTCTATCTATGAGTCTAAAGGCCTCAATGAATTACATATCATGCTGGTGTATAAACCCACAAAAAGATCAGACATCCCCTCATGTAGTTCATCTTAAACAAAGTCATAAGGACTTCATATAGCCACCATGAACTCCTGCATTCTCCACATACCTATTCCATGTACTCACTTTTAGCCATCAGGAATTTATTACAGAGGAACCAACAACTAATGCAAAATGTCATTGAAGGATATCTTCTCTAGGTGAAAATATATTGAAATAAGGTATTTTATCTGGCTGACAGCCACTCATGAAGGATGTCTGCAGTCACTGAGATCACTTATCCTTTCCACAGGAACAGCTGAGTTTCCTTTGGCATATTGCTGTCACCTGGAATACCTCTGAGAAAGAAAACATGGAGCTCCAGGTCTACAGGGCACTGCTGACTGCCATCCCTCTTTGCTACTGCAATACTTACAACTTGAAAAGCTGTAGCAGAAAAAAAACAAACAAGCAAACAAAAGGGAGAGAAGGAAAAAAAAATAAAAGAAAAAAAAGAATAACGCATTTTTGTGCATTTGAAAAACCTTATGACAGCATCATTATGAGAAAGTATCCAAGGTTGTCAGATTGACATTGCATATACTCTTTAGCCTGCACAGTTTGAGTATCGGCAGAGAAGCACTTTGGATGGTCTCCTAGTGATTCTTATTTAGAGAGTTTCAGCCTCTGTTTTCCTACTGAAGCAATTCCCTTTTTTCCTTCAGCAACTCTTTTCCAGCTGTCTTCATTCCTTCCCCATGAGAACAGAACCACACTTGAATGCCAAGAATCCTTCTTTTATTCCCCCGTTTTCTATTTTTTCCTTCTCAGCCCCTTATTTAAATCTCTAGGGTTTTGACAGCATGTCTGGGGTTTGCTGTTATTTTAAACCAGCTGCAGATAAACAGAGCGTGAAAATACATTGGCCCCCACCCATATCTCCTGTTCTGCTTCTGCAGTGCTGGCAGAAATCCCAGCACAGTGATGTGCCTTCCCTCTCACCCTTGATCCAGTCCCCCAACGCACAGCAGACTTTTCCTGCTGGCTCTCTGAGCAGCCACGTTCTGCCCTCAGGACTCCCAGTGCATGAGACCTTCGGCACTGTGCACCCCCAGTGACTCGAGCCTCTGTCACCAGGAGTCCATCACAGGGCAGAGGGAAGGCAGCATCACTTTTTCCCCAGATGTGCCAACAACAGCAGCATTACCTCTCCTCTCCTGCTAAGTTTGGACTGTTTTCATCCCTTCTCTGAATTCTGATTCTTTAAAAATAAACAAACAAACTAAACCAACTCCCCAACCTTTGAATACAGCTTTGGGATTTCAGGTTTGTTGACTGCAGTCAGCTTAGCACTCCACACCCTGACTCCAGACACAGATAGGAGTGTAAGCCTGTGGTGTGGAATTCAAATTTTTTTTTTTCTTCAGTATTATTTACAAATAAAGCATTAAAAATTAAAGACAAAAGTAATTTTCAGCAGCTTGATTATTTTCTCCCATAAATTCGATGTTTAATTCCTAAGTTTCATGACCTCGTTTACTTGCAGAGCCACTCCTGCTGTTTACTTCCCAGTGTGGTGTAGGGCAATTATGAGTAGCACTCTGGAACATATTTTCAGCAATTATGGTAATGTAGATGATTAGGAAACAAGCTCATAAAGTTTGGCAAAGACAGTATTAGTATTCTACTCTCTGATACAGTGTGAAATGCTGCTTCTTACTATGGGAAAGTAATTAATTTTTGACTGCTGTTACCCACACTTGTGTTAATTTTAGCCATGAAATATGTTTGCTAACTGACACAAAGTAACAAGAAATGATAAGGAAGAAATAGGAATAGAATAAAGCTGTTTCTTTAACCATGGAGAGTTAGGAACTAGGAAGATAATAACATATATTGAGGGATGAATCCCTTTTTTGATTTTCTGGATATTCTTCCTCAAGAGAAGTAGACCCTTATTTTCCTTCTCACCACAAAATTATCCACAGAAATTAGAATAATGTAAGTGACAGACAGCCCATTGGGAGCAATGGGTTAAAAGAGGAAGGCTGGTGGGGATTGTAAACACACTCAAGTGACCTTGCAGCTGGGAAAGCAAAACGTCTGGAGAGCAGCAGTGTAGAGAAATACGTATTTTATGCCTTTGGCTGTTTGAGTTCTGTGTGCCTTGAGAACATCTGTGCACAGATAACAGAGGTGTTTGGTAACTTGAAGGCACCCTAAGGGACAGGCTTGAGCTCCCTGCCTTGGTCCTGAGAAGATCAAAGCCCAGTGGAGATCACAGCACGTGGTAAAAACCACGCTTGTGCAAACCCTTGGCAGACTGCTGGGAACAGCAGATGGGATTTTCCAGCATGAACTGGGCCTGGTGGTGTCTGCATCTACATGTGTCCCTCTGCCAAGACCTCTGGGTTTGTTTTCTTGGTTATTACTGACACTTTTTGGGTTAATTCCCCAAGGAAACTCGGTTTATGCAGCTGTGTAATCATCTCCATACCTCAGCTTCCCTTCCCCCAGCCCTTCAGTAAGCTTGTGAGGGGTTCACCCATTTTAACTACATTCAGACAAGGGAAGGAAATTTCTTTTTGTTGTGTCACAACCTCCTAAAACAGAAATAGTTCCCAGCTCCGAGGTCCATCCATGCCCTGCAACCTCATCCACTCCCTTTTTATGCCAGCAAGGACAGAAGAAGTCTGTGGCTCAGCCATACTTTTTTCTGCCAAATCAGTGATCACAGAGTTTATTGTTACTGCTTTTTATTTGGTAATAGGAAAATTCATTCATTCCTGCTTTTCTGCATTTAAAAACAAGTATTTTACACTCCGGGCTAACAAAAAACACCAGTGAAAAAGCACTAATACGCTTTGTCCCATTGCTCTGAGGGCTGTTATTCCACAACAACACTTTGAGTGGGTCAGTAATGCTCATACTATGTAGTTTTCTCTAGAATCCAGTCTGAATAGTCGGCAACTTTGGTGTAGACTCCCGGCTGCCTGGGGCGAGCGCACCCTTCGCCCCAGGAGGTGATGCCCACCAGATACCAGACCTCCTCGTGCCTGCATGACAGTGGCCCTCCTGAATCTCCCTGTGTCACAGGAGAAAAAGAGAGACAGCATGCAAGGGAGAGGCCTCATCAGTACTTCTATCACAAAGAAAGCCTTGAATAAAATCAGCATCCTTCAATGTTACCACCAGCATAACAATCACTTTCACTTACGAATAATTAAGGGAGGACTGAAGCAGGTGTTCTGATTGCTTAGTAAATTGATTTCTAAATAGCCATTGCAAACAATTCCTTCTTCCATGAAGGTTCAAAACTACTGGAGTTTATTATTTTCTTTTTTTTATTATTATTATTAACTTATTACATACAGTGGTTTAAAACTCAATGAAAAAACTATGTATGCAAGTAAAGAAAAGAGACAATGTCCAGTATTTTTTCTTATGACCATGTTTTTAGTATCTCAGTTCTCTGCATGCCTTATCTCATTTGAACAACTGTCCCACTCAGGATAAAACACCTTTATGTTTTCTTTTGTTATTCCTTTCTGAACATAAGATTCCTTAGAGAAGCTGTTTGAGTTGTTAGGATAACAGCAAGCGTGTAATTTTTTAAAACAGCACCTCCATGTTCTGTTACACCATATCAGATAAAGAAAGCTTAATTAGCATAGAGGAAAAATTGCTTCCCAGCTCCAAGTATTTTTATTACTAAGTAATCACAGCAATAGTAACATTTCAGCTTACAATTATTAAGTGTTAAATGTTTGCAGTGAAAACTGTATTTGGTACAGAATTCAATATTAATAGTCAGACTATTTTCTTCTTGCAGAAATTAACTCAGAATATTTAAACTGGCAAAAGTGCGTGAGTTTACTCTTGAGCAGAGAATTTGGCTCACGGAACTCACGCTATTGTGACATTTTCGACTCTAATTATGAACAGAGCAGTTTTCACAGTTTGTTTTTAGCCTTCTATTCCTCATGCATTTTAATAGCATAGCTAGCACCCTCCCTTCTGGTTTATACACAGTGAATGCTTTAAAATAAGATTTTATGTACTGTATTTCCTACCAAGAAATAAAAAAATTTAAAAAAAAAAAACCACATAGGAAATCTGGAAATCTGCTGTTATTGGAGAAATGCTTCAAGGTACTATACTTGCACTCTCTGGATTTCTGATAGTCTGAAGGAACACAGTTTTATTCCCTAAATGGATATCTATATATCTATGGAATCTATCCCTAAAGATTTCAATGTCATATAAGAAACATTTTCCATATACCTTGGTTTTCAGTGCTTTTGACAACCAAAAGTGACAAGTTAATCGAGAGCCCTATTGATAATCATACTTTTCTAATAAAAATTAAAAATAATTGTAATATTCAGTTATATATTTGAACATATGCTTGGAAGATATAACTATACAGTACTGTTTGTCATTACCTTACAAGCATCCCTTCCTCCTTCATCATAGCCAGCACAGATCACTTTGTCACCTATTCTGCGCCTCCGGTACCTTGCCTGGCATTCCTCTTTTGACATGAAGGGAACAGGAGCCTTTTGAAGGATATCTTGTACCCGACCTGCAATATGAGCAGAGAAGTGTTTGGTTCTAGCAAAATAAAGGTTAAAATTCAACTTCAGAAATCCCTATACACTGACATTACAAAGTGGGAGGTCACTGCCTCTAGATTGATAATAGATGTTCATGACACTGATTTTCCTTTTTTGTGTCAGCAAACAATGTGAATTGTCTTCTAATTTAAATGCTTTTATGATGCTATCTTCTTTCTCATTACTGGAAAAGCTTTAAAACTCCCTTGTGATGTGCAATGAATCCCCACATGTGAATGATTCTTAGGACATTGGCCCTTGGAGCATTGCTGTTAGCATTGCTTTGTGTTAGTAACTATTATATCCTAGTAAAGTGTTGCCATTAGTTTGGAATCTCCCAGTTGCCAAATCTGTGCTGCTCTCTATCCTGGTATTTTTTAAGATGGAGAAATTTGCACATAGACTAAACAAGAGTATTTAAAAGCAGCTTTTTCTCTAGTAATTAACAAAAGAAATTTGTCTATACAATATAGTCTATAATCAATCTTCAGAATAAGAAAAGCAACATACTTCAATCAACAATTTCTAAAGTCATACGAATACAATCACACAAAACCCCCATGGATTATGCGCAGACTGTAACTTAAAACAGTTCAGTGATAAATCTATTGCTGTTTATTCAGCTAGGAAAAATTAAAAATGGATGTGCAAAACCCAGATATGTACTGGGGTTTGCCAGTAGATTGCTAAAATATAAGGAAGGGTATTTGAGTGTTGTGCAAGATGTATTTAAGACTGAATTTTCAGATATTTCAAACTATTGAACCCATTTATAAAATTAATTATTGTGTCAGAGCATGGAGCTATTTAATGATAATTTCATACATTTCTCATTTATGTTTTATGGTGTCTTACTAGAAATCAATTCTAATAAAGAATTGTATTAAAGTACTGTCTAGAAGGAATAGTGGTAGCAAAGAACAGAGAGGAATTTTCTTTTTTTACAGAAAGGAGGTTTTTTTGTCAAACACATTAATTTTAAAAATAAAAAAATTCACCATTTAAAAGTATTTTTCTGTACCTTTTTCTTTTCTGTAACCCCATCCAATTACCCAACAGTCAGTGTAAAATATGTTAGTGTCTTCTTTTGATGGCAGGCAGATAGGTAGCTGAAGATCTAAAGTATGAGAGAAAATAATAGTTTGTCCAGCAGAGACAACTGCAACAGTAAGGTTTTGTCGGCACCCACATGACCCCTGACCACAGCCTCCACTTTGTCCTTCACACTACATATCACCCCCAGTATATAAATTAAAGCCACCCATTTTCTTTTTGAAGCCAACAGAATAGATTTTCCTCAAACCTCAGTAACTGCATATTAAAGGAAGCCAGCCCAGGTGTCATGCACTGCCATAGCAATGCTAGCCCTGTGTTTTTCCTGCACATTTCTACATACCAGTAAAATTCATAGGCTTAGCAAGTTTCATTAAAGCAATGTCATATCCAGTCTGCGCGTGTTTATACTGAGAGTGAACAATAATCTCTTCCACTTTGAAGAAGGGTGTATCCTCATTTATTTCAGATTGTCTTAAAATACCAGCATAAATACGCCAAATGTTGGGATTTTCTAGACTAAGGGAAAAAGACAAACAGTCAGTCTGTGACTAAATAGCCTAATGCAGTATTACAGTGAGAAAAAACTCGTATCTCATGAGAATGTCTAGGGTTCCCTAGGTATATTTGTTGACTGCTTTAGAATTTCACCTTCTAGATTCATTAAAATAATTTAGCATCAGCAGTACAATACTATGCTACAAAGGGACAAAGTATGCAGTTCCAGTTACATTAAGAAACTGAATATCTAGCAGAAAATTTCACCTTTTGGTTACATTAAGGCAGTTCATCTCTTTCTAGTTCTCATGGGTGGATCTCAGTTTATCTTGCTGGGTTGAACTTTGGGGCTAATTTCTAAATTTACATTTCGGCCTCACCTCGTGACACAGTGAGCAGCTGTGAGAATCCACTGGTTGCTGATGATGGAGCCCCCGCACAGGTGTCTCTGGCGAGACAACCTGGCGTGCAAGCTGACCTGCCACGGCCATTCACCAGGGGAAGAGTCTGTCCCACCAACGATCCGAATTGTCCTTGCAGAATGCTGCATACAAACTAAAGAAATAATGCAAAGCTGAGCTTAAAGACAACTTGCATTCACCAATGAAAAATGAAGATGAGACTATCGCTGATCACTGAATAGCCACCATCTATTGCGAAGAAAGTGATATATGATAAATTTTTCATGGTTTGTGATCATAAAGTCTATTAAAACCAAATTCACGGCGCCGTTCTGGTGTTTACTGTGTGAAGACCTGACTGACTTCGCTTTTCCAGAACACTCTAACTTTACAAGATCACCCACTGGGACAGTGCAACCACTTTTAAAAAGTATGGCTTGGCCTCCTATTTTGAAATCAGGGAAGCACTGTCTATTTTTCATAAAAGAACTTTTACTTACCAGTACTGGCTTTCTTTTTGCATAATCTTAGTGAGTATCCAGCGATACTTCCTGGTCCATGTACTATTTTCACTGGAGATCCATTTGAGGACATTCTTAGGTGACACTCGCACTCTCTTCCAATAAATTAATGCAAATGTTTAGTTTGTATTTTTTTCACTGAACACATAAGCATTACTCCCTCACCACATCTCTGAAATTATTATTTGAGAAATCTTTCTACAGTCAAAAAGGTATATCTCACCCTTCTTCTCTGCATGAATCTTGGAGGAGAGAATAGGAAAAAAATTGGCAGCGGATCATGTCTGTGCAAACCTGCTGACAGGCTCTGTGTCCTTTAGTATAAGTGACATTAAGTTCATCTCCCAAAAAATCCATGTGCATGTAAGTGCGAGAATTGCAGGCTGTAAGAATGATTGCAATCAAAGCATCAGAAAGTTATTAATTAGATTAATTAAAAATTAGTGGTTTTATTGTAATTTATTGTTTACCAGGAAAAGATCTTCTGCAATTTAGGAGGCCAAAGCCTGATACAGCATTTTCTTGTGAGATGAGTGCCTCTGGAATTCCACTTGCCGATGTCTTCAGAAGGCAAAGATTTCTAAAATGAAATATTTTTCACAATAAATAAACCTATTCTCACATCCTAAAAATAATTGTTTAGGTACTGGGAAAAGAAGACTCTTTCCTAGATTACTCTCTTTTCCCCCAAGTCTCAATCTGTAAAAGTATTTCACATGAAAGTACATTCACTGAGTTCACCAGTTCACACTAAACTGAGGCAATCTTTGTAGTGCTGTGAAATGCCATTCAACTATACTACTAAATGTGGTACAGTGTTTATACATATATAGAAGAGGTGACTTTAGATGATGCATGCCATCTCAGCTTTGCTTCTCCCTGAAATTCCTCTGAAACTTTATTCTTCTGATTTGAGTGGAATGTTGATTTTTAACTATTCTCACTACTAAGTATGAAAGAAGAAAGCCAAATAGAAAAATGTTTAAAGCCATTAACTTAATTGAAAAATTTTTCAAGTAAGTTCGCCCTGCCAGGAAACCAGATGGCTCTTTTGATAATGTAATAAAATTCAGCTTTAAGTCTTTAAAACTATCTGGAGGCTCACTGTACTTTTGACATGTATAATTCTTTTCAGATTAAGACCAGATACACAACCACAATACAAAAGCCCTGATCACATTGGAAAACAATTAAAATGTCCACAGGAAATTATAAAATCGTTAACAAATCCCATAAAAATCTGTGCTTTACTGAAAATGGCCTTTCAACATAAATTTACATATGTATAAGAAATTAGTGCTTTAAAAAAGACTGTGTTTTTAAAAAATAAATTTTAAATAATCTAATAGATAATAACATTTAATTGTCATATTCACCTTTGAGATTCTATTTGCCATTTCCTGGTAAAAAATGTAAAGAACAAACACTTTGGAAAATATGTACAAATAGTTTGGCAGACAGAAATATCAGGAGTGAAAAAACTTGTAATATTAATTCCTGAAAACTCTTCATCTTCAAATATGTCCATTTGACAATCTGTATAAAACAAGAACAAATATCAAAATTCCAAAAACATTTGTATGTCATCAGAATATTGAGATTTACAAAATATTCATTTCTATATCAATTCCATTTTCCTTCTGTGATTGATAAGCTGGAAAGGCAATACAATATTTTAACAAAAAAACTATTTCTCAAGAATATTTTTGAATATGTAAAGTCACAAAGAGCACTACAGGGATAAGGTTTATATAGAGGAAAAGATAAATTACATGTTACAATAAGGAAAGACTTAAATTAATTTTCAATGGGTATATCAGGCACATGGAAAGACTAGAAAAGAAACCAAGGTGATGATCTTCTTAACACTTCTTTTACTATTTGGAAAGTAGGCAGAGGAAGTAGGAGTGCTACCTCTAACATGGTCAAAATAACACAACAGAGGCTTGGCAGGATAGTTCACACAACCAGACTATGAATATAGAGGTTACAAGAAAGACTAGCATGTTTTGAAAGAGATTAATGAGCATCCCTCTCCAAAGATATACTTGAAGTCCCAGTTAGAATCCTGCTACAAGAATTTAAAAATAAAAAATGGAAGCATTGTCACAGAGGAGGTTTCTTGATCCTATCAAGCTGCAGGGATAGTAAAAATAGTGAAATGATCCAAAAGATTGGATTTGGTGGCAGCAGAGAACTTGAGCTGTTGAGAAAGTAAAGCAACCAAGCCAACACTGCCCAGTGTGCTATAGAGACTTTTTGGGAACATCCTACTACAGAAAGGGAAACTAAGAAGAGGCAGAGCTTACTGTGAATCCTGTTGATGAGGTTTTCAAAAAATGTAGGCAAGAAAGGACAACAATACTGAGCAGTAATTACACAATAAGAGCAGTAAAATATATAATCAGAAACGTAGAAAATTAGAGTAAATTAACTCTTGCAACTAGTAAGTAAGACCCTATGTTAAGGGGAAATAGCATTCAGAAGAATGGATAATGTCGAAAGAAATTATATTTGAAGCAAAAATGTGGATCTGAAACTTCAGGGAAGCTAACCCACGATCTCAAGGATCATGTTCAGTGATCTCCAGGAAGATACTTTGCAAAGAGCTGAAAACAGACAAATTGCTATGCAGGTGTAATAGTGTGTGTACATAAGAATAAAGTCAGAGAGGCAAAGGCACAAAATGAAAGGTTACATAGAAAGGAATAAATGAAATAAAGTCAGAAAAAAAACCTTGAACAAATACCGAAATAAACCCATTTCAGATATTGATGAAACAACAAGGCAGAAGACATTACTGAGGTTTTATGACTCTATTCTACAAATCTCTGTCTGGACAGGTATAGATGATCTATATGAGATAAGAACAGGTGACCTCCTTAGATGACCTCTTGATCCACTAGTGCTGTCTAGCCTTCTATGATCACACAATTTATTTATTCTCTCTCTTGACTGCTCTTGCCTCTTTCACAAGACACAGAAGGTAAGGAAAGACAGGCAGCAACAAGATTGATTTTCACATGATGTCATGGTTTTACCCCAGCCAAAAAGCAAGCCCCATGCAGCCACTCAGTCCCCCACCAGTAAGATCAGGGAGACAATCAGAAGGGTAAAAGCCAGAGAACTTCTGGTTTATGTTAAAGACTGTTTTATAGGAAAAGTCCGTGTTGGGCACCAAAAAGGACTGTGGTGGGTTGACCTTGCTGGATGCCAGGCTCCCAGCAACTCATTCTATCATTCCCACTTCCCAGCTGGACAGGTGAGGGAAAATGAGATGGAAAATGACTCATAGGTTGAAATAAGGCAGTTTACTAAAGCAAAAGCAAAAGTTTGCACACACACAAGCAAAGAGGAAAACCCAATAATTTTATTTTCTACTTCCCATCAGCAAGGGATATCCAACCACTTCCCAGGAAGCAGGGCTTCAGCTTCAGTCTAGTGGTGCTCCAGAAGGCAAACATTGTAAATAATAAATGCCTGCCCTTCTTCCTCCTTTGCTTATATTTTATAGCTGACCTGACCTCATATGATATGGAATGTCCCTCTGGGTAATTTGGGTCAGCTGACCTAGTTGTATTCCCTCACAGGTTCTTGCTCACCCCCAGACCATTGATGAGAGGGATGCTGGGGAGAGAAGCTTTCATCCAGGCACTCCATCCCCTGTTCTCAATCCTCTCCTCTCCTCTCCTCTCCTCTCCTCTCCTCTCTCGTCCCAAGGCTGCTTGCTCACTGCTCCATCAGCACAGATTTATTTCCATGCTCGATTTGTAGGAATAAAAGAGCCAGATAAGAAATATGTTTTTAATAGTAATGTCACCAATGAATGCTGAGCATCTCTGTATCAGCCATTAAGTAAAAGCAGGGGAGGAATGAGCATCATTTGTCTGTTGCCAGCTTCTCTCAACTGGCTTTCATTTAGAGGAGAAAAAATCCCCAATCATTTCTATCCAGGTAATAGTGAAATATATTCTTTGTCAGCAACAGGTCAAAATGCAGAGATATGTTATTCACAGCAAGCTGACTTCACATTTTCTAACCTAAATGCTGGATTGCTTTCCTCAATTATTCACATATGTTTTCTGGTTTAATAATAACCCACATGCTGTCCCCTAAAGAAAACTACAGACTTCATGATGTTCAGCTAGAAAACTTAGGTCTGCTCAGCCATTTCTTGTTCCAGTAGCTGAACCAGCCAGTCCCAGAGATGAAATTAAGAGACGTGCCAGTGTAAAGTGCATCCTGTTAAAATATAAAAATATGCAATTTATTCACCGAAGAATTGCAAGCAAGAAAATTTAATGATACAGTGAATTAAATAAGAGGCAAAACAAGGCTGATGGTTGCACTGTAATTGCCAACCCATATGTTCTCTGCTCCAGGACTTCTGCAAAGCAAATTTATTTTCTGCCCTCATAGATCTGGACAGTTTTCTATCAGCTCAACTGTTGCAGTTTCTTACCCCTGGAATTCTGCAGGGCTGCAAGAGTTCATTCACCTTGGAACTGCAAAGGCAGAGTTAAAACAGCAAGTGTGAGCAATGCCTGCTTGCACACTGCTTTGGAGCTATATGAGCAATGATCAGAGCCATGGGCAGGTTCTGCAGCTGGTGCTTCACGAGGAAATTATGGTCTGTTACCCCATGAGGGTACTGAGGGTGAAGCCCATCTAGAAAAAAGGTGGCAAAGAGCATGGAGCTGGATAAGAAGTAATTTGTGCAGCCAGGGATGTGCCAGGCAAGACATGAGAGGTGGAAACAGTCACAGTCAGATAGTCCCACTCCTGAAATCTGCTGATGTCATCATTGATAGAATCAGAGAATTGTTTAGGTTGAAAGGGACCTTAAGGATCATCCAGTTCCAAGCAGGGACACCTTCCACTAGACGTGGCTGCTCAAAAATCCATCCAACCTGGCCTTGGCCACTTCCAGGGATGGGGCTGCCACAGCTTCTCTGTGCCAGGGCACCCCACCCTCACAGGGAGGAGTTTATTCTTAATATCCATCCCAAACCTACTTTGTTCCAGTTTAAAGCCATTCTCCTTTATCTTAGCACTAAATTCCACCCTCATTTTCAGCGCTGTGGCAGCAGGGAGGTGCCAGCTCAGGAAAACATCACCAGGGTGAGTGATGCTGTGCTCTTCACTGCTCCAAATTGCCTTGTCAGGTGTTGGATGGGAGAACTGGGCTGCTCACCAGTGGGGGTTTCAGTTTCCAGTAGAAAAAACCAAACTATGTTCTGAGAACACAGATGGTGTTGGCGTTACCAAACCCCGTGTTCTCCCTGGAAAAAAAAGTCGAGTGGGAGATGTTTGACCAGCACCAAAGACACTTTCAACCCAGAGAGCTCAGTGATCCCCCCCCAGAGATGAAAGACTGAGGAGTTTCCGATTGCTTCCTGCCATGCATCAGCTCTGGGAGATGCCTCAGCAGTCTGGCATTAAGCAATGCCCTGCAAGCCACGAGCCCCCGCGCTCCTACAGAGATCACTTTCAAGTGTGGTGCACTAAAGCCTCATATGATTTCCACATGTCCTGCTGCCTGAATACTTTGCAACCGGTTCACGATGAAAAAAAAACCTTATAAACACGTTACCTTGACAGGAGCAATTCTTGGAGTAACAGGAGATCCGATAGCAGAGACTTTGAAAGGCGATCGTTATTATCCAGTAGCGTTTTCCTCTGTAGTCTGCAAAATTTATGTCAGTGAGTCACATCCTTTCAAAGCAAAGAATGAAAAGTGCCCTGTAGGACAGGTGAGCTCCTCCCCAAGCCTCTCCATGACTGTGTAGCTCCAGAGCTGCTCGCAGCACTGCCAGCAAAGCTATTAGCTGAACAAGCCACAGAGCCAGATGCCTTGCCTGGGAGAGAAAATGATCCAAGCTTGCACATACGGGGTTTGCTGCAGCTGTAGCCACAAGTGCTGACTCCTTTGGTGGAGGACAGAGTGGCCAGATGGAGAGAAAAGCAGTTCTGCCCCTGAATGTGGATAATTTGAGGCAGAGAGCAGAGGAACAGCCCTCGTGCTTCTGGCAGCACAAAACCATCCTTAAAAACATGGCTCAGGAGGGGACACGGCTCTTGTGAGCACCAAATGCTGTGCACAGCATGAAAAACCTCAAGGTCTGCCAGTCTGGGCCTCCCCAGCATTCCCTGAGAGAATTGAACTTGTTTTTTTTAAGCCCTGGACATCTCAGTCCTCTGTGCTGATTTTGGATGATTGGACCTCTCTGCCCACTAATGATTTACAGGTTCATTTAACCCCTCTCCAAATCCTTCCCCACTTTGTTTTCTCGAAAAAGAAGCAAAAGTTCCTCTCTGCACCTGACTTCAAATATGAGAAATGCTCAATCTCTCCAGAGCAAGATTTTTCAAATGCTACTTCTGCAGTGCCCAATCTGAAATTATCCACAAATGGGGGCCCTCGTGTTAGGAATAGTTGCAATGACAGGTTGACAGAGCTAGCCTGGAAACCCCATACTCCCACCTTAGTAGGGGTGGCATCTGGGTGATCCAAACACTCATGTAGATGGAGGACTTCAAAATTCAAAGCAGAAGGGTAACAACAAACCTTTGACCCTACTGATCCAGAGAATTTCTCCTGGCACACCACTGGAAACAGATCCCACACATGGACATCCCTGCCCTGCCTTGTGGGGTTCAGTATTGCCCTGACTGTCATGAGCTCTGCTGGCCCCTGCAGATCTCTTGGATTCCCAATTTTGGGATAAATTAGTGAATCCATGAGAAGAGCTCTCCTCTATCCCTCCTTCCTGAAGTGCATCCCTGCTTTTAACAGAATTGGAGGGATAGCTAATGTCAGTGAGGGAATAATGTGTGTTAACTGCTGAAAGCCCCTGGCAGAAACTGGTCAGATGAACCTGTTTTCAGTGTGAAGGCTGGTTCAGCCCTTTGTGAAT
The DNA here is from genome assembly GCA_026413545.1 of Cichladusa arquata. Classification (NCBI taxonomy): domain Eukaryota; kingdom Metazoa; phylum Chordata; class Aves; order Passeriformes; family Muscicapidae; genus Cichladusa; species Cichladusa arquata. The sequence goes on along the minus strand of JAOTQP010001652.1, from coordinate 37,536,254 downwards.
TTGTAGTAAATCAGCACTTCATAATAAGAACAAATGTTTCATTCTCACTTAAAAATTACCACGGTCAGAGCCTTGTAATGTGCAGTTTTCATGCAGGGCTTACATGACAGGAACTTAAATCTGTCCCATTTTCATCTGTAATTTAAAACGTGCTATTTTGATCGATGAATTAGTAAAGGAACCCGGGATAATTTTGAAACTACCAGCTTAGTAAAGTTGCCTGACCTTGCAAATAACCTTTCCAGTTTAAAAGATTTTAATAGCTTAACTATTAGCTAATCTCCTGGGAAACGTTTTTTCCTGGGCAAAACTGGTATGGAAATACAACACCAGTAATAAGGTTTCCATCTTTCTTCTATCTTGATCTTTTTAATTAATTGCCACGCAGTAAAAACATAAGATTGGGAGCCAGGGGGTAAAAACCCTTGCAGGGGGAGGGCAGGAGTTAACTGTAGGCTGTTTCTAGGCTTTACCTGACTTTTTTGCATAGATTCATTAGGTGCTGAAATATATTAGCAATTGTTAAGGCATAACTGCTGCTTGATTGCTTGACACTCCGGGCTGAAAGCTGTGAAATAGATCACTTTGTAATGGAAAAAAGCTGCGGTTTATAAGGAATAAACATTAAAACCCAGAATGGCTTGCAGGGCACCTCGAGCAGCTTTCCTGTTGCAGTTGTGATGTAGTTGGTTCTTGGGGTTTGTGGGTTGTTTCTTTCTCAGGAAGGGCAGTGGTTTTTCCGAGGGCAATAAAGGACTGCAAATACGGGATTTGTTACAGGAAAAAAGCAGAGTCGTGTATAAGTGAAGGGGATGGGATGGAAATTCATGGCTCAGGTGGAATGTGGACTGAAATACTGCATGAAACATCCTGGTTTGTTTATTTTCCCGGAGTTCCTAATGCCCTTTTATCTAATAGTCCTCTAACACAAGCACTGTGTGGGACAGAGAGGTTCTCCCAATGCTTTTACCTGTCTGATTAAGGGGTTTTATATCACCTGTGTGTTGTGCTGTGCTTCTGGATGCTGTCTGGGGAAAAGAAAAAAAAATAATAAAAGGAAATTCTGCTTTCTAGGCTAGCAGCACCTGGCTTTTTCACTTCTGTAGCTCTCCAGCAGCACAGCTCCAGGTACAGCTGGGAGCAGTCCCAGTAAGGATGAGGACAAGGATGGGAACTTCATATGAATGTCCCCATTTTAAAGAGAGGCCATTTTTGGATGCTGTTGTTTTTTTTGGGTGTTGTTGTTGTTTTTTGTTTTAGTTTTTTATTTGTTTGTTTGTTGGTTGTTTTTTTGTTCGGTTGTTTTTTTGTTTTTTGGGTTTGGTGTTTTTTTTTGTTTGGTTTGGGAGGGGTTTTTTTGTGTTTTTCTTTTTGTTGTTGTCGTTTCTTTGTTTTGCGGTTCTTTTTTGTGTGGTTGTTTTTTTTATTTTTGGGGGGTTTTT
>JAOTQP010001652.1:37502540-37517847 GCA_026413545.1 Cichladusa arquata | reverse complement strand
ACAAAAAAAAAAAAAAAAAAAAAAAAAAAAAAAAAAAAAAAAAAAAAAACTCCACCACAGGAAAAAAAGGCAGGAACAAAAAAGGGAAAAGTTGACCAAAAAAGGATTTTGATACTAAAAAAGCACACTTGTAGTGAAGTTCAGGATGCTGCTGTAGTACAGAAATGGCAAGATGAGAGGAGAGTTTCTCTAGGTTACAACAGTATTAATATGATTCCACAAATTAAGCTCTTCTGAGAAAATTCAGGTCCATCTAATGCAAGTGTGTGGAAAACTCACGAAAATCTTCAGATCCTCCCTTATGGAATCAGACAAAAAGAAGGGCCTCAAAGATGACCACAGGGATGGAACACTTCTCCCATAAAGACAGGCTGTGAGAGCTGGGTTTGCTCAGCCTCGAGAAGAGAAGACCTGACTGTGGCCTTTCAGCACTTGGAGAAGACTTAAAAAAAAACAGGGAGTGTGACTTCTTACATGAGTAATCATGTAAGTAGTAAGACAAGAGAGAATGATTATCAACTAGAAGAGTTGAGATTTAGATTAGATATTAGGAAGAAATCTTTTTACTCTGAGATTAGTGAGGAATACGTTGTCTAGAGAAGTTCTGAGTGATAGGGACGGGGCCCTGGCAACCTAATCTAGTTGATGACATCCCTGCCCATGGCAGGAGGGTTGCAACTAGATGATCTTTAAGGTCCCTTCCAACCCAAGCCATTCTATGACAAGTTTCTACAAGACAAAACACTGACGCACAATGGACAACAGAACCAGAAGACTGTAGCCAATGTAGCAAGGGGAAAAACTGTGAGAAGACATGACAAAATGCAGCCCAAAACAGTGAAACTAGAGCTCTTCAGTGTTAATGAAACTTGCAACAAAAGGGAAGAGCTCATGGTCCATGTCAGCCATTAAGCTTTCATTTCTCATCTGCTCACATAGGCAGGCTAAAAGCAACCTCCTGAACTGAGACAAGAGTCAGCACCTACAAGTTCTGAATGTTTGGTTTGGAGGAAAAAAACCCAAAAAAATCCCAGCAAACAAAACCATCCAAAACAACAACAACAACAACAACAAATTAGTTCCTTGGTTACCTCAAACATAAAAGTATCCACTTCCTCACGAATGTCCCTGTAGCTCAATTTTTTCCCTTCATCATCTGTTGCATTCAGCAGCATGTCCAGGAATGCTTTTCTCTTTTTGGAACCATTTTCTTCAGAGTTGGCATCATTATCATGTTTCTTTTGCTCAGTGTTTTTAAGTTCTTCAGCTTTTTCTGCAATGACCTGAGATTAGAACCATTATACCAGATATGATGAATTCAGCACAAGCCGTCTGCCTCATACAGTTTTGTCTTAACTTATCAAAGCAACATCCATCTGTAGTAGTCTACATGAGCTAGTTAGCAAAGCTGTCAGCATTAAGTCATGAAATTTAACTGACTTTTTGTATTAGTAGTGAATTATGACCAACCTCTCTTACCCCAAGCAATAGAATAAACCTTGAACACTCTTTGTGTGACCAAGAAAATAAATAGCCAAACTACATTAACAACTTGGGGGTCATGAAGAAGTGTAAACATATCCAGAGTATCTGGAACATGCCAGTCATGAATGGCAACCATGGCAACAGCGTACCAAAAAAATCACCACAGTGTGACCACGTTAATCACCAATAACCACTTCTCTATCCCATCTGTGAACTAAGGAAAGATCTCACTCCCAAACTCCAAAAAGCTCAGGAAACTGAAGAGAAGCCAGGGCATCTCAGAGCCCTGCGTTAAGGCTACAAACAGTGTCGCTGAACCTGCTACACTAAAGCTTCCCAAATTTTCTCCAGTATGAGAGCAATGGTTGGATTTCCCTTTTTTAGGTCAAAGTACAGACCCAGCAACAGACTTAAGTAAATTTCTTACTATTGCCACTGTTGATGCAAAGCCAAAACAGAATGCTTCAATAAACTGGCATTGCTCTTGAAAATAACCAAATAATTTAAAAGGGTGTAGAGTATGCAATTCTGTTTGGAGAAATCACTGAATGGAAGAAAAACATACAGTTCCATACACACATTATTTTCCTCACTGAACATGCATGTGTGTCACATAATGACCCATCCTTCATCTCAGTGCTTGCTGTCAGCACCTACACCAGGTGCAATTATTATTTACGGTCACTCATCATCTTCTAAGATTTGGCTTCTTATATTCAGTGCACCAGCCCAGCATGGGAATAGTGTGAGTGTTATCTTAGATCTTCTTAAGAGCCTCTTTCATGACTCACTGTTGAAACTTCCAATAAAAGGAAGCAAAAAAATCCAACGCAGAGTCACTGTGGCTTATTATATGTAGCCAAAGTTCAAAGATTATTTCCTTTGTCATAGACATTAATACAACAACATCATGGGGTACATGCATAGGGAAAGCAGCCTCTCTGATAACATCCTAATAGTGGATTTGGGAGGGCAAACTTTGGCAAGAATAACACAGAAATTATTTGGTGAGAGAAAGGGCTGTTGCTTCCACAGTCTAACAAGGTGAGAGAACACTTTATTTTATGCCAAGTGAGTGATGCATGCCTAATGATTTCTGTATCAAAGTGCCTTACTGCTGATGTGGCGACCTGCATGTGTTTGCTCCTCTCAGCAGTTCTGTTCTGAATAGGGGAAAATTAATAAAGGCTTCAGTTTCTGAGGACTGAACCCAGTGGCACTACCATGCAGAGCCCTATGTTTACTGATCCAAACTCGGCAGTGTGCCATTGGAAGTGATCCAGATGTGGAGCTTTTCAGACAGAACAGGAGTTCAATGAATTTCTGTTGTTTGTTTCAGTTGTCAAGGACTTGCAAGTTCTGGCACTCCCTTGGAGTAGTCTACTTCCTCATTTAAATTCAACAGAGACCCTGAAAGGGAGGTCAGCCCTTGTGCTCTTTTCAGGGAATTCCTCAGCATCTCAGTACAGAGACAGCATATTAAGGAGGCTGAACTTCATCCCCATTCCGAAGATCTGAGTGCAAAACTGAACCAACAATGAAAATTATCATTATAAATAATATTTTTTAAAAAATACAATACTGTATCTGTAAAATTGTGAAGGATGTTGAGGTTCCTGTTGTGCTCTCTTCCTTCTTTGAACAATATATATAAAAAATCAGGCCAAAGCCAAGGGCTCATCTGTCGCCGTTGGATTAGATCACCCATCCTAGGAGCAAAACAATTATATCAAGTAACATTACTTGACAAAGAACACCAAATTATAGCACATTTCAAGAACAAAAAGAAAGCTTCTATGTACCCTAATGAAGCAGAACTTAACGTATTGTGTAGGTTTAAACCCATTATTTGAAAGGAAGGTCATTCACATTTGCACCTTGATTTTACACCATCTCGAAATTTCTGTTACTTATCCCACCATAACCATGTTTTGTATCTTTAAGTATTGATCTCTGAGAAGGACAGTATATTCTCATTTAGTTGGAATCCTCTTGAAACAGTCCTATTAAGTCATCCAGTCCAGGCACACCCCACTTCAGCAAAGCATTGACAGTGTCGTAAAGAACACTCATGACAGGCTCCCAAAATATCTGCCCCAAGAATTCAAAGAGTTTCTGAGAGCATTGTATTACTACTTGAACACACAGACACCAGTCTGACCGTAAAAGTACTTAAAATGTATTTAAAATGAACAATATGAGACTTCAAGTATGCTCAAACACAAATGGAGTACGTTTGGAATGGCTGATTGTCGTTGCTATTCAGCTCCAGCACATGCTTTAGCACCAGAGGAGTAATTATTACCAACTTCAAGCACACTTGTGGTACAATTTGGAAAAGGCCAAGGAGCCAATAATAATCAAACCCTTCAGATCTATCCCTGTTTTGTATCATACCTGTCTCAACAAGCTCCATCAAAAGCTAGGAGCGAGATCATAGAATCACATATTCATTTCAGTTGGAAGAGACCTTTTAGATCATAGAGTTCAACTGTTAGCCCAGTTCATTGCTACAACACATCCCCAAACACCTCCAGGGTATTTAGTGACTCAGGGTTAGTGTGTTCCAATGCTTTACATCCCTCTCTCTTTGGCTTCCTGGTCTTCCTGACACCAGCAGCGTTAATTCTAGATCAACTGCAAAGTAATTAAGGAAAATGTGTGTTTACCTGTAGATAGCAGAAACATAGTCGGAATCCTTATTCTTCTGGGCACCCACATTCCTGCCCATTGCTGTTTCTAGGAGGAAAACATCAACATTTCACAAGTGCAAAGTGAAATGCAGTGTACACAGTAAGTTACTACTGCTCCCAACTTCTGACTATCACAACATCATCCCTTTAACAAGTGAATACACATATCCCTTTGCAGGGAATTGGCTTTCTTTGTATATCCATGCCCAGGAATCCTGCTGCTCAAGACAACCTCATTTCAGACTGCTACCTCTGTCCTGCCAGTCCCACAAATTCAGCTGCTCAGATGAATGTAGCAAACCCTGGGAAAAAAGTTGGGAAGGATGGAAATGTATTTAGAAAATATGCAGGGTCGTTCCTCTTTAATCATCTTACACAAATATGCAGGGTCATTCTTCTTCAATCATCTTACACAAACTGGCACGCTAAACTCATGATCTTCTGCATCATTCACAGTTCTACCACAATAACTAAACAGGACTTACCACAAATGATATCAAGGGCACACAGAGTGATGTCCATAAAGACATTAAATGGCTCCTTGTCAACATGCTTCTCAAGTTTATTCACCAAAATATTTCCTTGTTCATTCATGACCTCTAGAAAGTCATTCAAGATTGCGAAGTGGAATGTGGGAGTTATCATCTTCCTCCGTGACCGCCACTTGTCTCCAGTGCTGTAAAATTAATGGGGAGAATGAGGGCTAAAAAACTCCAAGTCAAAATAATACCCTCACCATTACAGGAAGTACACAGCAAATACTGCAGCCTGGAAGAGGCAGACACACTGTAGATGTCTCTTCAAGCTGTTCATAGCACTCCACAGAAGGAGCAAATGGAAATATTTCTCACCTCTGCACATTGCTACCGGTTACTTACTGCCTTCCTAAAGGCCATGAACCAAACTCAGGATAAAATGTATGCTTCACCCTCTTACATGAACTTGCACTTCCCACACCACATGATCACAGCTGGCCTTTACAACGCCATGGTCCTATCATAAAGCATGAGGTGTCCACCTCTGAGGGCTCCAAACAAGCAACAATGTTAACCACTAACATAGGGACCTTGACCATTTTTCAAAAACTCAGAAGAGGCTCAAAGGTACCAAAGCCACTCCATACTTATATTGCTCTGACTCTTGAAAATTTGCTTAATCCAGACCAATCCTTCCTTTGCCCTTCCAAGACTGGAGGACACCAAACCCCTATACCACTGCTCCTCCCTCTCCCTGCTCCTGATTTATGCTCCTACCCAGGCTCACTTCTTATGATCCCCTACTTCACGACTGAAATGAAGGAAAGGGTGCAGATACTCTCCAATCCTACCCCAAAGCCTCACCAACCTCAGGCCTATCCTACTGATACGCAGTATGACCGGCTGAGATAAGCAATGCACACAATCTCTGTTCAGAAATACACACAGCATTCCTGCCACCAAGACCTCTTCTTATCATATACCCTGCAAATTTCAAAAAGACAACAGTGCACCTGCATTTTTTTTATACTTATACCTTGTCAGAAGTCCAGTGCCCAGCCATGGATGCAGGAATTTGTACAGGTATGATTTTTCTATATGCTTTGAACTGTTCAGGATAACCTGCCAGAAAAATGAACAGAGAGGAAAAAATATTACTTGTTAGATGGAGAGAGATTTCTTCACCATTTCTTCAATAAACACTCCAACAGAGAAACAGCACTGTCTTACTAGCTCAAGGACAACCACTGTTGGCAGCAAAACTAATGACTACATTTCATGTCATCAAAACAGGTCCACCAAGTTTTAATGAAGAAGTCTGTCAAAGAGACACAAGTATTGCAACCTGAATTTCATAATGTTTTATCCTCATTTCAATGGTCCCATCTTCCCCTCAGTCTTCTTGTTTGTTCTGATCTGAGGAGCAGAAGCTTCCACACGTGAAAACAAAGCTAAAGGAGATGCTTCTTTGGTGCTTTCATTTGCTGGTCATCTTCAGTATTCCTCCCAATCCCCTCTGACTAGGCCTTTTTATATTTCTTTGCTTTACGACTTTGTTTAGCACCAACTCAGAAGACCATCCCAAAGCAAACCAGTCCAAGCCTTTTTTAACAAAAATTATGTTGAGATAATAGAAACTAACAGATTGGACACTGCTCTGCATGACAGTAGACTAGACAGGAGACCAGCACACCCACCTCCACACTGTCAGGGTGATACAAAATCATGACAGGCACTGGTCCTATCCAAAGTTTGAACAGTGGCCAGCTTCTGAACTCTTCAGCATAATGCTGTAGCTGTTTAAAAAAATCTGGAATAGAAAATCAAAGTAGAGCTTCAACAAGGGGAATTTACAAAATAAGCAAGGCTTCTATAATGAACTCTTTTGCACCACATGCCCAGCAATTTTTATTTTGTTGTTAGTTTTAACCTGCTGCTGTGACCAAGCAGCATATTTTGCACCTGTGGATTTTGCAATTCAGATGTCCTAATCTCTTCAGGCACAGACTCACAGCACCATTTTGCCACCAATCAACCTGAGGGATACCACTGCTGTCCAGCTGTGAGTTGGACTTCATACCAGTGAGCTCAGCAACCCAGCAAATTCTCCTCCCACATTATTATACAATTATCCAGCCCATGCCTTGTCATTTCAGCTATACAGAAAGCATAGCGGATAGCAGAATCTGTTGGCAAGGGAAAAAGAGTAGATGGTGTTTGATTTGAATCAAAAAGGTCTTTGATACTATCTCATCACAGAGGACAATCAGATTCATTCTGCAATGTTAGAGGTTTGAGAATTGTTCAAGGATTAAACACTTCTTTGCCCGTTCAGAAACAAGCTTAAACAACAAATGACACCTTTACAAGCCTCTGCAGAGTTGAAAATTCAAGGGTTCCCAAATAAAGAAAAAAGAAAATAATGGATGCCCAAATACAGCTTTCCCTAGTCTTATGAAAAGTTTTGACACCTCATCTAAACACAATTCAGAATGTCAGATTATTTTGCTATTTTTAAAATATTTTCCTAACATTGCCATGATTAACATAGCACATTTTCCAGCAATTGTCTAGCAATATCAATTTAAAAATCCCCATCATGTGAAAAGTTATTTTCCTTTCTGAAATAGAACCTTACACTTTTTTAAAGTTTTTTGGTGACATTTTTAATGATGAATATTATAAGCCACAAACTCCACACATTTTTACATAAATAAACAAGAGCAAAGATGGCTGAACATGGGAGCTATGTGATTCCTGCTAACAAATGAGATTAGAGGCTGCACAAAACATCAGAGTTCACATCAAATTGCTTTCTGGAAAGAGAAGAAATGTTACAGTTTGGTTTGGCTTTTTTAAGTAGATTTTTTAAAAAGAGGATAGGAAAGAAAACACAAAAAAAGATTCATCTCTCAGTCCAGCTCATATAAACGTCTGGTGATCCTCCCCAAAGTCAGCTGTGGAAATCTGCTGCCCTCATACCCACCAGAGGTTTGTCTCATATTTGTACTTAGATATGGGACTGGATCCAGATGAAAGATACAACAGTGCGCCTTGTGAACAGAGGCATGTATCTCAGCATGGGTCAGCACTGAGCAGTTTGTGTTCCAATGCTGCACTCACTCTTGAGTTCACCATGCTCCCATGACCCATCAGTCTCTCTTCTAGCAGCATACACAGTAGCACAGCCAGCAACACATGTGCACAGAGCAGAACTGGCATACGCAGGCATCACAAACACACAGAGTGTGGGCCACTGGCAGCAGACTCAACAATGCTTTCATACCACAAACTCCTTAAGAAACATGTCCCTTTTAAAAAACGAGTACCAAATTGAAAGGGAACATCGAGCACATTAGTGCTCTCTCATGCACCTGGCAAAAAGAAGGTCTCATTAATCAGTTCAAGAACAAAAAGATTTGCTTTTGAGGGATGCATTATAAATGCATCTAACACATAAATCTAAGTCACAAATGATTCTGGAAGTGAGCCCAGGTAAAAGCAACTTGGCATGCTAAAGTCCCTTGCATGTGCTTGTTTAGGGGAAGGTAATTGTTTCAAGTTTTGTTTGGACAGAACAAAAAGTTATGAGGACATAGTGTTTAACTTCATGAAACAGCACTTCCTGCAAGAGCCCACAGCACGCCTCCCTCCCACCAAAACACATTCCACAGCACTCATGCTCCACCCGACCAACAACTTAACGGTCTGAGCCCCACAGTAGCTGCTGTCAGATTTAACCTCTAGTTAGTCTTTGATACCAATAATAATGCCACATTTATGCAGTTTTATCCTTTCCTCTTGACTGCCCATACCTCACACTGTTCCCCTCTGCAGATTGCCCAGAGAGACCTAAAGGCAACAGCACATCCTCTGATACCCCACTCCCCTTCGCCAGCCACAGCTCAGCCACACAAGCATCTCACCACTACTGGCTCCTCCAGTAAACCCCAAGCAGTGCAGGGACCTCACAGATGGGCTGCAGTGTGAGCTGGAATTACCTTCTCCTTTCCGCTCCAAGAGCATGGCATTTCCCAGCACAGGATAGCAGGGGCTGATACCCGGGATCGAGGTCAGCATCCGCCATCGCCTCCAGTATTCCATCAGGGAGGGCAGGGACCACACAGTCACAATTGCCAAAAGCACAGCAACGACCCCAGCTCCCCAAGGCAGCAGCTGGGGTCGCCCTGAGAATGCTTCCACCACCTCCATCGTCACGTCTCAGCCTCCTGCTCTGAGCCTGGATCCCTGCTGCGAAACTCGTGCCGCCTGTACTCGGCACCGCAGTTGCAGTAAGCCAAGTGTGCAGGAAAGCTGGCCAGAAGAGCAGGAGGCGGAGCTACCACAAAGGCCACTGGCGTAGCTTCTTGCCAGGAAAATACTCACAGTTTAGAAAGCTCATAGGGAGAGGACCGCCTGCTAGCATTTCCTGGTGGCAGGCAGGCCAGAGGGAGCCGTGAGGAACTGCTTTCCTGCCCTCCAAGTGAGGAGCGAGAACCTTCTTTGCAGGCCCATGCAATACCTCAGAAGGAAAAAACAAAGCACCATCAAGAGAAGAAACACCTTTTTGCTGATTTGGGACAGATGAGTGTTCTCAATATCATTGTTAGAACCCTAGAAACTGAGAATTTTAGCCTTTCTCTGCTGACAGGCATTGACCTCCCAAAAAACACTACTTTTGACCTAAGACCATAGAGAAGGCTTCCAAAATTGAATGATAAAGCTAAGATTATGAGTGTGTAGTTTGAATAGAAGTGTGTAATACCACATGGTGGAAAATTTAAAGTTTAAGGTTTTAGAATATAATAATATAGTATAATAATAAGTATAAAGTATAAGTATAAAAAAAATAGAAGTTTTAGGGCAGAAGTTTGTCCTCCTTCACTTTCTTCTTCATGGGTCAAAGTAATTTTGTTTGTTTAGATAGAAAAGTCGGCATTGCAGGCCACAAGTGGTCGGTTAGTAGGTTAAAAATAAAAATAATTTAGGTATAATTTCTTAATTAAGCAGTTAACCCTTAAAAGGCCTTGTAAAAAATAAATACATCTCCATTTTTAGCTTGCTAGCTTAATGTACTGTAGAACTCACGGTTTATAAAAATGCAATATAAATAAAAATTAATAAACATCCAAGTCCAAATATGAAATACTGTCTCGTACATTTAATCCCAACCCCAGTAAAAAGAAAGTAAAACACAATACATCATCTTTGTCAATCTGCTCTCAGTTGCTCAACACCATTTTTCCATAGAGAACTGCTCCAGGGCTGTCCAACATGATGACCGAAGGGCCAGATGGAGAATACCTTTTCCCAGTTGGAGTTACAAAAACCAAAGCCCATAAAGACCCCTGATCAACAGCAGCACTGCAAAGCACACTGATGCTTCTCTGCTCAAATGGCCTTTACTGATCTCTCACTGTTGAAATGCTCAGGCACAGGCTAAAGGGTGCCAGTAAAACAACTGGCAGCACCAGCACCTGTGCCCCAACTTGCAAAGTAGTAACACAGTAGGGTAGACACAGGGTAGATTAAACCCACCATATGCACTGCTGCTCCTCCTGACTCAGGAGGATCTCCTGCAGGGCTACTGAGCAGGGCTGTTTCTCAAAGTGGATGCTCATAAACCTTTTGATCAAACAGAATTTTGGTAGAGGAAGCATGGGTCACAGCCAATTCACAAAACTTCACCCCCAAATAAAGCAAAAATGGAATTTTTGGCCATAGTCACATTTATCCTCTTTGCTTTGTATCAAAAATGACTGCACAAGCATTTTTGGCAAATCAACAAACAGCATAAACAAAACAACTAAGCTAAAAAAACACAAACAGAAAGCTCAGAAGTTAAGTAAGTTTTCTGTGACCGTTGGCATCAGATGGGGGTAAATTTTGGCACTTTGTTCTTGCAATCTCCCAGCAGAGACTTTATCATAAATGCTGACTATTCTATTTTCTGCACAGTAAACAGCTGGAAATGAACTTTGTTACTCTTGCTGTTGTTTGTAATAGTTTGTGACAGAAGGCAGCAGATATATACCCAGTCTTGCAAACACATAGACAAGTTACACAATCATCAGTACCCCCTCCTGTTCAGGTGACATTTGAGGAAGGAAGCAAGAACACAGGATGAAGGGACTCACTTTTTGTCTTTTAAACATGGAGATCAGCTGAATAATTATACTCTCATGTTTACAAAAAGTCTTGAAGTTTATTGCCTTCATTGGACCAATAATTAGAAGTGACTATTTGTGCTTCTGAGTCAAAAAATCTGTACTTCTAACTGCTGATTACTCCTTCTACAGGAAAAGAAAACAAACATTGAAAATAAAAAAAAATCATGAAACAGCAAGGAGAAGGTGGAAAGGCACTAAAAAAGCAGTAGGAAACACTGCAAAGCAAATATTGCAACATCCTGCCAGTAGCTGGCAATGATGATGATGTTAATAAAAGGCAGCAGAAACACTGGAATGAGCCATAGAAGGTATATACCCAAGAAACAAGAAACAAGAGGTCTAGTATCTTTGAGGGCTAATTATGTCACCAAGACTTGGAATCATAACAAAATTTGGAGGATGTTCTGTAGGAAATGAGTCTTCTACCAGATTGTGATCAGCATTTCCTTTTTACACAGAGAGCTATTTTTTCAATATTGGATTTTCAGTGGAGCACTCCACTAATTAGTGAATCTTTGCTTGTATAAATGCTTGTAACAGGGCAAACCTGCTCTTATTCAGCCTCCTGCCTGGGTGGAAGCCTATCTACCTCTGCTGACAGAAGACAAGCAACCTGTTAGGCAGCTGTGTCAACCAAGAGACACAATGACAACACAGGCTTCTGCTGGTCTCTAGAATGCAGCTTGGATTCTTCAATAAGAAAAACTAATAAAATCATTATTAACAGCAAGAAAACAAAACAAAACAAAGCAAAAAAAAAAAAAGTCTAAAGTGGATCTGATACAACAGAGGAACAATAAAGAAGTACACAACTCATTTTGAAAACTGTTTTTGCTTTAAAAAGGTTTTCTTGGTAAAAGCTTCTCCCTTTCTAAACACACGCCATCGCAACATGATTAACCTTTATGCAGAAAGCTATTTGGAAACAAACAGGCTATTTTCAGTCCACAATAGCCATCACCTAGACAAAGAAAATATAACACAGTATGTCTCCATTTCAAAAGATGTCATCGACTGGACAGCTGGAGAGCTCAGAGATCTCCCCAGTCCTCAGAGAGGAATTTTAGGGCTTAATACTAAATTTCATGCCCAAACTAGGCTACTATAGTTTCATGCCCAAAATGTAGGCTTCCAAGAACAAATCCTGAGGAAGACTCCAGCTTCAAATCATTCTGTGGACCCTTTCTCACACAGGTAAAGAAGGTTAACAGCATTCGTGAGACAGAGACCAGAGCTGTTTTTCAGAGACAGATCCATTGGTTTGATGCCACCTCCATCAAGCAAACCTTGCTTGGTTTCTGCAACCTACTGTTCACTGTACAGCAGCAACTGCATTGCTTCATAGCCATCACTAGGGATCCTTCACTGCAGGATATTTTGCATGAATGGTCTCCAACAGAATACAAAAGCCTGCCTCCTGAGAAACCATAATCTTCCCTACCAGGATAACAACATGACTAATGGACACCACCATTCACGCCCCAGAACACAGACTGTTGTTGCAAAGCAATTCTGGTAAGGCGTCGGTGATGTTGGCATAACTAATAGACAACACTAAGCAACTGTCGAAGCGCCACACCTATATCTATTCATCAAGGAAAGCGCACACTCCCAAGCTGGATGATCACAACTCGTCCAAGGTCACAAGTGAAGATCCCACCCACTTCTCTGTGATTTGGCTAGATTGTACAGGGCCTCCTCCTTGCTAAACTCCAGCAAGTTTAAAGAAAGCATTTAGCAGCATGCAACACACTACATGAAGTGAGCCAGAGGTCATGAAGAATGAATAAACAGGGCAGTTTAAGACCAGGAAAAAACTTGAGGGTTACAGAAACACAGCACTGCAAATCTGCAGCCTGCATTTTTGCAGCATGGAAGACTTGGCATCTGTGTTTGCACTAGGAAGTTCTTTGTCCACATTTGATGTGCCTGCACATAACACTGTCATATCTGTACAGCCTCTTAGAAGCTGTGGTGGGTTACCCTTGGCCAGCAGTCAGACACCCACACATTCACCCCCTTCCCTCAACAAGATGCAAAAGCTCACGTGCCAAAATAGACTGGAAGATGGCTTATTGGTTACCATCACGGGCAAAACAGACCCAACTTGGGAAATTCAATTTAATTTACAGACAATTAAAAACAGATAATGACAAAGTTAGAAACAAAGCAAAAACTTCCTCTCTGTTGCTCCCTCCTCATTCTTTTCTCCTGCTCCAGCATGGTTTCTCCACATGCTGCTGAGGAATCTCTGCTCTGGAGCCTGGAGCACTCCCTCCTTCTCCTTCAACGACCTTGGTATTTGCACTGCTGTTTCTCTCTCTTTTCCCTCCCCACACTCCTCTGTCTGTTTACCATTTTTTTTAACACTCATAAATACTTTTTCTCAGAGGTGCCACTGAGCTCAGCTATGTCCTACAGTGGAGTCAGAGTGGAGCCAGCAGGAACTGTGTGCTACTCTCTAGTCTTTTTGCAGAGGCCACCTCAGTAGCCCTGCTACTGACACCATGGCACCTACACTCAGCTGAAAAGCCTACCATGAAACAATCACGTAACTGAAAGGGAAAATAGGGGTGAAATGTCCTTCACATCACCCCCTAACGAGACCAAAAATGTCTGTTACAAAGTGATGTATACATACAAACTATCAACAACATTGAATACTTGGAAACCATACAGGTGCTTTTCCTTGCAATGTTCAGGGAAGAATCACTCAGGACTAAACTACTCCAGGTCAGGGAAAATCCCAGCAGGCCAAGTTATAATGAGAGTATTTGTGCCATTCAATATTTGATATCCTCCTAAGGAGAAAAGGGAAAGGAAGAAGGATCAAAACAACAGCACATAGGTAGCTGCCTATTATTGCCAAAAAACCCCAAAACCTACCCTTTCCCTTTTAGAAGGGAAACCTTCTCAGTAGTCTCTCCTACATCCAGCACCCATCCCAGCCACCTCTAGCTACTTAAAACCCTAGAATGGCCACATGGTACATTCCTATCTCAATTTCTTCAATCTTGATAAAGGAGGAGTGGGAAACTTACCAAACACCTTGTCCAGTTCTCTGTGAACCTTCTTCTGGGCTCAGAATTACGTCCAAGTGAGCCAAGGGCATTGCAAGGGTATTCAGAGATGCAGTTAGAAAAGCAAAACCTCAGGTCAAATGGAAATTTGTCAGAGATGTCAAAGATACAAGAAAGAGTTCTTCAGGTACTATCATGGCTTAAACCACAAAGAAGTACCATGCATACACCCACCCCACTGGAACAGAGAGGAGTATCAGAACAAAGATAAAACCCATGGGTTGAGATAAGAAAAGTTTAATGCTTGAAATATAATAAAGCAAAATGAAAACAGGAAAAGGAGAGAGGAACAAAACCCAAGAAACACAAGGAATTACACAAAACAACTGCTTACCACCCACTGACCTCTCTCCACCCATAAGCAGCAAGAGGTCCCTCCCAGCTGCCCCCCTATCCCCCCCAGTTCATGGACTGAGCAGGGCTTTCCGTGGTATGGAATATCCCTTTGACCAGTTGGGGTCAGCTGTCCTGGCCATGCTCCCTCACAGCTTCTTGTGGACCTTCTCACTGGCAAAGTATGGGACACTGAAAAGTCCTTGATGTAGGGCAAACGCAGCTTAGCAAGAACTAAAACATTAGGGCGTAATCAACATTATTCTCATACCAATTTAAAACATGGTACTCTGCCAGCTACTAGGAAGAAAATAAATTCTTTGCCAGCTGAAACCAGGGCAGGTATGTAAACAAGCAGAGACAGAAGGAAAGTATTTGCCTGCTGCTTAACAGGAGAGATTAATTAGTCACCGACAAGGCTGAAAAGGTGGAGGTACTCAACACTTCCTTCACCCATGGCGTTTCACCAGCACCAAGCCGTGGGGAAAAAAATCCTGGCTGATGCAACACAGACCTGTGAAGGAAGGATTTGTGTGTGATTACAGGAGCTTGGCCTCTACACATTGATGCGCCCTGACAGTATTCAACCAAACAAAGCTGGCTGATATAGCTGCAAGGCCACTCTCCATAACATTAGAGTTGTGGAACTTGGGGGACATCCAAGAAGACTAAAAGAAGGCTAATGTCACTCCTATCTACATGAAGGACTTCAGAGAGGATCCAGAAAATTATAGGCCCATCTGTCTTACTTCAGTTCCTGGGAAACTTATGCAACAAATTTTCCTGGGGACTGTTACAAGTCAAATGAAGCCCATGATTAGGAAAAGCCAGCACAGATTGACCAAGTACAAATTGTGCTTGACAAACCTGATTAGCTCCTACAACAAATGAACCTGCTTGGTTGATGTGGGGCTAGCATTGAACATTGTCTACCTGGGTATCTCCAAGGCTTTTGATATGGTTTCCCACAGCCTCCTCCTACAGAGACAGGTATGTGATGCTGTGGATGTGTGATCCATGTGGGGAATTGGCTGACTGGCCACACCTGGAGGGTTCTGGTAAATTGCTCC